>OW804095.1:518110-853110 GCA_942159475.1 Sthenelais limicola | reverse complement strand
AGGGGGACCTTTAACATGCTGGACGATCATGGGTACAAAGTTGACCCCAGAGTGTATAGGAAGGGGGTAAGGCTGAGAAAGTACCATCCAACACAAGGTTTCTCCTCCACATGTGTTACACTGGTGGAGGCTGCAGGTAAACATATGGTGTGTTGATGAGACGCGCCGCCCGCGGGCTGCATACAGGCTTCTCTAACACACAACTAAACACTGCATATCTCTTACTCTCTGTCTCTCTTACACACAACTAAACAATACATATCTCCTACTCTCTGTCTCTCTTACACACAACTAAACAATGCATATCTCTTACTCTCTGTCTCTCTTATACACAACTAAACAATACATATCTCTTACTCTCTGTCTCTCTTACACACAACTAAACAATGCATATCTCTTACTCTCTGTCTCTCTTATACACAACTAAACAATGCATATCTCTTACTCTCTGTCTCTCTTACACACAACTAAACAATGCATATCTCTTACTCTCTGTCTCTCTTACACACAACTAAACAATGCATATCTCTTACTCTCTGTCTCTCTTACACACAACTAAACAATACATATCTCTTACTCTCTGTTTCTCTTACACACAACTAAACAATGCATATCTCTTACTCTCTGTCTCTCTTACACACAACTAAACAATGCATTTCTCTTACTCTCTGTCTCTCTTACACACAACTAAACAATGCATATCTCTTACTCTCTGTCTCTCTTACACACAACTAAACAATGCATATCTCTTACTCTCTGTCTCTCTTACACACAACTAAACAATGCATTTCTCTTACTCTCTGTCTCTCTTTACTTCTTGTCTCAAGTGCATCAACACTCAAACAAGCACTAAGGAGGAGGAGGTGGTGAAGGAGGGGGAGGAAAAGGAGGGGAAGGAGGGGGAGGTGGATGAGAGGTAGAAGGAGGAGGTGAAGGAGGTGGAGGAGGGGAAGGAGGTGGAGGAGGTGGTGGAGGAGGAGGAGGAGGGTGTGGAGTCGGAGGTGGAGGTGGAGGGGGAGGAGGTGAAGGAGGTGGAGGTGGAGAAGGAGGAGGAGGTGGTGGAAAAAAGGTAGCAGGAGGAGGTGAAGGTGGAGGAGGAGGTGGAGGAGGAGGTGAAGGAGGAGGTTGAGGAGGTGGAGGAGGTGAAGGAGGAGGTTGAGGAGGAGGAGGGTGTGGAGGAGGTGGAGGAGGAGGAGGTGAAGGAGGTGGAGGAGGAGGAAAATGGAGAGTAGCAGGAGGGGGAGGAGGAGGAGGACAAGCGTATCAAGCGTATCAATGACTCATTGTCTTAAGTCTCAATATGCCAGCATGCCCTGCCTTTAAGGCCTTGTAGTGATACAGGCCCGTGCATAGACGCCCTGCTCAGAACGCGTCCTTCTTTAAGATGTTTAGTGTTGCCTCCAGCATAAATACAAGTTATAAGCATGTATATTCAATATGTCATTACTCATCTGTACAAGTTATAAGCCTGTATATTCAATATGTCATTACTCATCTGTACAAGTTATAAGTCTGTGTATATTCAATATGTCATTACTCATCTGTACAAGTTATAAGCCTGTATATTCAATATGTCATTACTCATCTGTACAAGTTACAAGTCTGTATATTCAATATGTCATTACTCATCTGTACAAGTTATAAGCCTGTATATTCAATATATCATTACTCATCTGTACAAGTTATAAGCCTGTATATTCAATATGTCATTACTCATCTGTACAAGTTATAAGCCTGTATATTCAATATGTCGTTACTCATCTGTACAAGTTATAAGTCTGTGTATATTCAATATTTCATTACTCCTCTGTACAAGTTATAAGCCTGTATATTCAATATGTCATTACTCATCTGTACAAGTTATAAGTCTGTATATTCAATATGTCATTACTCACCTGTACAAGTTATAAGTCTGTATATTCAATATGTCATTACTCATCTGTACAAGTTATAAGTCTGTATATTAAATATGTCATTACTCATCTGTACAAGTTATAAGTCTGTGTATATTCAATATGTCATTACTCATCTGTACAAGTTATAAGCCTGTATATTCAATATGTCATTACTCATCTGTACAAGTTATAAGTCTGTATATTCAATATGTCATTACTCATCTGTACAAGTTATAAGCCTGTTCAATATGTCATTACTCATCTGTACAAGTTATAAGCCTGTATATTCAATATGTCATTACTCATCTGTACAAGTTACAAGCCTGTATATTCAATATGTCATTACTCATCTGTACAAGTTATAAGCCTGTATATTCAATATGTCATTACTCATCTGTACAAGTTATAAGTCTGTATATTCAATATGTCATTACTCATCTGTACAAGTTATAAGCCTGTATATTCAATATGTCATTACTCATCTGTACAAGTTATAAGTCTGTATATTCAATATGTCATTACTCATCTGTACAAGTTATAAGCCTGTTCAATATGTCATTACTCATCTGTACAAGTTATAAGCCTGTATATTCAATATGTCATTACTCATCTGTACAAGTTATAAGCCTGTATATTCAATATGTCATTACTCATCTGTACAAGTTATAAGCCTGTATATTCAATATGTCATTACTCATCTGTACAAGTTATAAGCCTGTTCAATATGTCATTACTCATCTGTACAAGTTGCTATATATAGGTTTACTTCTACTTTATTTTATGCCTTTATTATATATTACTCTTATATTGACATGTATGTATGTATTGGGTAGTAACCCCCCTCTCACCTAGTGACAGGCCTGCGTGCCCAGTCACGTGGGTGACCCCCGCGTCACCCACCAACGCAGTCTAATAAACACTCTTATAATAGTCATTGCTGTGAACGGACCTTCTTATTCCATCGCTCCCTATAACATAACATCTGGTGGAGAACCTAAACGTTCCTAAAAACTTTTAAAAAGTTAATTTAACTGGACATTTTAATTTTACCAAAATGTACCATGTTACCCAAACGATCCAATAGAATTAGCAACCCAAACTACAAGGGAGTTTCCGACTATAGGAAACAGCTTGGACTACGGGCCACTAAACGTACACCGATTAGGAGAAATATTACACCTCAACATTCGTCAGAATCAGAAGTAGAACCACATTCGGATTCAGACGTGTATTCTCCAGTTTTCAAGACTTCTATACAGCAACAAAAGGACGATTTAGTGGAATTTTTGAGGAAAGGTGGGACCAAACCAACTACAATTCCTACCTATTCTCAGGACGATAGCTTCATTGCCTACCGATCTGCGAGAGAATCGGATAGCTCTTCATCTACAGATAGCACCCTGGCTGATACTACTGAACGTTTCTCTGGTTTGTACGACTTTAAAGCCCTAGCAGACCTGGAAAAAGGGGAAGAAAGACGGCAAAAGGAGCTAGCCGATACCCTGAAACAGGAAAAGTTGAAGCAGCAAAAGTTAAAAGCAGAGGCAGCAGAACTAGCACAGGAAATAGAGAAGAACAGGCAATTTAACGAGGTTAAACAACTTCGAATAGATCAAGAAAAAGTCAGAAAGCAACAATTAATTAAAGCTATGGGTGAGAATGAAGAACGAGAAAGGGCACAGAAATTAGCTGCTCAGAAACAAAAAGAACAGCAAGAAGCTCAAACTCGTGCCCAAGCACAATCAGACGCCCAGCTACAAGCCAAGCAGCGTGCCCAAGCACAAGCCGACGCCCAAGCCCAGCTACAAGCCAAGCAGCGTGCCCAAGCACAAGCCGACGCCCAGGCCCAACAACAAGCAAAGCAGCGTGCCCAAGCCCACGCCCAGGCCCAAGCTGACGCGCAGGCCCAAGCTAGGAAAAAGGCAAAAGCAAAAGAACAAGCTTTTGGCGAAGTGAAACCGAATATAAACAATTATCCTCAAGCTAACCCAATGGAATATTATGGACAATTCCCACAAAATCCAACTGGAGGTGATATGTACGATGGTGGAAAAATGGGAGGATTTAATCCAAATCAGGAAATGTTTCGTTTCATGCAAATGATGCAAGCCTATAACAATTTCAATCCTACACCACCAACACCCCCACCTCCACCAGCTAAGGACCCAGACACGGTAATACTTATAGCTACTCTGACTCAAATGATAGAAAAAATGAACCAAAATCAGGAAAAATTAATCGAAAAGAACAATTTGCAGCAACAAGCAATTTTAGATAAACAATGTATCACATCAGACAATGCTACTCAATACCACGAGGCAGTACAATTAAATGTGGCTGAAGTGATGGATCGCATGATAGGAAAGATCGGAGATATCAACCGACCTAACACTGCCCCGATTACGCCAAACGATGGGGGCACACGAAAGCTGTTTGCGATTCCACTGAATAGTTTCTCGCACCCTACTGCTCTGGTGTCAGCAGAAAAATTCCTCAACGATTATGAAGCATATGCTAACGCAATGAAAGTCGATGAGGAACTGAAAAGCACAGGCGTTTTAAAATTCCTATCAGGAGACGCTGAATGCTTCTACGATCAATATAAATCGGTAATGCATGAGATAAATTTTGATACATTCAAACGAGCTTTTATTAAGAAGTTTGAACAGCTAGACTATGATGAAAGCGCGAAGGATTTCGCTATGAGAATGCAAGAAGAGGAGGAAGATGTGAGAGCATATGAAAGGGACAAGAAAATCATGTTGAATAGGGCCCCTATCTCAGAAATGGTCAAAGTGAAGCTATACGTCAATGGCTTGAAGAAAAACCTGAGAAAATTAGTGTTATCAAAAAGGCCAAAAACATTGGATGAAGCCTGTGAGACAGCACGACAGATTGAATTGAATATGGAGGTATATAAGAACGAAAGCAGATCAGAAATTTTCGAGTTGGCTAGCGCCAAGAATACAGATCAGAAGCAAGATTTCCCTAAGAAAGAGGAGAGGAAAGACAGATCAAAGAGCAGAGAACGTGAGAAAGCAAGCGAAAGTCGTGGAAGAAGCAAGGAAAGATATGCTTACCCACCCCAGCAACAATTCTTTCAGGGTCAAAATTTCCAACAACCTTTCCAGCAACCTATGTACCAACAGCCATATCAACAGCCTTACCAGCAACACTCATATCAACAGCCTTACCAGCAACAATTCCAACAGCCCTACCAACCAAACCCCTTTTTTGCAACACAACCCCCGCCGTATGGAATGAATCAATTCCCATATGGTAATTTACCCTACCAACAGAGGCCAAGATCATCAAGCAGAGGCAGATCTACAGATACAACCTCTACAATTTCTTCAGATAAATCTAGATCGTCGTCTAAAGAATCCAAAGAAAGGGGTCGTTCCAAGGAGAGGAAATCGAATCCATCAAGCAGGAATTCGTCGAAGGACGGTAAAAACCAATACCGCCCACCGACTCCTCATACAGTGAAGTTAAACTAGTTGACGGCAGCAATGGGAGCAATTGTTGTCGTACAGATGAACCGATAACGGAGACGATCACAGAAACGCCCATCGATCTTGAAGATGACGACGAACATGACCTGGACGGCCACTTGGAACTGAAAAACGGTAAGGGAGATCCTATAATATTGAATGTCAGCAAAGGTTGTATTGCGGTAAAAATTCAGGATTATAAATTCCCTGTGCTAATAGACACGGGAGCTAATCTCTCTTTCATTTCAGCAAGATTTTTCAAAGCCTTGAAGGCCAAGTTGAAGAATATGAACGCACAAAATTGTCATGTAAAAGTTTATATAGCCGATGGCTCGGCGCAGTCAGCTAGAAAAAAGGTTAGGTTTTCTTTTGAGATAGACGGTACAAAATTCAAAAACACTTTCATAGTGGTGCCTAAACTAAAAAGATCTTTAATCTTAGGGGTTGATTTCTTGAAGAAATACCGAGCTAAAATCGACTACGACCTATACAAAAGGGTATACTCCATAAGGGCTGCTAAGAAGTATATAGTAGAACCAAGATCAGAATTGATCTGTTCTAATTATGTAGTCTCGCACGAGAGTTTAAACCATACGATAGGAGTCACTGACAATTTAAGAAGGAAAAAACCAGTGAAATACATGGTAAAAAGAGTTCTAACGAAGCCAAAAGGGCCAAGTAATAGGATTAATATGTGTGTGTTCAATGGTTCAGGTAAACGACTGGTTATACCAAAAGGTTCTTTGGTGGGAGTCTATTCAGTTCGTCAGGAAAACGATTTTGTAAAGATTGATAGCAACCTAAATTCAGTCGATGCGGAAAACAAAAACGTGTCAGAGCCTTTTGATCTATCTAAAACCATTGGTAAAGATTTGACTGACTGCCAAAAGACAGATTTGGGAAAATTGTTGAACGCTTATGAAGATCTGTTCGTGGGTAGTGATAAAAAGTTGGGTAGAACAACTAAATATCAACATCCCATAGAATTAAAAGATAATTATCAAGCAAAACAATTTAAAACGTATCGTGTTAATCCTGTCATTAGAAAGGAAATGAAAAAAGCGTTGGACGAACAGGAAGCCCAAGGTATCATAAAAAAGACAGACGAAATTCTGGAATTTACTTCACCAGCTTTTCTAGTAGAAAAGCCTGGTTCTAAACAGAATAATCGTTCCTATAGGTTGGTCATAGACTTTCGTTTCCTGAATTCCCAGATAAAGGAACAAAGTAAACTGTTCCCCTCAGCAGAGGAAACGCTGGAAAAGGTGGGAGAAATTGGGGGAAAGTATTTTTCTAAGCTAGACTGTCATTCTGGTTTCCATCAGGTCCCAATCCGCAAAGGTGACGAAAAACTAACAGGTTTTGCAACTCCATACGGTAATTACATTTATAAAGTTATGCCAATGGGTCTAAAAACTTGCCCTAGAGCTTTCCACGGGGTGGTAGATACCTTACTGGAGGACTTGAACTCAGCCGTGTTCTACATCGACGATATCTTGATAGCAAACGATTCCTGGAGTCAACACATTCGCGACCTGGAAAAATTATTCAAAATTTTCAGGGAAGCAGATATCAAATTCAAGGGTGAGAAATGTGTATTTGGCGTGTCGAAAGTCCCATTTTTAGGATTTATGGTAGACGGCAAAGGCATTTCCCCAGACCCAGAAAAGATCGAACCCATAAGATCTTATCCTAGACCCAAAAATATCAAAGACCTGAGAGCTTTTAATGGATTGGCAAATTATTACAGAAGTTTTATCCCAAATTTCAGCGAGATTATGCATCCTTTGTACAAGCTAACGAAGGCGAGAATTAAGTTTGTCTGGGATAACGACTGTGAGAAATCGTTCGAGCTTATTAAGGAATTGATTTGCAGGAAGGTTACCTTGCGTTACCCAGATTATTCTAAGCGTTTCATTATCTCCTCAGATGCAAGTCAATTCGGTTTAGGGGCCTGCATCGCTCAAGAACATGAAAAGAACATGCTAAGGCCCATTGCTTTTGCTGGCAGATCATTAAACTCAGCCGAGGTTTCCTACAGCACAACTGATCGTGAACTTTTATCAATTAAATTCGCTTTGGAAAAGTTTGGTCATTACGTGCATGGCACAAAATTTACTATCTTGACCGATCACGCTGCTCTTTTAGCCTTGAAATCAAAGCAAAACTTAACTGGTAGGATGGCTAGATACCTTGAATTTTTTAATCGTTTCGATTACGACATTTACCATCTGAAAGGTACATTAAATTCAGTAGCTGACGCTCTTTCGAGAAGAGACTACGTCCACAAAGTTATTATACCAGAGCATGTGTCAAGAGAAGAAAAACACGTTTCTTTTAATCCTGTAAATGCTGTAAAACCCTTCGAGGAAAATGAACTCTGTGAGAATTATCCAATCATAAAATACAAACACAGATCCATCTTGTTGTCGAATCAAGCCGGCGAAAAAGAGATCGTGGAAGATTTCTCAGGAGAAGAAACTCAGGCCAGCTGTTCTGCGGTGGAAACTAGGGCTGAAAAGAAAAAGAAAGCTTTGCAATACAAAAAGGTAAACCGCAATAGAGACATAGAGCTATATGGAGGAGACATTTTAGCTTTAAATCCACTCAGTAAAAACGGAATTAGAACCTTACAGAGAGAGGATGTTTTCTGTTCAGAAATGATGGAATACCTAGAATCTAACGTTATTCCAGAGTGCGAAAAACGACAGAAGGAAATATTGTTAACAAACGATAGTTTTTTCTTGGACGAGGACGTCTTATACAGACTGCCAAAAAGAGTTAAATCTGACCCCTATGAAATCCAATTAGTAGTGCCCAAAGAGTACGTTAAACAATTGTTAACCATCTTGCATTGCAGACCTTTAGGAGGACATGTAGGGTCAACGAAACTCTTAAAACTAGCCCAAGCAAGGTATTATTGGCCTAGGATGTCCAGGGACATTATACAATTCGTGGGAGCTTGTGATACTTGCCTAAAAATTAAAAAAATGAGGCACCCCATCAAACCTCCCATGACTATCAGAGAACAATCTCCTTACCCTTTCGCACACATGGTTATAGATAGCGTGGGACCTATCACTCAGACCTCATCGGGAAATCGTTATATACAGGTTTGTTGCGATTATATGAGCAGATTCGTTTTTGCATGGCCAACCAAGTCAATTGACTCGTCTCATCTTAAACATGAGTTCTACGAGAAAGTCATTTGTAACGTGGGAGTACCAGAAGTGCTCCATAGCGATAATGGGCCCTGTTTCAAAAGCTTAGAATTCGCAGAATTTTGTAAATCTATGGGAATTAAACAGGTTTTTGGCAGCGGATACAACCCAGCTTGCCAAGGTTTAGTAGAAAAAGCGAATGGAGTGATAGTGGAACACCTGAAAGCTTTTGTCTCAGCTAATCAACGAGATTGGGATAAGTACCTAAATTCGGTAGTTTTTGCATTAAATAATACCGACTCATATAGCCTAGGTTACAGCCCTTTTATTCTAGCAACCGGCAGACTAGCAAGAAGCCCGCCAGACGCAGCTTTAGCTGGACCAAATACCCCAAGAACGGTTTTAGAATCGTTAACAAATATAGTTAAGGTCCAGAAACAAGCAGCGTTAAAAGCTAGCAGTAATCTGGAAAATTCCCAGAAAAATGCCAAAGAAAGGTACGACCAAAAGGTTAACACAAAAGAGTTGAGCCCAGGGACCATTGTCTATGTAAAAATACATCGTTTGTTGGACCCAAGCACCAGCAAAAAGCTTCAGAAAAGCTATGCTGGACCATTTTTAATTACAGCTAACAAAAGCCCCACTTCCCTCATGTTAAGAAATCTGAGAGAAAACAAAGATGTACCAAGGCCGGTACACATAGCCCACGTAAAACCGTTGAACCCAGACTTAAATAGGGATTTACTTAATAACCCTAACATAAATATTTCTGAAGAAGAATGGGAAAGCTTGCAGGAGGCTTAGACGTCTAAATCGCCAGTGTGGGTTCTTAGATTGTTTTCACAACAATAAAGCCTTTTTCTTCACATGTCCAAACGGCCGATAGACATAACAAGAGTCGCGCAAGCTGCGCGACAAGCTTGTGAGGCCACACCTAAATTATCTAAAAAGCCAAGGCTTGGCCAATTATGAACCAAGAAAGCTTTATCGAATAAAATTGTTGTTTCTAGGTGGATGCTGAAAAATATTTAAGCACGGGGAAAAGCCTTAGACCCTCACTTGCAAAAGATATTTCGAAGTAGACACTTGAGCCAATTTCCACACAAATATTCTATCTGCTACCATGGCCATCACCACAGCCCAGAGAAATCTTTCAGAACAGGAGAAAGAAGAAATTCTCTTGGAGGCTATCACTAAGAACTTTGTGGAAAACTATTGGTATAATATTAAGGATAATACTCAGGTTACCGAAACACCCGCCTCAGACCCATCAGTTTGGTTAGGCGAAGATTGGGACGCTGAATTGGCCGAAACAAACGATAAAAAAGGATTTTCACTATCATTACCGGTAGTGGAGGACTGTGATTTGCTGAAAGACTCACACAAGATTAAGATAATCTAGGATCCTGACGTAAGCCCAATACCCATTTGTTCTTTCTTTCAGTTTGCCTTACCCTTGTTTTTGTTTTTTTTTATTATTATTTCTCACTCAGGAAACTTGTCAAAGACAGGTAGAAACAAGTTCCTATTTCTGTTTAGCTAAGCCTTTTCAGGACTCTTTATTACTAACACTATTAGCTTTAGTTTTAAAAATTCCTTACCGAGGGAACAAATAAACGTTCTCCAAAAGCCGAAGGAATTACCTTTTCGGAAGATTACCCATAGGGGGGGATATAACAGAATTAAAGCGGGACTAGGACGCCAACTAAGCCCCATTGTCTTACTAAAGCGTCCCCACGCTAGACGCTCACAAAAGCCAAGTTATAGCCTTTCATGTTTAAATAATTACCAGCCAACAGCTGGAAATTAAACCCTTGTCTATAGGATTAGTACAGTGAGCCTGGACTACTATCACATGTAGCAGGTGGCCGGCGAGAAGCTTGTACACAAAAGATAAAGTATGCAAACAGGATTTTAGGGAGGTTGCGTGGGTACTTACACTTGGGAGGGGGTGGTGTCACCATAAGTTAGCTAGGCTTTGCACCTAGGACTAACGCTTAAAGAGGTGCGAACCACTGCCATTGGTCGCACCACTTGGTCAAGCCACACCCCTACTTAGGTCAACTCTGACGAGGGGAGACGCTAACCCTAAGTACAGCACTTCCATCTTAGAAGCGTAGCTAGTAAGAGCTGCACCTGACTTTGGCATCTGGAATCAAATACGAACTTCTATCATCATGGACAAATTCACCATATTTTGGTGGTAAGTAAATTTTCCTAACGGCGCACACTGTTTTGAATGTATTTTTGCATCGGATTATTCAATGATTAGCAAGATTTCCCAGTTGTTCGGTTGATGGACTTTAGAACTATATCAAAATACTTTTCTATTCCGTTCAGGGTTTTATTGACGGTATACACCGTCCACTCAGAAGAAATCCTTAGGCAGAACTATGGCATTGTGTTCAAAAGATTGAGGCACAAACTGGATACTAGAACCAATATTCAATTCATCAAAATACAGATCCCCTTAACGGTTCCGAAACCTTGCCCTATAGACGAGCCATTTGAATCGGCCCTAGACTACTATAACCGTTTCTACGCCGACTTGGCGGGGTTGCAAGCAATAGTGGGGGAAGCCAATAATAAAACTTACGGTAGAATTTCCGCCCTGTTAGAAGGGTTCAATGTTAAAGACGCAAGAGCTAAACGGAGAGGATTTCAGTTTATAGGCAATATGTTGAACAGAGCAGTAGGAACAGCCACTGAGCCAGAATTCGAAGTAATTTCGTCAGACATGAATGATCTTATCGACACTATGAGAAAAACTAAGTTAGATGATATTAAACGGGACCGCATACTAAGAGCTAATGCAATCAATGCCCATTTGGTAGCCAAATCACTATATTCTCTAAGAGCAGAAGCGGTAGATGATTTTGAAAAATTAGACAACGATCTAGTTAAAATCGTAGACGATTTGGACGATAAATTCAATTTCTCTAGTAAGAACTTTGCCAGTACAATTGCAGCAAGCGAACAACTAGCCAACGTGGCCTCCCAGTTACAGTATAGACAAGGGGCCCTCGTGTTGCTTAATACCCTCGACTCTGTGGCAGATTCTTATCTTCCACTGTCGGTATTATCAAAAGAAAAGCTAGAAAAAGCGGTAGAAAGATTGACCATTAACATCAGAAAACATTCTACCAATGCTGTACCTTTAGGATCTTATTATGAATGGAGAAGATCGCTAGAATCTACTTTTCACGATAACTTGCTGACAATTCAGATCGCGATTAAATATTCCTATGCGCCGAACAGATATACAATTTACAGACCAGTAATTTTCCCTATCCCTATACATGCTCATTTACACGATCCTTACGGGTACACCTTGTTACAGGAAGGTGATAATCAACTGTTAGCCCTAAGCGACGATAAGCAGTATTTTATAGAAATGGATAGAGATGTGCAGGAAATTTGTAAACTTGATTATTCGAGCCATTTTTGTACTAAGAATATTATGGAATCGTCTGTTCAGAAACCTACTTGTCTGATTTCTCTGTTCGCAGGGAACAATGTTGCTATTATGAAGCTATGCCATTTCAAAAGTTTTTTGACCCTTGCTATTCCTCAGACTCACATACCTTTGGAAAATGATAAGCATATACTGATTAACAGAGGCGATACAGGTATGGTCTCATGTAGAGGACAGCCTAGTAAAACCTTGAAATTATCAGTTTTTTCAGTCGTATCACTACCATGTGGATGTGAAATCCAACTAAGATATGCTAATATAGCGGCTAAAACTTTCGGATGTGAGGAGGATAAATTTACTCTAGCAGTAAAAGCAGGTTTCAATTTACCAGTGGCAATAGCATTTAAACTGAATATTGGAGAACTTGAAGCTAGTTCCATGCATAACCAAGTCATTCAATTAGACCTTCCTACAGGAGCAGAATTGAGAAAAGCTTTTGAAAAAGTGCCGGACGAAATTCTTGACGGCGGCCTAAACGTAATCCAAATGGCTAATGAATTATTGAATGACGATACTAAGCAGTTATCTAAATGGAAAAAGCTTCACCTGACCTACGATCACTTGAATACAATTTCACCGATCGTATGGACATCTCTTATTATATCTACGTTAGCTTTAGCAGTGGCATTGACCATTTTAATTAAATTAAACAGGTACTTTGGCTTTCTCTGCGTGCTTCCGCAAGCCCACTCTCTCAACCTGACTCGCCTGAAGTTGGAACCATACCGGATCCACGACTTCGACAGAGAACCAGCGTTGGAGGTTAGGGAGAGCAAGATGCCCAGATTCCGGATAGAAGAGATGGACCACACAGACTGGGCCACCATCATCTTGGCAGTTGTAGTGGCCTTTTTCATTCTTAGACTTATTTGGAAGCATTGCGGCTGCATTAGGCACCGTATGCTGAAGTGTTGCCTGTGTAGAGCCTGCTGCACCTCCGAGGAAGGTTGCCCCGATTGTGCGTGGCTTACCTTAAAATTCCAATGGAAAGACGAGGCAGTCTCCATTCGGTTGCAGCAAATAGCTTACGAGGTGAACTGCATCACTGGAACCAGAGCCCCAATCCTCCTCACCAAGAAGCTCGAATCGAACTGGTGTCTAGCTAATACCCTCTATCTCAGCTGGAAGGGCCGTTTTGTCCTCAGATGCTGGGGTGTAAACAAGAAGTTCGAAGTAAAAGAGGAGGTTAAGGTCACCAGAAAGCAATCTGCAGTGTTAGAGAAAATTATAAACAATCCTTGCACCGCAATCGTTCTAGTGCTAGTATATCCGAATGGAGAAAGAGTACAGGTCGAGTGGTTAAAGCAGGATCTAAACTACCAGGACTTCGACCAGTAGGTTATTTTGTTATTGTTTTTACAAGCCCTTTTAGTGTTTAGTGATCTATCCTCTCAAACCTTAGTCTACTTCTCGACGCTATGTACTAACAATTACTCCTGTCTCTTACAATATAATTTAGAAAAGGATTTTTCTTTTACTAAAATCCGAGCCATCCGCGTGTTTGAATTTTTACATTATGTCAATTCATGTCGAATTATTTTGTAACTATTATTACCGCTGACTCCTTGCTGACAATTCATAATATTGGGATTTCCCTTAAAAACTGTTAATCAGTTATGTATAAAAAATGAAACAAACTGTTACTCACCATTTCTTGGAAGTAGTGACCAACCTATGTTTTCCTCCTGTGTTTCGTCATTAGGGTTACCCTCTCGGACGACGAGTTGAAGCCAGACGCGCCCACCTTGCCGCTGGAGCTGCCTCAGTATGCCTTGTGAAGTCGTCGGGATCCCTAACATATAACTTAACTCTAGGAACTTTTTCGAGCAAACAACAAATTTAATCTTACGAACTCTTAGAAAATTTTTTTCAAAATGGCGTCAACCCGGCGATAGCCAGTATTTTTTTAGTCGTCATACGGAGGACCATATAATTACTGAGTATTTAAGTACTAAGTATTTAAGTTTACCTTTCTCGCTTGTATATATTGTGTTTTACTTTGATTTTTGAATTGTATAAAATATGTTCCTACCTGGATAAACGTCCATTTGTAGCGTGTGACAGCTCCAGTCCACGTGTGATCAGTTCCCGGAAGCCGGTGTCGCCGTAGAGTGGCAGCGGCGGGAACCACGTAGTTGTAGTTTATATTTTTTCTCTTTAACGCCAGATGGCGAGAGAAGGGAAAAACCTACCTTGCCGCCTAGGCACTGTACTGTGCCGAAGGGATGGTTAAAGTTTATATTTGGATTTATATTGTTTGGTGTGCGAACGGTGTATGTGTTTTATTTTTGTGAAAAGAGTAACAACCAATTTAAGGCGGAGGACTTAGCCTGTATCTAGGGATTAGGGATCAGGGTGAATATAGCAGGGACTCTTATTCCAAATCACGGGTTGTAGTTCTGGCAGTAAGATATAACAAACACTCTTCTCCGATACAGTGAGCTGAAGCTTGAGGTTGGTTTTTGTCGAATAACAATACTCTTTCCATAAGGTCGTGACGCGATGTTTACCGTCCGGCGTCGCAGTGTCTTCTGTGTTAACTGCGCAGTTCGCCACTATTTATATTTTTGTAGGTGTACGGTACAAAACTTTTAGCCGGTGGCGCCATCTAGTTTCTCTGTTTGGACCGCCCTATTGGCAATTTAGCATAGAGATTTTTTGTTGCCTAGTTTTTCATTTGTTTGCACCGTACTACTGAGGTTTTGTATGTTAAAACCGTTTTCTTATTATTCATGTTCGAAAAAGCGCAGCTATTGCCATATTTCGGCCATGAAGTCTTAGTTTTCATATTTTTTTTGGTTTGAACAATGGTATTTTGACGGTATAGTCCTCTATTTTTGAATTTTCTTTGATTAAAACCTTCTTTAGGCCCATTTGCGAAAATTTGGGGAGGCGTATCAAGGTCTCAACCGTTCAAATTGATATTTCGTGATATGTGTTACCCACGTATAGATGTGTAATACGCCTTTTATACCTGAGAATCATCGCGGGATTGATTTCTCATATCCTATTCGTTTTTGAGGTTTTAGGTTACTCGCGCAGTAGCGCGTGCCTAAAGATTTATATAGATTAGACATTTAGATATATTTTAGTCACGTGACCCAGATTCTGGGGTCGCGCGTGAGTCGCTGTAGACCAGCGAACCCGATCGGTTACCGCCGCGCAGTTTGGTAACGCAAACTGTACCAGCGTTAACGTTTCTTATGATTTATAAAATAAAATATTATGTTCTTTATTAACTGTCTTCTAGATCAAACTAATGTTTGATCTGGAAAGAGAGGAGGGAGCTATGCTATATATAGGTTTACTTCTACTTTATTTTATGCCTTTATTATATATTACTCTTATATTGACATGTATGTATGTATTGGGTAGTAACCCCCCTCTCACCTAGTGACAGGCCTGCGTGCCCAGTCACGTGGGTGACCCCCGCGTCACCCACCAACGCAGTCTAATAAACACTCTTATAATAGTCATTGCTGTGAACGGACCTTCTTATTCCATCGCTCCCTATAACATAACAAAGTTATAAGCCTGTTCAATATGTCATTACTCATCTGTACAAGTTATAAGCCTGTATATTCAATATGTCATTACTCATCTGACGTTACCCTGAGGCATATAGTTAACTACTTCACAAATAATGGGCCATCAAGACTATCGCTTACATCAATATCGCTATTGTGGCACACTAACCTGGGGCAACTGTAATACTCGTCCTGTAGCATCAACTATATGGGTCAGAATTTTAGAAAATGTACAAATCAACTTCACCAATCTTCTCAAATAACCCAAATTTCAGACATAAATAAAGTTAAAAATACAGTTCAACCTAACCAAACCGATTGCTAGAATCAATGCAATGTCAGATATACTCGAATTTACCTAGTATTGACAGCCTAATTTAGCAGAACTTACTAAATTTGTACAGCTGCCCATTGTACATTTTCTGAAAAATCGGACCCGTGTAAGGCACAAGGTTCCCGTAGACTCTGTATCATCCAGTTTGTTAAGACTATTTACTTATTTATTTTTGTTTAAAAAAGTAACGTCAAATTGTTTTCTCCATATTCACTTTTATGTATTAGGTCTGGTAGACAAGATTGACCATGTCCCGTACAATAGGGGGATTGCATGTGCCACTGCACATGTCTGTTAACGTGCATCCTGGGATATACAATAGGGAAATTGCATGTGCCACTGCAACTTTTTTTATCTAAAATTGCAAGAATGTTTTCACCAATATCATATAATGTCATGTATTATAAATGATGAAAACCAAATGCATGATGGGACAGATGGTGGCTTGTTCCATGGAAACATGTGTAACACATGGACAGTGACATTGAGGCATTGATAAATGGTTCATGCTGAACATGACATATTTTTGGTAGATTCTATCCTGTATCATTAGACCCATAATTCCTTGCGAATCAAGATTCAAAATGGCGGCCATGCAAATGCCCTATTATTGCTGTTTGAACATTTCAATATTTAATGTCATTGTTTCACGTCCAGAGAAAATGGATTTGCTCAGTAGCTGCATCTAGTTTGATGCCATTAATTTTGGATACCTTTATAGATAACTATAGGAACATGCCACATGTGGGTCAGATTTTCAGAGAATATACAATTTACTTTCAGAAATTCTCTGGAATAACCAAAATTTCAGATGAAAATAAGGTTCAAAATACAGTTCAACCTAACCAGACAGATTGCTAGAATCAATGCAATGCCGAGCATACTCAAATTCACCTAGTATTGACCAAATTGCAGCCTAATTTAGCAGAATTTACTAAATGTTTAGATCTGCCAATTGTACATTTTCTGAAAATCTGACCCATGTAAACGAAAGAAAAAAGATGGAGTTAGTTGTGATGCTCTTCACTTTTTCTCCCAGAAAAGATAAGAAAAACTACTTCCGGCTCACCTTACTGCCGAGGCCTGTAGTTCACACGAGCTCTAATAGATGGCGTCTCAATCTCCTCCCCCTCACCCACTGATCACGTGACCAAATGACGAGAGATGGCGAGAGATTGCGGTAAATCACGAGAAGTGATGAAGACAAGAGGTGCAGACGCCATTACGCAGTCACGTGGATCAGAGGAGCCAATCAGATTACAGGAATAGACCATGTGATCAAGGGGAGAGCTGTCATTGGTGCAGAGCAGACATGCGCAGGGGCGGGGTCAATAACTAGGACACAAAAAGGAGGAAATTTGCTGGATGAGGGCTGACGTGATGAGGTTAGCTATACAGTCAACTTGTAACACGCATGTAGAGGGTCAGGGGTTCAAGTCTGTGGTTCTAGCTTAGTGGGTAAGGGTTGTAGGATGGTACACTGAGATGTCTGGTTCTAGCTTAGTGGGTAAGGGCTGTAGGGTGGTACACTGAGGTGTGTGGTTCTAGCTTAGTGGGTAAGGGCTGTAGGGTGGTACACTGAGGTGTGTGGTTCTAGCTTAGTGGGTAAGGGCTGTAGGGTGGTACACTGAGGTGCCTGGTTCTAGCTTAGTGGGTAAGGGCTGTAGGGTGGTACACTGAGGTGTGTGGTTCTAGCTTAGTGGGTAAGGGCTGTAGGGTGGTACACTGAGGTGTGTGGTTCTAGCTTAGTGGGTAAGGGCTGTAGGGTGGTACACTGAGGTGTGTGGTTCTAGCTTAGTGGGTAAGGGCTGTAGGGTGGTACACTGAGGTGTGTGGTTCTAGCTTAGTGGGTAAGGACTGTAGGGTGGTACACTGAGGTGTGTGGTTCTAGCTTAGTGGGTAAGGGCTGTAGGATGGTACACTGAGGTGCCTGGTTCTAGCTTAGTGGGTAAGGGCTGTAGGGTGGTACACTGAGGTGTGTGGTTCTAGCTTAGTGGGTAAGGGCTGTAGGGTGGTACACTGAGGTGTGTGGTTCTAGCTTAGTGGGTAAGGGCTGTAGGGTGGTACACTGAGGTGTGTGGTTCTAGCTTAGTGGGTAAGGGCTGTAGGGTGGTACACTGAGGTGTGTGGTTCTAGCTTAGTGGGTAAGGGCTGTAGGATGGTACACTGAGGTGTGTGGTTCTAGCTTAGTGGGTAAGGGCTGTAGGCTGGTACACTGAGGTGTGTGGTTCTAGCTTAGTGGGTAAGGGCTGTAGGGTGGTACACTGAGGTGTGTGGTTCTAGCTTAGTGGGTAAGGGCTGTAGGGTGGTACACTAAGGTGTGTGGTTCTAGCTTAGTGGGTAAGGGCTGTAGGCTGGTACACTGAGGTGTGTGGTTCTAGCTTAGTGGGTAAGGGCTGTAGGGTGGTACACTGAGGTGTGTGGTTCTAGCTTAGTGGGTAAGGGTTGTAGGGTGGTACACTGAGGTGTGTGGTTCTAGCTTAGTGGGTAAGGGCTGTAGGATGGTACACTGAGGTGTGTGGTTCTAGCTTAGTGGGTAAGGGTTGTAGGGTGGTACACTGAGGTGTGTGGTTCTAGCTTAGTGGGTAAGGGCTGTAGGGTGGTACACTGAGGTGTGTGGTTCTAGCTTAGTGGGTAAGGGTTGTAGGGTGGTACACTGAGGTGTGTGGTTCTAGCTTAGTGGGTAAGGGCTGTAGGGTGGTACACTGAGGTGTGTGGTTCTAGCTTAGTGGGTAAGGGCTGTAGGGTGGTACACTGAGATGTGTGGTTCTAGCTTAGTGGGTAAGGGCTGTAGGATGGTACACTGAGGTGTGTGGTTCTAGCTTAGTGGGTAAGGGCTGTAGGGTGGTACACTGAGGTGTGTGGTTCTAGCTTAGTGGGTAAGGGCTGTAGGATGGTACACTGAGGTGTCTGGTTCTAGCTTAGTGGGTAAGGGCTGTAGGGTGGTACACTGAGGTGTGTGGTTCTAGCTTAGTGGGTAAGGGCTGTAGGGTGGTACACTGAGGTGTGTGGTTCTAGCTTAGTGGGTAAGGGCTGTAGGGTGGTACACTGAGGTGTGTAGTTCTAGCTTAGTTGGTAAGGGCTGTAGGGTGGTACACTGAGGTGTGTGGTTCTAGCTTAGTGGGTAAGGGCTGTAGGGTGGTACACTGAGGTGTGTGGTTCTAGCTTAGTGGGTAAGGGCTGTAGGGTGGTACACTGAGGTGTGTGGTTCTAGCTTAGTGGGTAAGGGCTGTAGGGTGGTACACTGAGGTGTGTGGTTCTAGCTTAGTGGGTAAGGGCTGTAGGGTGGTACACTGAGGTGTGTGGTTCTAGCTTAGTGGGTAAGGGCTGTAGTATGGTACACTGAGGTGTATGGTTCTAGCTTAGTGGGTAAGGGCTGTAGGGTGGTACACTGAGGTGTGTGGTTCTAGCTTATTGGGTAAGGGCTGTAGGGTGGTACACTGAGGTGTGTGGTTCTAGCTTAGTGGGTAAGGGCTGTAGGGTGGTACACTGAGGTGTGTGGTTCTAGCTTAGTGGGTAAGGGCTGTAGGGTGGTACACTGAGGTGTGTGGTTCTAGCTTAGTGGGTAAGGGCTGTAGGGTGGTACACTGAGGTGTGTGGTTCTAGCTTAGTGGGTAAGGGCTGTAGGATGGTACACTGAGGTGTGTGGTTCTAGCTTAGTGGGTAAGGGCTGTAGGGTGGTACACTGAGGTGTGTGGTTCTAGCTTAGTGGGTAAGGGCTGTAGTATGGTACACTGAGGTGTATGGTTCTAGCTTAGTGGGTAAGGGTTGTAGGGTGGTACACTGAGGTGTGTGGTTCTTGCTTAGTGGGTAAGGGCTGTAGGGTGGTACACTGAGGTGTGTGGTTCTAGCTTAGTGGGTAAGGGTTGTAGGGTGGTACACTGAGGTGTGTGGTTCTAGCTTAGTGGGTAAGGGCTGTAGGGTGGTACACTGAGGTGTGTGGTTCTAGCTTAGTGGGTAAGGGCTGTAGGGTGGTACACTGAGGTGTGTAGTTCTAGCTTAGTGGGTAAGGGCTGTAGGGTGGTACACTGAGGTGTGTGGTTCTAGCTTAGTGGGTAAGGGCTGTAGGGTGGTACACTGAGGTGTGTGGTTCTAGCTTAGTGGGTAAGGGCTGTAGGGTGGTACACTGAGGTGTGTGGTTCTAGCTTAGTGGGTAAGGGCTGTAGGGTGGTACACTGAGGTGTGTGGTTCTAGCTTAGTGGGTAAGGGCTGTAGGGTGATACACTGAGGTGTGTGGTTCTAGCTTAGTGGGTAAGGGCTGTAGGGTGGTACACTGAGGTGTGTGGTTCTAGCTTAGTGGGTAAGGGCTGTAGGGTGGTACACTGAGGTGTGTGGTTCTAGCTTAGTGGGTAAGGGCTGTAGGGTGGTACACTGAGGTGTGTGGTTCTAGCTTAGTGGGTAAGGGCTGTAGGGTGGTACACTGAGGTGTGTGGTTCTAGCTTAGTGGGTAAGGGCTGTAGGATGGTACACTGAGGTGTGTGGTTCTAGCTTAGTGGGTAAGGGCTGTAGGGTGGTACACTGAGGTGTGTGGTTCTAGCTTAGTGGGTAAGGGCTGTAGGGTGGTACACTGAGGTGTGTGGTTCTAGCTTAGTGGGTAAGGGTTGTAGGGTGGTACACTGAGGTGTGTGGTTCTAGCTTAGTGGGTAAGGGCTGTAGGATGGTACACTGAGGTGTGTGGTTCTAGCTTAGTGGGTAAGGGCTGTAGGGTGGTACACTGAGGTGTGTGGTTCTAGCTTAGTGGGTAAGGGCTGTAGGGTGGTACACTGAGGTGTGTTGTTCTAGCTTAGTGGGTAAGGGCTGTAGGGTGGTACACTGAGGTATGTGGTTCTAGCTTAGTGGGTAAGGGCTGTAGGGTGGTACACTGAGGTGTGTGGTTCTAGCTTAGTGGGTAAGGGCTGTAGGGTGGTACACTGAGGTGTGTGGTTCTAGCTTAGTGGGTAAGGGCTGTAGGGTGGTACACTGAGGTGTGTGGTTCTAGCTTAGTGGGTAAGGGCTGTAGGGTGGTACACTGAGGGGTCTGGTTCTAGCTTAGTGGGTAAGGGCTGTAGGGTGGTACACTGAGGTGTGTTGTTCTAGCTTAGTGGGTAAGGGCTGTAGGGTGGTACACTGAGGTGTGTGGTTCTAGCTTAGTGGGTAAGGGCTGTAGGGTGGTACACTGAGGTGTGTTGTTCTAGCTTAGTGGGTAAGGGCTGTAGGGTGGTACACTGAGGTGTGTGGTTCTAATCTACCCAGTAGTGTGCCTAGAGGGGCAGTGACTTCAAATACTAACACAAATTTTGTCCTTGGAACCAAACGAAAGATTAGGGTCTAAATAACAATTTTGGTCTGGGTGTCCATCGATCATCTCGCTGGGGTTAAGTAAAAATAGTATAACTTCCAAAATAATGGTTCGAACTGAACATAAATAGTGTCATTCAGTTGTAAATTAAGGGACACAATCAAATTGATAAGTATTTTTCATCAAGGTGGATCCCGGGCTAAATCTTTGTGGAGAGGGCTCAGACACCTTGACATTTCAAACGGCCATAACTTCTGCAATAATACTCTGATAATAATAATAGTAATAATACTAATTTTCTTCACACAGACTTTATTCCGGATCTGAATATGTTTGTTGCCCTTACATGTGTACTGCAGAGATGATAGTATTTATAGGAATAAACCTCTAGTGGGCTGCAAACACCCTCTTCCTGTTTAATCTCTTATAACATTGGTAATCATTTTTTTTCTTAATGATTTTATTTATCCAGCTCCTCAAGACTAATATGCACGATACAGTCGAGAACAGGTAACACAGTATAGGTTTGTGGCGTTCTACCTGCTGCTGCAGTCTACTTAAATTAACATAAATAAATAGGGGGGAAAAAATACTACGTTTTCTGGTAAATTAGATAAGATATAATACAATACAGTGCAATACATGGAAAACATTGGACTTCGAAATCGATACAATATGAATAAAAATAACAGTACAATATGATGAGATATGAACATAATTGGTGTCGTTAACGTCACAATTCAGTGAATGTGTGTATGTACGGGTAAATTAATGTTCAAATGCCTCAAGTACTGATTATCTTCAAACACAGAGAACCCCTCCCCCAGTGTCTAGGTGAGCTCATTCATGAATGATTTATTTCAATAAGTAAGTACCTACTCGCTGATTCAATGTTAACATCATTCTAACATCATTCAACATGTGGTAAATGGCTTCTCAGCGGAATTTATGTTCAGATTGTGTTTGAAGCTTTCAATGAGAAGAATTGAAAAATACCGAAGTTCAAGATGGCGTCCTTGATGTTTGATCAATCCACGTAACTTTGGTTTTAATTAAGATGAATGAACGAGTCTAGTGTCTACAGCTATCTTTTTCAGACCAAGAAATAGAAGTTAAATCCAAGGCACATGTTGGATTGCCGCTTTAACACATTTTCCTGAAAATGGCAAAGACATCTGCAATACAGGCCTCTCAAGTGTTGTGTTGGTGTGTTGTGGTTGCTGAATCTCCCTATTACGGGATGCGTTAGTGTTGTGTTCGTGCTAAATCTCCCTATTACTGGATGCATTAGTGTTGTGGCTGCTAAATCTCCCTAATATCTGCTAATACGAGTGCAATAGTCTAATAACCCCTTAACGTGAAATCCATGGTTATAACCTCATGACTTGAAAGCCAATAGAAGAATATCAAACATCTCCTGGAGCTGACCGTGCTGCTGCCGAGTATGCTGTGGTTAATGAGGGATTAATACCAGATAATGAGACACTCACATAATGAAGGCACCTTAAGCCAGAAACCTGAGGAACAATAATTCAACATTTCAACATTTCAGTTTATTTATTGGCTCGAAATGAAATAAAAACAAAACAAAAAAAAACGCCTTTATTAGAACCCTGCATCTTCATTAGTTTTAAGAACGGCTCCAACGAAACGGAATAATAAGAATAATAAGAATAATTAGTCAAATAAATAGTTTGAAAAAAACTAAAGTATTTGAGGGTGAAAAGGGAGGACGTTTCCATGGCAACCAGTTCCACACTGACACACTTACCTTGATCTGCTGCAAGGCATGCTGGGGGATTAGTGTTTACTTCCTGCCAGATCCGGGGCCCATCTATCTATGTCAGGCTAATAGGGTAATTAGGTCAGCTAATTAGGTCACCTGGGGTTAGGGCTGTGGTGTAATATAATTACCCAGCAGGCATTAGTGTCAGAATGTATCCCAGCATACAGTGCAGGTATGTGACCTGCTAATGGTGGCCCTCTAGTGGCAGCCAGCCGTAGTTACTCACTGTTTCTTCTTCTCTTAGATTTAATACGATTGTGGCCCAACTTCTGACTTTTTTCATATATTTTTGTTTTTTTTGTTTTTGCAAGATATTTATTCAGGATCCCTGCCAGCTGGGCTTATACAATGCTAACACCTTTTATAATACGAAGTGGTAGTGATCAAACAAAAGGGACATGCATAGCTTTCACACAGGTGTTTCGTAAATTCTTTGTTGGTATTTCAGGAGTATATATTAGGTTTTCAAAGTGTCAATCAGCTCGGTGGTATTTTTTTTTTTTTTTTTTTTTTTTTTATATATATTATTACAAACAAAGGCCATACATTTAATCATGATAACAAAGACGCATGCCTTTTATTTGCGGATCTTGTTGCACATAGGTAGTTCCATGTCTGGTTAATACAAAATTAAATTCCTGATTAGCCAGGTCTTCCAACGAATGCCTAGAACCCTGATTTACTTAATTATGTTTCAACAACAATACCAACGTGGATAGTGGAAAATAAATTATAGTTATACAACAGTGGAAAGTTATGTGCTGAGATATGATGTAATAATTAACAAAGAATGAAAAGTGAGGCGCGGCGCAAGGCGAGAACACTCTAAGAATAGTCTAATCAACTTGGGGTATCCCGCGTTAACATTATAGCAGTACGTCAGTGTATTACTGTAACCATTGGATCATAATAATATAGAGGTGATTTGTGATGCGTTTCAGGAAAATGAGTCATAAGTCGCAAAACATAAATCTTGAGATGCCATTATATTTGGAAAGATGAGATCAACCCGATTTCAATGATAGTAAACAGTCTAATACACTAATAAGTATTTTTAGATTTTAAGTTTGATATTTTCATTTTGAAAAAAAAGGTTTCCAATATTTTTTTGGTGACAATAAACAGTAAAGTAACTTAATATAGTCCATATGAGGACCTTTAAAACGAATAGATATATTAAGTACATTGTCCTAAAATTTGATACATCAATCGATATGACTATAAGTGATAAACTCCCCAAAGATCAGAACATTCAAATAAAGTGATCTTTTAAAATAAACACTTTAAAAAATATCATTTTTGTGACTTGTTCCTATTTCCTAAAACACATCACATTTAATATTCCTACTACAGGCGTTGGCCTTCGTAAAGGCCTAAGATTCAAGATAAAAGAGTAGTTCCGAATTTTACATCCTAACATTTCCCATTATAGGAATCCACTCAATCTCATCTTTTCAAAAAACTGTTTTTGCAACTTTTGACTCATTTATTTGCACCACATGAGAGATGTGATGCATATCAGCCCACTCTACTGGTGTTCACTGCGAGTGTGCGGGTAATCTTGAGCTCATTATTCTGTCACAAGTTGAAGATGAGATAAAACTAGTGAGACCAGTTGTTTACACTTGTAGCCTTGGTAACCTGTGTTCCACCTCCCACACACAGATAGCAGACATGTTTTGATATTGATTTTAAAATTGACCTATTGATTGATAAGTTATTATTATTTTTTTTATTTTTTTTTTGATAAGTTATTATTTGATGTGTACTAAAGGTCGTTGGCTTGCTGGCCTGAGACTCCTACAGAGGCGGTCAGTAAGTGGGTCAGACTTTCAGAAAATGTACAATTCACCTTCACCAATCGTCTCAAATAACCCAAATTTCAGAGGAAAATGAAGTTCAAAATGAAGTTCAACCTATCCAAACAGATTCCATGTTTTATTATGCAACTATTGTACTTTATTGTAAATGTATTCATTTATTGAAGGAGTAACAGTTCTGTGGTCAGCCAGGCAAACCTGCGAGTGAGCAGAGGGTTTAACCTATCGAATTAAGCTCCTAAAAACCGTGTAAATGTATATAATATATATAATAGGATTTTTATTCTGAATAGACATACATACAGTCAGAAATGAATACACCATCTGCGTGCGCTGGACATGCAGTTCTTCCAGGCAAACCAAAAATTATGTAACAAATGAGATTAACGGAGGTTTTCCAAAATTATGTAGTTCAATTAAAAGTGTCCATTGTCCATATCTCCTTGTTGTTTCAGATAGTTTTGTAGTCTTTATAGTTCATTGAGTAACATTTTGTTTGTAATGATTTGAATAAAAGTATTATAATAATAATAATAGAATCAATGCAATGCCGAATATACTGGAATTTACCTAGTATTGACCAAATTGCAGACTAATTTAGCTGAATTTACTAAATAAATATTATGTACAGCTGCCAATTGTACATTTTCTGAAAATCTGAGCCAAGTGCTGCAGGGGCTGTACAAACATCTCTACAGTTGATAAGTGAATGAGGTCTGGGTGATGTAATATTATATAACTAGGTCTGGGTGATGTAATATTATATAACTAGGTCTGGGTGATGTAATATTATATAACTAGGTCTGGGTGATGTAATATTATATAACTAGGTCTGGGTGATGTAATATTATATAACTAGGTCTGGGTGATGTAATATTATATAACTAGGTCTGGGTGATGTAATATTATATAACTAGGTCTGGGTGATGTAATATTATATAACTAGGTCTGGGTGATGTAATATTATATAACTAGGTCTGGGTGATGTAATATTATATAACTAGGTCTGGGTGATGTAATATTATATAACTAGGTCTGGGTGATGTAATATTATATAACTAGGTCTGGGTGATGTAATATTATATAACTAGGTCTGGGTGATGTAATATTATATAACTAGGTCTGGGTGATGTAATATTATATAACTAGGTCTGGGTGATGTAATATTATATAACTAGGTCTGGGTGATGTAATATTATATAACTAGGTCTGGGTGATGTAATATTATATAACTAGGTCTGGGTGATGTAATATTATATAACTAGGTCTGGGTGATGTAATATTATATAACTAGGTCTGGGTGATGTAATATTATATAACTAGGTCTGGGTGATGTAATATTATATAACTAGGTCTGGGTGATGTAATATTATATAACTAGGTCTGGGTGATGTAATATTATATAACTAGGTCTGGGTGATGTAATATTATATAACTAGGTCTGGGTGATGTAATATTATATAACTAGGTCTGGGTGATGTAATATTATATAACTAGGTCTGGGTGATGTAATATTATATAACTAGGTCTGGGTGATGTAATATTATATAACTAGGTCTGGGTGATGTAATATTATATAACTAGGTCTGGGTGATGTAATATTATATAACTTGGTCTGGGTTAGACATCCGTGATGTAATATTATATAACTAGGTCTGGGTTAGACATCCGTCCCCTTGACCCCAGGGCATTGGGCATGAATACCATAGGAATTAGACTGGAATAACGAATAGGGGAGTTACATGTCTCACTGCGCATGTCTACGACAGTGCATGCTGGGATGGTTTCTGTTGAAATCAGACATAGAAATATTTGGCAAGATTTTGATTGAAAACTGCACGTATACTTTCGCCAATACCATAGCTTGTAAAAATGATCTATGAAAACCAATTGCATGATGGGAAAGACGGGGACTTGTGTTTTGGAAACACATATAACAAATGTATATTTACATAAGACGGTTTATAAATATCAAATGCTGAACATGGCATGTTTTCTATAGATTTCACACTGTACCATTAGTCCCATAATTCAATGCGAATCAAAATTCAAAATGGCGGCTATTCAAATCCCCTATTGGTCAATTCTAAATTAACGTCTTTCTTCTTCTAAAAAACCTTACCTCACATCATTACTGCTTTATTATCTTAATATTCTGGGGGGCGTTTCACTAGACCGCCTAAATTCCTTAATAGCAGCTAAATATTATTAAAATCGCATGGTATTGGTTGTTTTTGTATAATAAATGGTGGGTTCGGTCGGTGACACTGTAGCCATAGCTCTGGCATAGAAATATCCCCCAGAGAGTCAAATTTTAGAATTAGTGTTTAATATTTCTCTCATTGATACGTCTAAATACTGTCTACGCATGGTCAAACTTATTGGGCATTTAAGGAAAATTTGTTTTTGCCCTCTTCTGTACCACTTTCATGGGAATTGAACATAGGGCTATATACTACTTTATATTGTTTACTTTCGAGATATGTAGCTTTTAAACTAAATTGTGAATTATACTAAACTTTTTTGTAATGCTTTTTCCATCAGCTAATACTGAGAAAAGCGTATAACAACATAATGTATCTTAGCTTAATAAACACATTTAAACAAAACAATGCAAATATTAGCATAGTTCCACTGGTAACCGCTAGGAGGTTCCTTAAAATTGGTAATTCATTGATATCCGCTAGGGGGATTTGACCACATAAGCACACTTGAAAGAGTTTTACCCACAAAATACGGGTCCCCTGGGTAACTTACGCGGTCATTACCACATTAGCTATTACAATTCAAAGTGACCTACGCGGTTGCTTTTGAAACCAAACTGAAACTGACCGCGCAAATGACCGCGTATCTGACCGCGTATATGGGTCAGATTTTCAGAAAATGTACAATTCAACTTCACCAATCTACTCAAATAACCCTAATTTCAGACGGAAATAAAGTTCAAAATACAGTTCAACCTAGCCAAACAGATTGCTAGAATCAATGCAATGCCGAATATACTCAGATTTACCTAGTATTGACCAAATTGCAGCAGAATTTAGCAGAATTCACTAGATGTGTACATCTGCCAATTGTACATTTTCTGAAAATCTGACCCATATAGGGGAAAATTAGCTTAAATTTACGCGGTCTAGTGAAACGGCCCCCTGACTCCTGATTGGTTGAGAACCAATGTAGAGACATTGTTTTATAGTGAATGCCTCCCGCTTAGATTCTTGCCGATGGCTGACGGACATGGCCTTGACCTTGCTGGTCAGGGGAGCAACAAGTGATTTGATTGGACGCGCCCATTCCACTCCCTCGCTAGTTCTGAAATGGCAACCTCTAATTCAACCCAGAGAAATATAGTTTTAGTCCGGAAGGGAAGTATTTTTTGTCTCGTGTGTTGAAGCATAATGTTAGCTGGCCTTGATATGATAGGAATCAAGGCCAGCTAAGTGGGGTAGGTCTTGGTGGAATCAAGGCCAGCTAAGTGGGCTAGGTCTTGGTGGAATCAAGGCCAGCTAAGTGGGGTAGGTCTTGGTGGAATCAAGGCCAGCTAAGTGGGGTAGGTCTTGGTATAACTATTAGTGCAAAGAGAACATAAACTCAAACACCAAAGATATGTTTGAAGGGTTTTCTTTGTGCCTCACCTCATGTTACAGCATTACATATGATCAATGTGGCTAGTAGACAACATATTCCCCATAATGTAATTGTGATGTGTTTCAGGAAAATGAGTCATAAGTTGCAAAAAATGGATTTTGAGATACCATTATATTTGAAAAGATGAGATCAAGCCGATTCCAATTTGTTCCACTGCGGTGGTTTGGTATCTTCTGCCTGTCTTTCTTGGTAATTGGCGCCACCTACTGGAACTAATTTCCACGTACTTTATGTTTAAAAGAGTAAATATCCTGAGTGTGTTTCCTACACTCATAATTGTCAATATGTGCCGTTAATATGTGTTATATTATATATATTATAGAGGGGTGGTCTTTATGCATTGATCCACCGTAAGGATATATTCATATACTGGTGTATGGTAGGCTTCATCTAATGTGTTTGTCTTCTTAATTCTTAAACTTACACATGTTTGTCTATTGTAGGTGAGTTACCATGACAACACAAGGAGAGGTCAGCTGACACACAAGTGGGTGGAGTCACTTTATGATGAGCAGTAAAGGTTTAACTCTGTACATATAATGTTCAACTCTGTGCTAGAGAGTTTAAAGGTGAACACCAGCGTCACCAGTTCTGCTACAGGCGGGAATACAAGGAACTAATGCACGACAAAACAATAACTATGACTAACAATATTTATTTCAAACTTTGGGTTGGGTGAATACAAAAATCAACAAAAAACCAGGAGGTGTATCGGGACGACTGAAATTTACTACAATTCACTAAGGATGTCAATGGGAGAAAGCATATATTCTCAGTTTTTACAAGATTTTAGAGAATAATGCGATTTATTTCTTGTAAAAACATTGCTGCCACACAGTTTTGTCCTCACAAATCAAACAACAGGGTGTGAACATACTTGTGTAAATATTACTCAGGTTTGAAGATGTGCCCGTATTCTAACTTATCATGACATGAGTTTAGCTGAATAACTTTACCTGAACATTAGTACATTGCAGTGGTCTCTGGAATAAAAACTAATTCAATGACATTTAGTTTTTATTGGCTTTTTGAATTTCCCCAACCATGCTCTTTCTCAAGACACAGTTTAAGAAAAAAAACATGATTTTTTTGTTCTCATTGAACCCTGGTATTTACCTTTGAAGGTGGACTCTCAGCTAACGTCAGCCAAAAACTAAATATTTCTACTTTTTTGTTCCATTCAGTTTCAACGATTCTAACAATCATTTGACCAAAATTTTGGAGGATTTTGCCGTGTTATTTTTTGGTACAGGGTTTCTAAAGCATCCGATAATTAACATTAAAAATGAGTTTAATTAACTAAGACCTATGAAAAGGAATGGAAACTTGATCTGAGAGTACTTAACATGATATTAATCACAGCGCTATCACCCCTTTCGTCAATGACAACTGGGGATTTGTTCACAGTTTTTGAACAATGTAAATACACCAGAGAACATGGAGACCTCCCTTAGTCGGAGAACCGTCCTCTGTCTGCGAGAAAAATTTGTAAACAAAAGTTTCTAATCAAATCTAATCTAAAGCATCCTTATTTGTATAAAATTTGGTTGACCCGCCGGAAACCTTTCTAGTGATGACTTCACTTATTATCGCTCACCAGCGGCGGTTCTTTCAGCCGATTTGACTTCTTATTCTTGTATGATATCATATGACAGCAGAGCACAATATTGGTAAACTCAGTCCTATAAATCATAAAGGAGTAATTAACCATATTGTTCTACAGTTTAATTCAGTGTTTAAAACCTAACCATATTGTTCTACAGTTTAATTCAGTGTTTAAAACCTAACCATATTGTTCTACAGTTTAATTCAGTGTTTAAAACTTAACCATATTGTTCTACAGTTTAATTCAGTGTTTAAAACTTAACCATATTGTTCTACAGTTTAATTCAGTGTTTAAAACTTAACCATATTGTTATACAGTTTAATTCAGTGTTTAAAACTTAACCATATTGTTCTACAGTTTAATTCAGTGTTTAAAACTTAACCATATTGTTCTACAGTTTAATTCAGTGTTTAAAACTTAACCATATTGTTATACAGTTTAATTCAGTGTTTAAACTTAACCATATTGTTATACAGTTTAATTCAGTGTTTAAAATTTAACCATATTGTTCTACAGTTTAATTCAGTGTTTAAAACTTAACCATATTGTTCTACAGTATAATTCAGTGTTTAAAACTTAACCATATTGTTCTACAGTTTAATTCAGTGTTTAAAACTTAACCATATTGTTCTACAGTCTAATTCAGTGTTTAAAACTTAACCATATTGTTATACATCACATGAAGCAGTATAAGTGTTTAAAACTTAACCATATTGTTATACATCACATGAAGCAGTATAAGTGTTTAAAACTTAACCATATTGTTATACATCACATGAAGCAGTATAAGTGTTTAAAACTTAACCATATTGTTATACATCACATGAAGCAGTATAAGTGTTTAAAACTTAACCATATTGTTATACATCACATGAAGCAGTATAAGTGTTTAAAACTTAACCATATTGTTATACATCACATGAAGCAGTATAAGTGTTTAAAACTTAACCATATTGTTATACATCACATGAAGCAGTATAAGTGTTTAAAACTTAACCATATTGTTATACATCACATGAAGCAGTATAAGTGTTTAAAACTTAACCATATTGTTATACATCACATGAAGCAGTATAAGTGTTTAAAACTTCCCAGGTAACAATTAACGTTAAAATAACGTTGATTTACGTCAATCAAAGGTCAATTTATTAACGTTAACAGTTTGACATTAATTTAACCTTAATTTCACATTAATATGGTTAGCGTTAAAATATTTACGTCAATTTAACATTAACTGAACGGGAATTTTCTCAACATTAACTTCTCAACGTTAAGTCAATGGTGAATTAACATTAACATTTTTTACGTCAATGTTTTAACATTAACTTACTGATAAATCAACGTTGATATGTTTTACGTCAATTCTTTGACATTAACTTACTGATAAATCAACATTGATATTTTTTACGTCAATTCTTTAACATTAACTTACTGATAAATCAACGTTGATATTTTTTACGTCAATTCTTTAACATTAACTTACTGATAAATCAACGTAGATATTTTTTACGTCAATTCTTTAACATTAACTTACTGATAAATCAATGTTGATATTTTTTACATCAATGTTTTAACATAAAATACTGATAAATCAACATTAATATTTCCCCCCGACGTGTGTTACATGGCAGCATGGTTGCCATCATTAGACCCTCATTATGTTTCCTGTATGTCTTACATATCATATAATAAGATTTATGTTGAAGTCTATTTATCGTTTGTTTTTTCATGGGAGGCACCAACCTGAAAAAAAACATTTTATTGGCCACAAAATTAAAGTAACATCATAGGATACCAACCCTGAAAGCGAATTTTCTCGCCTTGATTCAAAATTTCCAATGAAAATTATAATAGTTTAGCATCTGGATGAGATTTTAGTTCTGACCCCCAATGATTAATTTTCGGTGCAATTTGCTATACATCTAGTTTCCTTACAGGAGAATCGTGTTGACCACTTTCAATGATCTTTTAAATGATCAGTATGCATACTAAGATTATGTCGATTTTGTTCATTATTTCATATGCATGCAGTTCAAATAAATAGTTGAATTATTCCATTTCATGAAGGATTTACACCAATTATGAAATTGGAACTTGGTTAGATAATTGTCAGTCAAAAGGATTCATAATCATATGGATATCTTATAGAGTGGAGGGAATATTACCATTTTAATTGTCAGAAACAAGCATTTCAAGTCTCAAATAGAAATCAAAAAGAGTTTTAAGTAAAGTCAACTTGTACTGAACTCAATCAAGTGCAAATACAGAGCGGTTATAATTTAGTGCAAACTGATGAGTCACATATGGTGAGATGGTACTCCAGAGTAATATTAGACTTGCTCTATACCCTGTATATTAGGATTGTTTCACTTATTCATCTTGAATCTTAATAACAAGTATGGTTTAATTTTGACTAAATATATAACACTGATAATGTGCATACCTCACTTTAATTAATCGGCTACATAGTTATCATAATGAGAATAATTGGAATCTAGTATACTCGGTGTACCTGACAATGTGAACGAAATACCCAAAATATATTTTAACTATTGATTTTTGTAAATCCCCTGGAAGACCTATCTTACTGGGCTTTTAATCGTCATTCCTGCTTCATTAACTTCATAATAAAACCTAAACTATTGGTTATAACAAGTAGCGTTTATATAATTATAGCTTAGTATAACGATGTAACATATTTGTTAATTATTCTTTATAAACTGTGACTGAGAAAAATGTACAGTAATATAATGTCTTTAAGCCGAAAAAAACCCACTTAAAACAGACAAATCAATGACATAGCAGGACATAAGAGAGATGGCGTTTATATCTAAATAGTGGATACATCTTTTAAAGGCCCTGGGCAAGACCAGCTTTGGATGTCTATTTCCCGCCTATTCCTCCCAATCGTACGAGACAAATCCGGGTTTGGTAACCACAGAACTTCCTGTAGTTCAAACGTCTAGCAATGGCTAAACATGTGTTGATTTGGAGGAAGATTTTCCTCAGTCATTTTCTGTAATTCCATTGGATTAACAAGATCAAGATTCACTATACACGGTCTAGGAAATTAAGAAGGATTTAATCGTACTCCAAGGTAAGCAAATCCTTATTAAGTTTCATTGCATGTTGGTTCCTTAATTGAAGAGTAGAAGAGAAAGTATATTGGAGCGCAATTCGGGCTGTATGAATGTTTAAACTTGTCTCCAGCTCTTTCTCTTTTTGCCTCTGTTTCTTCCAGAAGTGCCAGTTGAGTTTGCAGATTATTTCAATTGCTGATTATTTTCACGAAAGATATATAGGTCTGAAGTCTGAACTGTTACATTCAAGAAAAAACATGTTGTATTCGGTCCACTGACAGTCGAATAATGAGATTATGTGGGATACGAAATAGATCGATTATAGTTGATGACATGACTTCAGTTATCAAATATGCTTATAACTATAAACCTAAAGCACAAACTATTTCATGAAAACTTAATGTAAATAATATATAGTAGCTGCACCAATCGTTTGTTACCCTATAAAACTTATTATATATACAGCTTATACTGGCCAGACTGATTTCACTAATGTTAATACTTTGCAAGTACTTTCATCATGGTCGATATTTAGTTTGAAATAATATCTGCATGCTACAAACGGTTTCTATCTTGACTGTATTTATCTTTTGCTCTTTTAAATCCCGAATACCGACATAAAAGCATCTCTATCTCTATTCCTCCCTATAAAGGTATTCCCTACCCTATTTCATCACTGTCTCTCTCTCTTTCTCCTGATTTCAAATAACAACTATTATATTATAGCTGTTGTATTCTATTCTTTACAGAAGCTGGTATGAAGAAGTACACCGGGAAAACGATGACAAAATGATGAACTATATGAACCGAATATTAATGATAATAAAGACATATGGAATTGACACCCCAAAAAACGTTAATATTTTCCCCATAGTTAGCATTAATCAAACATTAAACTAGAGTAGAATTAGGAAGGTTAAGTTAATGTGATTAAGATTCACCTATATTTTACATTAAACTCCTAGACGTTAAGCGCACGTTTATTTTTAACCTCAATCTTAACGTTAATCTCAACATTAATCCTAACGTCAAAATGAGGTTAATATTAACGGCAATATTAACATCAATATTAGGTTAATTTTAATGTTAAGATTTACGTTAATACTGACGTTAACTTTGCGCAAAATTGAGTCCACACATTCCCGTTAATATTAACGTAAACCATTGACGTAAAGTTGCCCTTTATATTGACGTGAATTGCCATAAAGTTAACCTCAATTTGTTACCTGGGTTAACCATATTGTTATACATCACATGAAGCAGTATAAGTGTTTAAAACTTAACCATATTGTTATACATCACATGAAGCAGTATAAGTGTTTAAAACTTAACCATATTGTTATACATCACATGAAGCAGTATAAGTGTTTAAAACTTAACCATATTGTTATACATCACATGAAGCAGTATAAGTGTTTAAAACTTAACCATATTGTTATACATCACATGAAGCAGAATCCCACTGAGGAGTTGCTCGGCTGATGTCTGTGAGCTGCTCCTGTGCTAAAGGTCAAAGCTTGCTGCATTCAGACTCACAAAGCTGCAGTGGAATTATTGAAGGTAAAACCTGCTCCAATCCTGGCATATAGATCTGGTTGCATCCTTGGTTAACTCAACCCCACTCTATAGTGTTGCCTTGAGGGTCAGATTTTCAGAAAATGTACAATTGGTAGCTCTACACATTTAGCAAATTATGCTTAATTAGGCTGCAATTTGGTCAATAAATCAATAAATTCAAGTATATTTGGCATTGCATTGATTCTAGCAATCTGTTTGGTTAGGTTGAAATGTATTTTTAAGTTTATTTTTGTCTAAAAGTGAAGATTTGCGAAGTTGAATTGTACATTTTCTGAAAGTCTGACCTTTATAATGGCTGAGAGCTCCGTTATGTCTCAAAGCCTTAGCTCCAATAGACTTAGGACAGCCATGATGCACTCTTGTTCCAACGTCATGAAAGCTGGAATAGAATACATGGATTGATAGCAATAAAGATTAAGATACATTTAATATAGAACTTGTCACTGTCAGGAAACGTGACTCCAGCTAAGATAAGATCAGATAAGATACTACTTTATTTATCGAGATTTACAATGCACATTAAAGAACCGACAATGCAAATAAAACATATAAAACGGATAAAACAGGTATGTTTACATCTAGATAAAATCCAGCTCTCCCAGCCACTACGTTAAGGGAGGTTTGCTAACCCTACCCCTAACCCTTACCCTTACCCTAAAGTGGTGGTCCACATTAGTAGCCTGGCGACTAGTATTTTATTTTGTTTAAACATTTCTATTTTTCGAATTTTCACAATGTGTTAGTCTGATTCTCTCAATATAACCCACAGTGTTACATTCAATAGCTGTTTATACCGGTATCTATTCTCACTAGATTAACTTGTAATATATGACTTCATTACAACTTGACGTTTGCTTTACACTACACATAATATCGGGATCACAGAAATAACCATTTCTGTTTCCATTTTTGTAGCCAACATACAAAATAAAATAAAACAGACAATACATATCAATACAGGTAATATTTCGCAGATAAGAAACATTTCGTCAGCACAGTATTCACCTTTCATGGCATATATATGGGTCAGATTTTCAGAAAATGTACAATTCAACTTCGGCAATCTTCTCAAATAACCCACAGTTCAGACGAAAATAAAGTTTAAAATACAGTTCAACCTAACCAAACAGATTGCTAGAATCAATGCAATGCTGAATAAACTCGAATTTACCTAGTATTGACCATATTCCAGCTTAATTTAGCAAAATGTACTAAATGTGTAGAGCTGCCAATTGTACGTTTTCTGAAAATCTGACCCATATGTGGTTTGTGGTTACATGACCAAGTATCCTCCTCTGATAAACATTAGAGGAGATTATAGCTGAGGCTGAAGGGGCTGTTTCCTATTATATAATCACCTAATTACACTAATCAATTGGTAGGTGTGAACCCCGTCACTTCAGGACACACATCTCAGACTAACACTTCAACCCATCGAATACACTCGGTCCTGGGTCAGACCATAAAGTGCCTTTCTATCTCTTTTTCTCTGTCTCTCTCTCCCTTCTTCTCTATCTCTATTTCCTGGGTATGACCATAAAGTGCCTTTCTATCTCTTTTTCTCTGTCTCTCTCTCCCTTCTTCTCTATCTCTATTTCCTGGGTATGACCATAAAGTGCCTTTCTATCTCTTTTTCTCTGTCTCTCTCTCCCTTCTTCTCTATCTCTATTTCCTGGGTATGACCATGAAGTGCCTTTCTGTCTCTATTCTCTGTCTCTCTCTACCTTCTTCTCTATCTCTATTTCCTGGGTATGACCATGAAGTGCCTTTCTGTCTCTATTCTCTGTCTCTCTCTACCTTCTTCTCTATCTCTATTATAAGGGCGTAAAGCAACCAATCTCACTCATTCACTCTCAGCTCTCCCGCCCTTGATATAACCATATTAAATGTGTTGATAAGGGCGTAAAGCAACCAATCTCACTTACTCACTCCCTCTCAGCTCTCCTGCCCTTGATATAACCATATTAAATGTGTTGATAAGGGCATAAAGCAACCAATCTCACTCATTCACTCTCAGCTCCCCCGCCCTTGATATAACCATATTAAATGTGTTGATAAGGGCGTAAAGCAACCAATCTCACTTACTCACTCCCTCTCAGCTCTCCCGCCCTTGATATAACACTTCATAAGATAAGGGCGTAAAGCAACCAATCTCCCTCATTCACTCTCAGCTCTCCCGCCCTTGATATAACACTTCATAAGATAAGGGCGTAAAGCAATCTCACTTACTCACTCATCAAATACACTAGTGAACATTTGTTCTTACTTGCTTTACTTGCTTCATGTGATGTTTGTTGGAATAAAGGGGAGAGATGTTCATGCCGCTGAACCCACTCCTTCATTCCCTTTGTTCTACCACCACATTTAGTGGCTAACATTTCAGGACTTATCCATTACAATTGAATATCATATCTTCTAACAAATTAACAGATTATCTGATCCTGAGTCATGAATATTGTATATAACGCCAATCATTTGGCGACTCTCTTACTATTGTCAGCTTAGTCTCTTCATTGTACTGTAATAGCACACTCTTTGTCTGACAGATTTCTTAATGCTTTATCTGCTAATTCCTGCTGATATTGCTCCTTGTTGAGGTTACATCTGCTAAACCTCCAGTTGTCAGTCCCTCTTCACGGGTACTGAAGTTTTGTACAAACCGTCACTTTATTTATTTTCTTGACTAATAACTTTTAATTGCATGTCACTTGCCCATAACTTGGACATAAATATGTCGGAGTTGTATCTGTTGTTGTATCTGTTGTTAACTGTTAACTAAGCAAACTGGAATTTGTATAAGGCATTCACCGGAGGAAATGATATGCTTGTATCATGATTGGTGTAACTACCTTCTGCATTGTACCATTCTTGCAAATAAAAGAATTCTTCAAATCAAATCAACCATCAGGCGAGCCTCAGTTATCCTATCATAACCACTTCTAGCTCTTAGCTACAGGTTATAATTCCACCTCCACATTTAGTAGCTAACATTTCAGGACTTATCCATTACAATTGTATCTATTTATAACTGAAAAATAATAATTGTAATGCAGTTTTGTAGATGGTTTCCCCCTACTTCTATTCCTCCACCATTACCCGTTTCAGCTGCTACATAGTATACTAGACATGTGAAATACAGGCTACATTATTACATGTAGGGTAACCCTGTCTCAGATTGTGTTGTGTACACACTGGTTAAACGTGCCATGGAGTAATTAGTAGTTATTATGGAGCGTGGAGTAAATGATGCCGTATTGACTGGGGGTAAATACACTTCCTAACACTAGGCAGTGGATATAGTGTAAGGTTACAGCAACATGATGAGTCACAAGTCACAAAATGGATATTATTAAAATTGATTTATTGGCAAGATATCTTTAGTTATTTTATTAGTAATTGCCCACCCAGAAATATTGCAAACCTTTCTTCAAACATAAATACATCAAACATGAAATACTGTCGGTAGAATCCATTGTTTGTGACTTGTGACTCATTTGCTGTAACACATCACATATACCCGACGAATTGCCATCTTGATGAGTCAAACTCGGGAACAAAGCTAATTGATTCTTTCAAACTTTGTTGATACCCAGTTCGCTCCAGTAAGAGTACACAAGATGGGGAAAACACGTTTGTGCTGAAATTCTAGAATGAAATGTGTGTAAAAGTACCTGCTCTTCTCTCTACCTCCCCCTCCCCTGGCATAATTTATATCTCATTTCCTGCCTCGTTTCACCTGTTCCGCCACTTGCTCTTCCACCCTACGCCCTCCCTCCCCCCAACACCGGCTCTTCCCCCTAGTGCCCCCTCCCCCCCTACGCCGGCTCTTCCCCCCAAGTGCCCCCTCCCCCCTACGCCGGCTCTTCCCCCCTAGTGCCCCCTCCCCCCACTATACACGTGCGTACGTCTGGTTACCATAGCAATACATCAGAGTGAGGCAGGAGCTACGGCTGCCAGTCACCAGGGGGTGGGGAAGTCGACATGATCATTTTATTTCCTTTTTTCTCTGACTTTCTTTATTTCTCTGCCTTCAATCAAACTCGGCCTAATTCACTTATGCGCACGTTACGTCCCTAACGTCTTACGTCCCGCTCCACGTGTTGCCATGGTAACCAGCTCTGGCAATTCTCCAGTGACGTGTCAGGCTGACGTGACGTCACTAAGAGACGCTGCGACGGCCATTGATCGGGTCTGGAAACAAGGAATTGTGGGAGTTGATTAAAAGCTATCCCAGAAACCATCATTTTCTGGTGCAAGGAATTGTGGGGAGGTCATGTGATGATGTGTGATGCAGCTTCCTGCGCTGATGGATTATGGGAACAGTCTCGTTGTGAGCCAGTATTGAGTCTTCCTGTAGAGGTGTATTGTGGTACTTCCGGTTGAGATGGATTGTGGGTATTCATTGCATCAGTGTATTTACTGCTTCCGGTAGTGCGGGATGCTGGGTAATAGCACGGCGGAAGTGATTGTCCACGTGATGAGTAGAGATGACGTTGGGAAACATGACGTCTGATGACGTTTGATGAGGCATTTAGCCATGACTATAGGACGTCATGGTGACGCACGTCTGGCGGCCCGGCACAACGTCTGGACGTCTGTTTACTTACGTCAGGCGGACGCTAATGTAGGGAAAGTAAAACCAGGTCAATAATGGAGGCTGCATAAAGGCGTATTAGGGACAGGGGGCGGGTGGGGGGAGCATACAGGCATATTAGGGACAGGGGAGGGGAGCATATAGCAGGGTAGAGAGAGGAGTATTGGGGAGGGGGGAGTATATAGCAATGGTAGAGAGAAGATGTGGGGGGTGGGAGGGAGGGAGTCTTTAGTTGACGGTCAGAGGCGGAAAGTAAGGGCATATAGGAATATTATAGGGTGGATCAGGAAGGAGGGAGGAGGTAGATATATAGGAATATTAGGCAATAGAGGGAGAGGTAGGAGTAAGAGCATCTAGGAGCATAGTAAGTACAGTGAGAGGAGCCACAGGAGATGTAAGTGAAGGCAGAGAGAAGTCAAGTCAAAGAGGAAGATTCGGTAAAATCAAAGACAGAGAGGAAGCTTCAGGGGTTGCGGGGAGATCTAACGCTTATAAGTTAATGCCGGGCCACATGTACAGGCGGGGGCGGGAGGAACAGAATACATGTTACAGTCTCACTTATATCCACACATGTACAGGTGGGGGCGGGAGGAACAGAATACATGTTACTCACTTATATCCACACATGTACAGGCGGGGGGCGGGAGGAACAGAATACATGTTACAGTCTCACTTATATCCACACATGTACAGGTGGGGGCGGGAGGAACAGAATACATGTTACAGTCTCACTTATATCCACACATGTACAGGTGGGGGCGGGAGGAACAGAATACATGTTACAGTCTCACTTATATCCACACATGTACAGGTGGGGGCGGGAGGAACAGAATACATGTTACTCACTTATATCCACACATGTACAGGTGGGGGCGGGAGGAACAGAATACATGTTACAGTCTCACTTATATCCACACATGTACAGGTGGGGGCGGGAGGAACAGAATACATGTTACAGTCTCACTTATATCCACACATGTACAGGCGGGGGCGGGAGGAATACATGTTACAGTCTCACTTATATCCACACATGTACAGGTGGGGGCGGGAGGAATACATGTTACAGTCTCACTTATATCCACACATGTACAGGCGGGGGCGGGAGGAACAGAATACATGTTACAGTCTCACTTATATCCACACATGTACAGGTGGGAGGAACAGAATACATGTTACAGTCTCACTTATATCCACACATGTACAGGTGGGGGCGGGAGGAATACATGTTACACTCTCACTTATATCCACACATGTACAGGCGGGGGCGGGAGGAACAGAATACATGTTACAGTCTCACTTATATCCACACATGTACAGGTGGGGGCGGGAGGAACAGAATACATGTTACAGTCTCACTTATATCCACACATGTACAGGTGGGGGCGGGAGGAATACATGTTACAGTCTCACTTATATCCACACATGTACAGGTGGGGGCGGGAGGAACAGAATACATGTTACTCACTTATATCCACACATGTACAGGTGGGGGCGGGAGGAACAGAATACATGTTACAGTCTAACTTATATCCACACATGTACAGGTGGGGGCGGGAGGAACAGAATACATGTTACTCACTTATATCCACACATGTACAGGCGGGGGCGGGAGGAACAGATACATGTTACTCACTTATATCCACACATGTACAGGCGGGGGCGGGAGGAACAGAATACATGTTACTCACTTATATCCACACATGTACAGGTGGGGGCGGGAGGAACAGAATACATGTTACAGTCTCACTTATATCCACACATGTACAGGCGGGGAGGAACAGAATACATGTTACAGTCTCACTTATATCCACACATGTACAGGTGGGGGTGGGAGGAACAGAATACATGTTACAGTCTCACTTATATCCACACATGTACAGGTGGGGGCGGGAGGAACAGAATACATGTTACAGTCTCACTTATATCCACACATGTACAGGTGGGGGTGGGAGGAACAGAATACATGTTACAGTCTCACTTATATCCACACATGTACAGGTGGGGGCGGGAGGAACAGAATACATGTTACAGTCTCACTTATATCCACACATGTACAGGTGGGGGTGGGAGGAACAGAATACATGTTACAGTCTCACTTATATCCACACATGTACAGGTGGGGGTGGGAGGAACAGAATACATGTTACAGTCTCACTTATATCCACACATGTACAGGTGGGGGCGGGAGGAACAGAATACATGTTACAGTCTCACTTATATCCACACATGTACAGGTGGGGGCGGGAGGAACAGAATACATGTTACTCACTTATATCCACACATGTACAGGTGGGGGCGGGAGGAACAGAATACATGTTACAGTCTCACTTATATCCACACATGTACAGGTGGGGGCGGGAGGAACAGAATACATGTTACAGTCTCACTTATATCCACACATGTACAGGTGGGGGCGGGAGGAACAGAATACATGTTACAGTCTCACTTATATCCACACATGTACAGGTGGGGGTGGGAGGAACAGAATACATGTTACAGTCTCACTTATATCCACACATGTACAGGCGGGGGCGGGAGGAATACATGTTACAGTCTCACTTATATCCACACATGTACAGGCGGGGGCGGGAGGAACAGAATACATGTTACAGTCTCACTTATATCCACACATGTACAGGCGGGGGCGGGAGGAACAGAATACATGTTACTCACTTATATCCACACATGTACAGGTGGGGGCGGGAGGAACAGAATACATGTTACAGTCTCACTTATATCCACACATGTACAGGCGGGGACGGGAGGAACAGAATACATGTTACAGTCTCACTTATATCCACACATGTACAGGTGGGGGCGGGAGGAACAGAATACATGTTACAGTCTCACTTATATCCACACATGTACAGGTGGGGGCGGGAGGAACAGAATACATGTTACTCACTTATATCCACACATGTACAGGTGGGGAGGAACAGAATACATGTTACAGTCTCACTTATATCCACACATGTACAGGTGGGGGCGGGAGGAACAGAATACATGTTACAGTCTCACTTATATCCACACATGTACAGGTGGGGGCGGGAGGAACAGAATACATGTTACAGTCTCACTTATATCCACACATGTACAGGCGGGGAGGAACAGAATACATGTTACAGTCTCACTTATATCCACACATGTACAGGCGGGGAGGAACAGAATACATGTTACAGTCTCACTTATATCCACACATGTACAGGTGGGGGCGGGAGGAAGAGAATACATGTTACAGTCTCACTTATATCCACACATGTACAGGTGGGGGCGGGAGGAACAGAATACATGTTACAGTCTCACTTATATCCACACATGTACAGGCGGGGGCGGGAGGAACAGAATACATGTTACAGTCTCACTTATATCCACACATGTACAGGTGGGGGCGGGAGGAACAGAATACATGTTACAGTCTCACTTATATCCACACATGTACAGGTGGGGGCGGGAGGAACAGAATACATGTTACAGTCTCACTTATATCCACACATGTACAGGTGGGGGCGGGAGGAACAGAAGACATGTTACTCACTTATATCCACACATGTACAGGTGGGGGCGGGAGGAACAGAATACATGTTACAGTCTCACTTATATCCACACATGTACAGGCGGTGGCGGGAGGAACAGAATACATGTTACTCACTTATATCCACACATGTACAGGTGGGGGCGGGAGGAACAGAATACATGTTACAGTCTCACTTATATCCACACATGTACAGGCGGGGGCGGGAGGAACAGAATACAAGTTACAGTCTCACTTATATCCACACATGTACAGGTGGGGGCGGGAGGAACAGAATACATGTTACAGTCTCACTTATATCCACACATGTACAGGTGGGGGCGGGAGGAACAGAATACATGTTACTCACTTATATCCACACATGTACAGGTGGGGGCGGGAGGAACAGAATACATGTTACAGTCTCACTTATATCCACACATGTACAGGTGGGGGCGGGAGGAACAGAATACATGTTACTCACTTATATCCACACATGTACAGGCGGGGGCGGGAGGAACAGAATACATGTTACAGTCTCACTTATATCCACACATGTACAGGGGGGGGCGGGAGGAACAGAATACATGTTACAGTCTCACTTATATCCACACATGTACAGGCGGGGGCGGGAGGAACAGAATACATGTTACAGTCTCACTTATATCCACACATGTACAGGTGGGGGCGGGAGGAACAGAATACATGTTACAGTCTCACTTATATCCACACATGTACAGGCGGGGGCGGGAGGAACAGAATACATGTTACAGTCTCACTTATATCCACACATGTACAGGTGGGGGCGGGAGGAACAGAATACATGTTACAGTCTCACTTATATCCACACATGTACAGGCGGGGGCGGGAGGAACAGAATACATGTTACAGTCTCACTTATATCCACACATGTACAGGTGGGGGCGGGAGGAACAGAATACATGTTACAGTCTCACTTATATCCACACATGTACAGGTGGGGGCGGGAGGTACAGAATACATGTTACAGTCTCACTTATATCCACACATGTACAGGTGGGGGCGGGAGGAACAGAATACATGTTACTCACTTATATCCACACATTTACAGGCGGGGGACGGAGGAACAGAATACATGTTACTCACTCATATCCACACATGTACAGGCGGGGCAGGAGGAACAGAATACATGTTACTCACTCATATCCACACATGTACAGGCGGGGGCGGGAGGAACAGAATACATGTTACTCACTCATATCCACACATGTACAGGTGGGGGCGGGAGGAATACATGTTACAGTCTCACTTATATCCACACATGTACAGGTGGGGGCGGGAGGAACAGAATACATGTTACAGTCTCACTTATATCCACACATGTACAGGTGGGGGCGGGAGGAACAGAATACATGTTACTCACTTATATCCACACATGTACAGGTGGGGGCGGGAGGAATACATGTTACAGTCTCACTTATATCCACACATGTACAGGTGGGGGCGGGAGGAACAGAATACATGTTACAGTCTCACTTATATCCACACATGTACAGGTGGGGGCGGGAGGAACAGAATACATGTTACAGTCTCACTTATATCCACACATGTACAGGTGGGGGTGGGAGGAACAGAATACATGTTACAGTCTCACTTATATCCACACATGTACAGGTGGGGGTGGGAGGAACAGAATACATGTTACAGTCTCACTTATATCCACACATGTACAGGTGGGGGCGGGAGGAACAGAATACATGTTACAGTCTCACTTATATCCACACATGTACAGGTGGGGGCGGGAGGAATACATGTTACAGTCTCACTTATATCCACACATGTACAGGTGGGGGCGGGAGGAACAGAATACATGTTACTCACTTATATCCACACATGTACAGGTGGGAGGAACAGAATACATGTTACTCACTTATATCCACACATGTACAGGTGGGGGCGGGAGGAAGAGAATACATGTTACAGTCTCACTTATATCCACACATGTACAGGTGGGGGCGGGAGGAACAGAATACATGTTACAGTCTCACTTATATCCACACATGTACAGGTGGGGGCGGGAGGAATACATGTTACAGTCTCACTTATATCCACACATGTACAGGTGGGGGCGGGAGGAACAGAATACATGTTACTCACTTATATCCACACATGTACAGGTGGGGGCGGGAGGAACAGAATACATGTTACAGTCTCACTTATATCCACACATGTACAGGCGGGGGCGGGAGGAACAGAATACATGTTACTCACTTATATCCACACATGTACAGGTGGGGGCGGGAGGAACAGAATACATGTTACAGTCTCACTTATATCCACACATGTACAGGTGGGGGCGGGAGGAATACATGTTACAGTCTCACTTATATCCACACATGTACAGGCGGGGGCGGGAGGAACAGAATACATGTTACAGTCTCACTTATATCCACACATGTACAGGTGGGGGCGGGAGGAACAGAATACATGTTACTCACTTATATCCACACATGTACAGGTGGGGGCGGGAGGAACAGAATACATGTTACAGTCTCACTTATATCCACACATGTACAGGCGGGGGCGGGAGGAACAGAATACATGTTACAGTCTCACTTATATCCACACATGTACAGGCGGGGGCGGGAGGAACAGAATACATGTTACAGTCTCACTTATATCCACACATGTACAGGTGGGGGCGGGAGGAACAGAATACATGTTACAGTCTCACTTATATCCACACATGTACAGGTGGGGGCGGGAGGAACAGAATACATGTTACAGTCTCACTTATATCCACACATGTACAGGTGGGGGCGGGAGGAACAGAATACATGTTACAGTCTCACTTATATCCACACATGTACAGGTGGGGGCGGGAGGAACAGAATACATGTTACAGTCTCACTTATATCCACACATGTACAGGTGGGGGCGGGAGGAACAGAATACATGTTACAGTCTCACTTATATCCACACATGTACAGGTGGGGGCGGGAGGAATACATGTTACAGTCTCACTTATATCCACACATGTACAGGCGGGGAGGAACAGAATACATGTTACAGTCTCACTTATATCCACACATGTACAGGCGGGGGCGGGAGGAACAGAATACATGTTACAGTCTCACTTATATCCACACATGTACAGGTGGGGGCGGGAGGAACAGAATACATGTTACAGTCTCACTTATATCCACACATGTACAGGCGGGGGCGGGAGGAACAGAATACATGTTACAGTCTCACTTATATCCACACATGTACAGGTGGGGGCGGGAGGAACAGAATACATGTTACTCACTTATATCCACACATGTACAGGTGGGGGCGGGAGGAACAGAATACATGTTACAGTCTCACTTATATCCACACATGTACAGGCGGGGGCGGGAGGAACAGAATACATGTTACAGTCTCACTTATATCCACACATGTACAGGTGGGGGCGGGAGGAATACATGTTACACTCTCACTTATATCCACACATGTACAGGTGGGGGTGGGAGGAACAGAATACATGTTACAGTCTCACTTATATCCACACATGTACAGGTGGGGGTGGGAGGAACAGAATACATGTTACAGTCTCACTTATATCCACACATGTACAGGTGGGGGCGGGAGGAATACATGTTACAGTCTCACTTATATCCACACATGTACAGGTGGGGGCGGGAGGAATACATGTTACACTCTCACTTATATCCACACATGTACAGGCGGGGGCGGGAGGAACAGAATACATGTTACAGTCTCACTTATATCCACACATGTACAGGTGGCGGCGGGAGGAACAGAATACATGTTACTCACTTATATCCACACATGTACAGGTGGGGGCGGGAGGAACAGAATACATGTTACAGTCTCACTTATATCCACACATGTACAGGTGGGGGCGGGAGGAACAGAATACATGTTACAGTCTCACTTATATCCACACATGTACAGGTGGGAGGAACAGAATACATGTTACAGTCTCACTTATATCCACACATGTACAGGTGGGGGCGGGAGGAACAGAATACATGTTGCAGTCTCACTTATATCCACACATGTACAGGCGGGGGCGGGAGGAACAGAATACATGTTACAGTCTCACTTATATCCACACATGTACAGGTGGGGGCGGGAGGAACAGAATACATGTTACAGTCTCACTTATATCCACACATGTACAGGCGGGGGCGGGAGGAACAGAATACATGTTACAGTCTCACTTATATCCACACATGTACAGGTGGGGGCGGGAGGAACAGAATACATGTTACTCACTTATATCCACACATGTACAGGTGGGGGCGGGAGGAACAGAATACATGTTACAGTCTCACTTATATCCACACATGTACAGGTGGGGGCGGGAGGAACAGAATACATGTTACTCACTTATATCCACACATGTACAGGCGGGGGCGGGAGGAATACATGTTACAGTCTCACTTATATCCACACATGTACAGGCGGGGGCGGGAGGAACAGAATACATGTTACAGTCTCACTTATATCCACACATGTACAGGGGGGGGCGGGAGGAACAGAATACATGTTACAGTCTCACTTATATCCACACATGTACAGGCGGGGGCGGGAGGAACAGAATACATGTTACAGTCTCACTTATATCCACACATGTACAGGTGGGGGCGGGAGGAACAGAATACATGTTACAGTCTCACTTATATCCACACATGTACAGGCGGGGGCGGGAGGAACAGAATACATGTTACAGTCTCACTTATATCCACACATGTACAGGTGGGGGCGGGAGGAACAGAATACATGTTACTCACTTATATCCACACATTTACAGGCGGGGGACGGAGGAACAGAATACATGTTACTCACTCATATCCACACATGTACAGGCGGGGGCGGGAGGAACAGAATACATGTTACTCACTCATATCCACACATGTACAGGCGGGGGCGGGAGGAACAGAATACATGTTACTCACTCATATCCACACATGTACAGGTGGGGGCGGGAGGAACAGAATACATGTTACTCACTTATATCCACACATGTACAGGTGGGGGCGGGAGGAATACATGTTACAGTCTCACTTATATCCACACATGTACAGGTGGGGGCGGGAGGAACAGAATACATGTTAAAGTCTCACTTATATCCACACATGTACAGGTGGGGGCGGGAGGAATACATGTTACAGTCTCACTTATATCCACACATGTACAGGTGGGGGCGGGAGGAACAGAATACATGTTAAAGTCTCACTTATATCCACACATGTACAGGTGGGGGCGGGAGGAACAGAATACATGTTACAGTCTCACTTATATCCACACATGTACAGGTGGGGGCGGGAGGAACAGAATACATGTTACAGTCTCACTTATATCCACACATGTACAGGTGGGGGCGGGAGGAACAGTATACATGTTACAGTCTCACTTATATCCACACATGTACAGGTGGGGGTGGGAGGAACAGAATACATGTTACAGTCTCACTTATATCCACACATGTACAGGTGGGGGTGGGAGGAACAGAATACATGTTACAGCCTCACTTATATCCACACATGTACAGGTGGGGGTGGGAGGAACAGAATACATGTTACAGTCTCACTTATATCCACACATGTACAGGTGGGGGTGGGAGGAACAGAATACATGTTACAGTCTCACTTATATCCACACATGTACAGGTGGGGGCGGGAGGAACAGAATACATGTTACAGTCTCACTTATATCCACACATGTACAGGTGGGGGCGGGAGGAACAGAATACATGTTACTCACTTATATCCACACATGTACAGGTGGGGGCGGGAGGAATACATGTTACAGTCTCACTTATATCCACACATGTACAGGTGGGGGCGGGAGGAACAGAATACATGTTACAGTCTCACTTATATCCACACATGTACAGGTGGCAGGAACAGAATACATGTTACTCACTTATATCCACACATGTACAGGTGGGGGCGGGAGGAAGAGAATACATGTTACAGTCTCACTTATATCCACACATGTACAGGTGGGGGCGGGAGGAACAGAATACATGTTACAGTCTCACTTATATCCACACATGTACAGGTGGGGGCGGGAGGAATACATGTTACAGTCTCACTTATATCCACACATGTACAGGTGGGGGCGGGAGGAATACATGTTACAGTCTCACTTATATCCACACATGTACAGGTGAGGGCTGGAGGAACAGAATACATGTTACAGTCTCACTTATATCCACACATGTACAGGCGGGGGCGGGAGGAACAGAATACATGTTACTCACTTATATCCACACATGTACAGGTGGGGGCGGGAGGAACAGAATACATGTTACAGTCTCACTTATATCCACACATGTACAGGTGGGGGCGGGAGGAATACATGTTACAGTCTCACTTATATCCACACATGTACAGGCGGGGGCGGGAGGAACAGAATACATGTTACAGTCTCACTTATATCCACACATGTACAGGTGGGGGCGGGAGGAACAGAATACATGTTACTCACTTATATCCACACATGTACAGGTGGGGGCGGGAGGAACAGAATACATGTTACAGTCTCACTTATATCCACACATGTACAGGTGGGGGCGGGAGGAACAGAATACATGTTACAGTCTCACTTATATCCACACATGTACAGGCGGGGGCGGGAGGAACAGAATACATGTTACAGTCTCACTTATATCCACACATGTACAGGCGGGGGCGGGAGGAACAGAATACATGTTACAGTCTCACTTATATCCACACATGTACAGGTGGGGGCGGGAGGAACAGAATACATGTTACAGTCTCACTTATATCCACACATGTACAGGTGGGGGCGGGAGGAACAGAATACATGTTACAGTCTCACTTATATCCACACATGTACAGGTGGGGGCGGGAGGAACAGAATACATGTTACAGTCTCACTTATATCCACACATGTACAGGTGGGGGCGGGAGGAATACATGTTACAGTCTCACTTATATCCACACATGTACAGGCGGGGAGGAACAGAATACATGTTACAGTCTCACTTATATCCACACATGTACAGGCGGGGGCGGGAGGAACAGAATACATGTTACAGTCTCACTTATATCCACACATGTACAGGTGGGGGCGGGAGGAACAGAATACATGTTACAGTCTCACTTATATCCACACATGTACAGGCGGGGGCGGGAGGAACAGAATACATGTTACAGTCTCACTTATATCCACACATGTACAGGTGGGGGCGGGAGGAACAGAATACATGTTACTCACTTATATCCACACATGTACAGGTGGGGGCGGGAGGAACAGAATACATGTTACAGTCTCACTTATATCCACACATGTACAGGCGGGGGCGGGAGGAACAGAATACATGTTACAGTCTCACTTATATCCACACATGTACAGGTGGGGGCGGGAGGAATACATGTTACACTCTCACTTATATCCACACATGTACAGGTGGGGGTGGGAGGAACAGAATACATGTTACAGTCTCACTTATATCCACACATGTACAGGTGGGGGCGGGAGGAATACATGTTACACTCTCACTTATATCCACACATGTACAGGCGGGGGCGGGAGGAACAGAATACATGTTACAGTCTCACTTATATCCACACATGTACAGGTGGGGGCGGGAGGAACAGAATACATGTTACAGTCTCACTTATATCCACACATGTACAGGTGGGGGCGGGAGGAACAGAATACATGTTACTCACTTATATCCACACATGTACAGGTGGGGGCGGGAGGAATACATGTTACAGTCTCACTTATATCCACACATGTACAGGTGGGGGCGGGAGGAACAGAATACATGTTAAAGTCTCACTTATATCCACACATGTACAGGTGGGGGCGGGAGGAACAGAATACATGTTACAGTCTCACTTATATCCACACATGTACAGGTGGGGGTGGGAGGAACAGAATACATGTTACAGTCTCACTTATATCCACACATGTACAGGTGGGGGTGGGAGGAACAGAATACATGTTACAGCCTCACTTATATCCACACATGTACAGGTGGGGGTGGGAGGAACAGAATACATGTTACAGTCTCACTTATATCCACACATGTACAGGTGGGGGTGGGAGGAACAGAATACATGTTACAGTCTCACTTATATCCACACATGTACAGGTGGGGGCGGGAGGAACAGAATACATGTTACAGTCTCACTTATATCCACACATGTACAGGTGGGGGCGGGAGGAACAGAATACATGTTACTCACTTATATCCACACATGTACAGGTGGGGGCGGGAGGAATACATGTTACAGTCTCACTTATATCCACACATGTACAGGTGGGGGCGGGAGGAACAGAATACATGTTACAGTCTCACTTATATCCACACATGTACAGGTGGCAGGAACAGAATACATGTTACTCACTTATATCCACACATGTACAGGTGGGGGCGGGAGGAAGAGAATACATGTTACAGTCTCACTTATATCCACACATGTACAGGTGGGGGCGGGAGGAACAGAATACATGTTACAGTCTCACTTATATCCACACATGTACAGGTGGGGGCGGGAGGAATACATGTTACAGTCTCACTTATATCCACACATGTACAGGTGGGGGCGGGAGGAATACATGTTACAGTCTCACTTATATCCACACATGTACAGGTGAGGGCTGGAGGAACAGAATACATGTTACAGTCTCACTTATATCCACACATGTACAGGCGGGGGCGGGAGGAACAGAATACATGTTACTCACTTATATCCACACATGTACAGGTGGGGGCGGGAGGAACAGAATACATGTTACAGTCTCACTTATATCCACACATGTACAGGTGGGGGCGGGAGGAATACATGTTACAGTCTCACTTATATCCACACATGTACAGGCGGGGGCGGGAGGAACAGAATACATGTTACAGTCTCACTTATATCCACACATGTACAGGTGGGGGCGGGAGGAACAGAATACATGTTACTCACTTATATCCACACATGTACAGGTGGGGGCGGGAGGAACAGAATACATGTTACAGTCTCACTTATATCCACACATGTACAGGTGGGGGCGGGAGGAACAGAATACATGTTACAGTCTCACTTATATCCACACATGTACAGGCGGGGGCGGGAGGAACAGAATACATGTTACAGTCTCACTTATATCCACACATGTACAGGCGGGGGCGGGAGGAACAGAATACATGTTACAGTCTCACTTATATCCACACATGTACAGGTGGGGGCGGGAGGAACAGAATACATGTTACAGTCTCACTTATATCCACACATGTACAGGTGGGGGCGGGAGGAACAGAATACATGTTACAGTCTCACTTATATCCACACATGTACAGGTGGGGGCGGGAGGAACAGAATACATGTTACAGTCTCACTTATATCCACACATGTACAGGTGGGGGCGGGAGGAATACATGTTACAGTCTCACTTATATCCACACATGTACAGGCGGGGAGGAACAGAATACATGTTACAGTCTCACTTATATCCACACATGTACAGGCGGGGGCGGGAGGAACAGAATACATGTTACAGTCTCACTTATATCCACACATGTACAGGTGGGGGCGGGAGGAACAGAATACATGTTACAGTCTCACTTATATCCACACATGTACAGGCGGGGGCGGGAGGAACAGAATACATGTTACAGTCTCACTTATATCCACACATGTACAGGTGGGGGCGGGAGGAACAGAATACATGTTACTCACTTATATCCACACATGTACAGGTGGGGGCGGGAGGAACAGAATACATGTTACAGTCTCACTTATATCCACACATGTACAGGCGGGGGCGGGAGGAACAGAATACATGTTACAGTCTCACTTATATCCACACATGTACAGGTGGGGGCGGGAGGAATACATGTTACACTCTCACTTATATCCACACATGTACAGGTGGGGGTGGGAGGAACAGAATACATGTTACAGTCTCACTTATATCCACACATGTACAGGTGGGGGCGGGAGGAATACATGTTACACTCTCACTTATATCCACACATGTACAGGCGGGGGCGGGAGGAACAGAATACATGTTACAGTCTCACTTATATCCACACATGTACAGGTGGGGGCGGGAGGAACAGAATACATGTTACAGTCTCACTTATATCCACACATGTACAGGTGGGGGCGGGAGGAACAGAATACATGTTACTCACTTATATCCACACATGTACAGGTGGGGGCGGGAGGAACAGAATACATGTTACAGTCTCACTTATATCCACACATGTACAGGTGGGGGCGGGAGGAACAGAATACATGTTACAGTCTCACTTATATCCACACATGTACAGGTGGGGGCGGGAGGAACAGAATACATGTTACAGTCTCACTTATATCCACACATGTACAGTTGGGGGCGGGAGGAACAGAATACATGTTACAGTCTCACTTATATCCACACATGTACAGGTGGGGGCGGGAGGAACAGTATACATGTTACAGTCTCACTTATATCCACACATGTACAGGCGGGGGCGGGAGGAACAGAATACATGTTACAGTCTCACTTATATCCACACATGTACAGGTGGGGGCGGGAGGAACAGAATACATGTTACAGTCTCACTTATATCCACACATGTACAGGTGGGGGCGGGAGGAACAGAATACATGTTACAGTCTCACTTATATCCACACATGTACAGGTGGGGGCGGGAGGAACAGAATACATGTTACAGTCTCACTTATATCCACACATGTACAGGTGGGGGCGGGAGGAACAGAATACATGTTACAGTCTCACTTATATCCACACATGTACAGGCGGGGGCGGGAGGAATACATGTTACACTCTCACTTATATCCACACATGTACAGGCGGGGGCGGGAGGAACAGAATACATGTTACAGTCTCACTTATATCCACACATGTACAGGTGGGGGCGGGAGGAACAGAATACATGTTACAGTCTCACTTATATCCACACATGTACAGGTGGGGACGGGAGGAACAGAATACATGGTACTCACTTATATCCACACATGTACAGGTGGGGGCGGGAGGAACAGAATACATGTTACAGTCTCACTTATATCCACACATGTACAGGTGGGGGCGGGAGGAACAGAATACATGTTACAGTCTCACTTATATCCACACATGTACAGGTGGGGACGGGAGGAACAGAATACATGGTACTCACTTATATCCACACATGTACAGGCGGGGGCGGGAGGAACAGAATACATGTTACTCACTTATATCCACACATGTACAGGCGGGGGCAGGAGGAATACATGTTACACTCTCACTTATATCCACACATGTACAGGCGGGGGCGGGAGGAACAGAATACATGTTACAGTCTCACTTATATCCACACATGTACAGGTGGGGGCGGGAGGAACAGAATACATGTTACACTCTCACTTATATCCACACATGTACAGGTGGGGGCGGGAGGAATACATGTTACAGTCTCACTTATATCCACACATGTACAGGTGGGGGCGGGAGGAACAGAATACATGTTACAGTCTCACTTATATCCACACATGTACAGGTGGGGACGGGAGGAACAGAATACATGTTACAGTCTCACTTATATCCACACATGTACAGGTGGGGGCGGGAGGAACAGAATACATGTTACAGTCTCACTTATATCCACACATGTACAGGTGGGGACGGGAGGAACAGAATACATGGTACTCACTTATATCCACACATGTACAGGTGGGGGCGGGAGGAACAGAATACATGGTACTCACTTATATCCACACATGTACAGGCGGGGGCGGGAGGAACAGAATACATGTTACTCACTTATATCCACACATGTACAGGCGGGGGCAGGAGGAATACATGTTACACTCTCACTTATATCCACACATGTACAGGCGGGGGCGGGAGGAACAGAATACATGTTACAGTCTCACTTATATCCACACATGTACAGGTGGGGGCGGGAGGAACAGAATACATGTTACACTCTCACTTATATCCACACATGTACAGGTGGGGGCGGGAGGAATACATGTTACAGTCTCACTTATATCCACACATGTACAGGTGGGGACGGGAGGAACAGAATACATGTTACAGTCTCACTTATATCCACACATGTACAGGTGGGGGCGGGAGGAACAGAATACATGTTACAGTCTCACTTATATCCACACATGTACAGGTGGGGGCGGGAGGAACAGATACATGTTACAGTCTCACTTATATCCACACATGTACAGGTGGGGGCGGGAGGAACAGAATACATGTTACAGTCTCACTTATATCCACACATGTACAGGTGGGGGCGGGAGGTACAGAATACATGTTACAGTCTCACTTATATCCACACATGTACAGGTGGGGGCGGGAGGAACAGAATACATGTTACAGTCTCACTTATATCCACACATGTACAGGTGGGGGGAACAGAATACATGTTACAGTCTCACTTATATCCACACATGTACAGGTGGGAGGTACAGAATACATGTTACAGTCTCACTTATATCCACACATGTACAGGCGGGGGCGGGAGGAACAGAATACATGTTACAGTCTCACTTATATCCACACATGTACAGGTGGGGGCGGGAGGAACAGAATACATGTTACAGTCTCACTTATATCCACACATGTACAGGTGGGGGCGGGAGGAACAGAATACATGTTACAGTCTCACTTATATCCACACATGTACAGGTGGGGAGGAACAGAATACATGTTACAGTCTCACTTATATCCACACATGTACAGGTGGGGGCGGGAGGAACAGAATACATGTTACAGTCTCACTTATATCCACACATGTACAGGTGGGGGCGGGAGGTACAGCATACATGTTACAGTCTCACTTATATCCACACATGTACAGGTGGGGAGGAACAGAATACATGTTACTCACTTATATCCACACATGTACAGGCGGGGGCGGGAGGAACAGAATACATGTTACAGTCTCACTTATATCCACACATGTACAGGTGGGGGCGGGAGGAACAGAATACATGTTACAGTCTCACTTATATCCACACATGTACAGGCGGGAGGAACAGAATACATGTTACAGTCTCACTTATATCCACACATGTACAGGCGGGGGCGGGAGGAACAGAATACATGTTACAGTCTCACTTATATCCACACATGTACAGGTGGGGGCGGGAGGAACAGAATACATGTTACTCACTTATATCCACACATGTACAGGTGGGGGCGGAAGGAACAGAATACATGTTACAGTCTCACTTATATCCACACATGTACAGGTGGGGGCGGGAGGAACAGAATACATGTTACTCACTTATATCCACACATGTACAGGTGGGGGCGGGAGTAACAGAATACATGTTACAGTCTCACTTATATCCACACATGTACAGGTGGGGGCGGGAGGAACAGAATACATGTTACAGTCTCACTTATATCCACACATGTACAGGTGGGGGCGGGAGGAACAGAATACATGTTACTCACTTATATCCACACATGTACAGGTGGGGGCGGGAGGAACAGAATACATGTTACAGTCTCACTTATATCCACACATGTACAGGCGGGGGCGGGAGGAACAGAATACATGTTACAGTCTCACTTATATCCACACATGTACAGGTGGGGGCGGGAGGAATACATGTTACTCACTTATATCCACACATGTACAGGTGGGGGCGGGAGGAACAGATACATGTTACTCACTTATATCCACACATGTACAGGCGGGGGCGGGAGGAACAGAATACATGTTACAGTCTCACTTATATCCACACATGTACAGGCGGGGGCGGGAGGAACAGAATACATGTTACAGTCTCACTTATATCCACACATGTACAGGTGGGGGCGGGAGGAACAGAATACATGTTACAGTCTCACTTATATCCACACATGTACAGGTGGGGAGGTACAGAATACATGTTACAGTCTCACTTATATCCACACATGTACAGGTGGGGGCGGGAGGAACAGAATACATGTTACAGTCTCACTTATATCCACACATGTACAGGTGGGGGCGGGAGGAACAGAATACATGTTACAGTCTCACTTATATCCACACATGTACAGGTGGGGGCGGGAGGAACAGAATACATGTTACAGTCTCACTTATATCCACACATGTACAGGTGGGGGCGGGAGGAACAAGTACATGTTACAGTCTCACTTATATCCACACATGTACAGGTGGGGGCGGGAGGAACAGAATACATGTTACAGTCTCACTTATATCCACACATGTACAGGTGGGGGCGGGAGGAACAGAATACATGTTACTCACTTATATCCACACATGTACAGGTGGGGGCGGGAGGAACAGAATACATGTTACAGTCTCACTTATATCCACACATGTACAGGTGGGGGCGGGAGGAACAGAATACATGTTACAGTCTCACTTATATCCACACATGTACAGGCGGGGGCGGGAGGAACAGAATACATGTTACAGTCTCACTTATATCCACACATGTACAGGTGGGGGCGGGAGGAACAGAATACATGTTACAGTCTCACTTATATCCACACATGTACAGGTGGGGGCGGGAGGAACAGAATACATGTTACAGTCTCACTTATATCCACACATGTACAGGTGGGGGCGGGAGGAACAGAATACATGTTACTCACTTATATCCACACATGTACAGGTGGGGGCGGGAGGAACAGAATACATGTTACAGTCTCACTTATATCCACACATGTACAGGCGGGGGCGGGAGGAACAGAATACATGTTACTCACTTATATCCACACATGTACAGGTGGGGGCGGGAGGAACAGAATACATGTTACAGTCTCACTTATATCCACACATGTACAGGTGGGGGCGGGAGGAACAGAATACATGTTACTCACTTATATCCACACATGTACAGGTGGGGGCGGGAGGAACAGAATACATGTTACAGTCTCACTTATATCCACACATGTACAGGTGGGGGAGGGAGGAACAGAATACATGTTACAGTCTCACTTATATCCACACATGTACAGGTGGGGGCGGGAGGAACAGAATACATGTTACTCACTTATATCCACACATGTACAGGTGGGGGCGGGAGGAACAGAATACATGTTACAGTCTCACTTATATCCACACATGTACAGGTGGGGGCGGGAGGTACAGAATACATGTTACAGTCTCACTTATATCCACACATGTACAGGCGGGGGTGGGGGAGGAACAGAATACATGTTACAGTCTCACTTATATCCACACATGTACAGGTGGGGGTGGGAGGAACAGAATACATGTTACAGTCTCACTCATATCCACACATGTACAGGTGGGGGCGGGAGGAACAGAATACATGTTACAGTCTCACTTATATCCACACATGTACAGGTGGGGGCAGGAGGAATACATGTTACAGTCTCACTTATATCCACACATGTACAGGTGGGGGCGGGAGGAACAGAATACATGTTACTCACTTATATCCACACATGTACAGGTGGGGGCGGGAGGAATACATGTTACAGTCTCACTTATATCCACACATGTACAGGTGGGGGCAGGAGGAATACATGTTACAGTCTCACTTATATCCACACATGTACAGGCGGGGGCGGGAGGAACAGAATACATGTTACAGTCTCACTTATATCCACACATGTACAGGTGGGGGCGGGAGGAACAGAATACATGTTACAGTCTCACTTATATCCACACATGTACAGGTGGGGGCGGGAGGAACAGAATACATGTTACTCAATTATATCCACACATGTACAGGTGGGGGCGGGAGGAACAGAATACATGTTACAGTCTCACTTATATCCACACATGTACAGGTGGGGGCGGGAGGAACAGAATACATGTTACTCACTTATATCCACACATGTACAGGCGGGGGGAACAGAATACATGTTACAGTCTCACTTATATCCACACATGTACAGGTGGGGGCGGGAGGAACAGAATACATGTTACAGTCTCACTTATATCCACACATGTACAGGCGGGGGCGGGAGGAACAGAATACATGTTACTCACTTATATCCACACATGTACAGGTGGGGGCGGGAGGAACAGAATACATGTTACTCACTTATATCCACACATGTACAGGTGGGGGCGGGAGGAACAGAATACATGTTACAGTCTCACTTATATCCACACATGTACAGGTGGGGGCAGGAGGAACAGAATACATGTTACAGTCTCACTTATATCCACACATGTACAGGTGGGGGCGGGAGGAACAGAATACATGTTACAGTCTCACTTATATCCACACATGTACAGGTGGGGGCAGGAGGTACAGAATACATGTTACAGTCTCACTTATATCCACACATGTACAGGCGGGGGCGGGAGGAACAGAATACATGTTACAGTCTCACTTATATCCACACATGTACAGGTGGGGGCGGGAGGAACAGAATACATGTTACTCACTTATATCCACACATGTACTGGTGGGGGCGGGAGGAACAGAATACATGTTACAGTCTCACTTATATCCACACATGTACAGGTGGGGGCGGGAGGAACAGAATACATGTTACAGTCTCACTTATATCCACACATGTACAGGTGGGGGCGGGAGGAACAGAATACATGTTACAGTCTCACTTATATCCACACATGTACAGGCGGGGGCGGGAGGAACAGAATACATGTTACAGTCTCACTTATATCCACACATGTACTGGTGGGGGCGGGAGGAACAGAATACATGTTACAGTCTCACTTATATCCACACATGTACAGGTGGGGGCGGGAGGAACAGAATACATGTTACTCACTTATATCCACACATGTACAGGTGGGGTCGGGAGGAACAGAATACATGTTACTCACTTATATCCACACATGTACAGGTGGGGGCGGGAGGAACAGAATACATGTTACTCACTTATATCCACACATGTACAGGTGGGAGGAACAGAATACATGTTACAGTCTCACTTATATCCACACATGTACAGGTGGGGGCGGGAGGAACAGAATACATGTTATAGTCTCACTTATATCCACACATGTACAGGTGGGGAGGAACAGAATACATGTTACAGTCTCACTTATATCCACACATGTACAGGTGGGGGCGGGAGGAACAGAATACATGTTACAGTCTCACTTATATCCACACATGTACAGGCGGGGGCGGGAGGAACAGAATACATGTTACAGTCTCACTTATATCCACACATGTACAGGTGGGGGCGGGAGGAACAGAATACATGTTACAGTCTCACTTATATCCACACATGTACAGGTGGGGGCGGGAGGAACAGAATACATGTTACAGTCTCACTTATATCCACACATGTACAGGCGGGGGCGGGAGGAACAGAATACATGTTACAGTCTCACTTATATCCACACATGTACAGGTGGGGGCGGGAGGAACAGAATACATGTTACAGTCTCACTTATATCCACACATGTACAGGTGGGGGTGGGAGGAACAGAATACATGTGACAGTCTCACTTATATCCACACATGTACAGGTGGGGAGGAACAGAATACATGTTACACTCTCACTTATATCCACACATGTACAGGTGGGGGCGGGAGGAATACATGTTATTCACTTATATCCACACATGTACAGGTGGGGGCGGGAGGAACAGAATACATGTTACAGTCTCACTTATATCCACACATGTACAGGCGGGGGCGGGAGGAACAGAATACATGTTACAGTCTCACTTATATCCACACATGTACAGGTGGGGGCGGGAGGAACAGAATACATGTTACTCAATTATATCCACACATGTACAGGTGGGGGCGGGAGGAACAGAATACATGTTACAGTCTCACTTATATCCACACATGTACAGGTGGGGGCGGGAGGAACAGAATACATGTTACTCACTTATATCCACACATGTACAGGCGGGGGGAACAGAATACATGTTACAGTCTCACTTATATCCACACATGTACAGGTGGGGGCGGGAGGAACAGAATACATGTTACTCACTTATATCCACACATGTACAGGTGGGGGCGGGAGGAACAGAATACATGTTACAGTCTCACTTATATCCACACATGTACAGGTGGGGGGAACAGAATACATGTTACAGTCTCACTTATATCCACACATGTACAGGTGGGGGCGGGAGGAACAGAATACATGTTACAGTCTCACTTATATCCACACATGTACAGGCGGGGGCGGGAGGAACAGAATACATGTTACAGTCTCACTTATATCCACACATGTACAGGTGGGGGCGGGAGGAACAGAATACATGTTACTCACTTATATCCACACATGTACAGGTGGGGGCGGGAGGAACAGAATACATGTTACAATCTCACTTATATCCACACATGTACAGGTGGGGGCGGGAGGAACAGAATACATGTTACTCACTTTTATCCACACATGTACAGGTGGGGGCGGGAGGAACAGAATACATGTTACAGTCTCACTTATATCCACACATGTACAGGTGGGGTGGGAGGAACAGAATACATGTTACAGTCTCACTTATATCCACACATGTACAGGTGGGGGCAGGAGGAACAGAATACATGTTACTCACTTATATCCACACATGTACAGGCGGGGGCGGGAGGAACAGAATACATGTTACAGTCTCACTTATATCCACACATGTACAGGTGGGGACGGGAGGAACAGAATACATGTTACAGTCTCACTTATATCCACACATGTACAGGTGGGGGCGGGAGGAACAGAATACATGTTACAGTCTCACTTATATCCACACATGTACAGGTGGGGACGGGAGGAACAGAATACATGGTACTCACTTATATCCACACATGTACAGGTGGGGGCGGGAGGAACAGAATACATGGTACTCACTTATATCCACACATGTACAGGCGGGGGCGGGAGGAACAGAATACATGTTACTCACTTATATCCACACATGTACAGGCGGGGGCAGGAGGAATACATGTTACACTCTCACTTATATCCACACATGTACAGGCGGGGGCGGGAGGAACAGAATACATGTTACAGTCTCACTTATATCCACACATGTACAGGTGGGGGCGGGAGGAACAGAATACATGTTACACTCTCATTTATATCCACACATGTACAGGTGGGGGCGGGAGGAATACATGTTACAGTCTCACTTATATCCACACATGTACAGGTGGGGACGGGAGGAACAGAATACATGTTACAGTCTCACTTATATCCACACATGTACAGGTGGGGGCGGGAGGAACAGAATACATGTTACAGTCTCACTTATATCCACACATGTACAGGTGGGGGCGGGAGGAACAGATACATGTTACAGTCTCACTTATATCCACACATGTACAGGTGGGGGCGGGAGGAACAGAATACATGTTACAGTCTCACTTATATCCACACATGTACAGGTGGGGGCGGGAGGTACAGAATACATGTTACAGTCTCACTTATATCCACACATGTACAGGCGGGGGCGGGAGGAACAGAATACATGTTACAGTCTCACTTATATCCACACATGTACAGGCGGGGGCGGGAGGAACAGAATACATGTTACAGTCTCACTTATATCCACACATGTACTGGTGGGGGCGGGAGGAACAGAATACATGTTACAGTCTCACTTATATCCACACATGTACAGGTGGGGGCGGGAGGAACAGAATACATGTTACAGTCTCACTTATATCCACACATGTACAGGTGGGGGGAACAGAATACATGTTACAGTCTCACTTATATCCACACATGTACAGGTGGGAGGTACAGAATACATGTTACAGTCTCACTTATATCCACACATGTACAGGCGGGGGCGGGAGGAACAGAATACATGTTACAGTCTCACTTATATCCACACATGTACAGGTGGGGGCGGGAGGAACAGAATACATGTTACAGTCTCACTTATATCCACACATGTACAGGTGGGGGCGGGAGGAACAGAATACATGTTACAGTCTCACTTATATCCACACATGTACAGGTGGGGAGGAACAGAATACATGTTACAGTCTCACTTATATCCACACATGTACAGGTGGGGGCGGGAGGAACAGAATACATGTTACAGTCTCACTTATATCCACACATGTACAGGTGGGGGCGGGAGGTACAGCATACATGTTACAGTCTCACTTATATCCACACATGTACAGGTGGGGAGGAACAGAATACATGTTACTCACTTATATCCACACATGTACAGGCGGGGGCGGGAGGAACAGAATACATGTTACAGTCTCACTTATATCCACACATGTACAGGTGGGGGCGGGAGGAACAGAATACATGTTACAGTCTCACTTATATCCACACATGTACAGGCGGGAGGAACAGAATACATGTTACAGTCTCACTTATATCCACACATGTACAGGCGGGGGCGGGAGGAACAGAATACATGTTACAGTCTCACTTATATCCACACATGTACAGGTGGGGGCGGGAGGAACAGAATACATGTTACTCACTTATATCCACACATGTACAGGTGGGGGCGGAAGGAACAGAATACATGTTACAGTCTCACTTATATCCACACATGTACAGGTGGGGGCGGGAGGAACAGAATACATGTTACTCACTTATATCCACACATGTACAGGTGGGGGCGGGAGTAACAGAATACATGTTACAGTCTCACTTATATCCACACATGTACAGGTGGGGGCGGGAGGAACAGAATACATGTTACAGTCTCACTTATATCCACACATGTACAGGTGGGGGCGGGAGGAACAGAATACATGTTACTCACTTATATCCACACATGTACAGGTGGGGGCGGGAGGAACAGAATACATGTTACAGTCTCACTTATATCCACACATGTACAGGCGGGGGCGGGAGGAACAGAATACATGTTACAGTCTCACTTATATCCACACATGTACAGGTGGGGGCGGGAGGAATACATGTTACTCACTTATATCCACACATGTACAGGTGGGGGCGGGAGGAACAGATACATGTTACTCACTTATATCCACACATGTACAGGCGGGGGCGGGAGGAACAGAATACATGTTACAGTCTCACTTATATCCACACATGTACAGGCGGGGGCGGGAGGAACAGAATACATGTTACAGTCTCACTTATATCCACACATGTACAGGTGGGGGCGGGAGGAACAGAATACATGTTACAGTCTCACTTATATCCACACATGTACAGGTGGGGAGGTACAGAATACATGTTACAGTCTCACTTATATCCACACATGTACAGGTGGGGGCGGGAGGAACAGAATACATGTTACAGTCTCACTTATATCCACACATGTACAGGTGGGGAGGTACAGAATACATGTTACAGTCTCACTTATATCCACACATGTACAGGCGGGGGGCGGGAGGAACAGAATACATGTTACAGTCTCACTTATATCCACACATGTACAGGTGGGGGCGGGAGGAACAGAATACATGTTACAGTCTCACTTATATCCACACATGTACAGGTGGGGGCGGGAGGAACAGAATACATGTTACTCACTTATATCCACACATGTACAGGTGGGGGTGGGAGGAACAGAATACATGTTACAGTCTCACTTATATCCACACATGTACAGGTGGGGGCGGGAGGAACAAGTACATGTTACAGTCTCACTTATATCCACACATGTACAGGTGGGGGCGGGAGGAACAGAATACATGTTACAGTCTCACTTATATCCACACATGTACAGGTGGGGGCGGGAGGAACAGAATACATGTTACTCACTTATATCCACACATGTACAGGTGGGGGCGGGAGGAACAGAATACATGTTACAGTCTCACTTATATCCACACATGTACAGGTGGGGGCGGGAGGAACAGAATACATGTTACAGTCTCACTTATATCCACACATGTACAGGCGGGGGCGGGAGGAACAGAATACATGTTACAGTCTCACTTATATCCACACATGTACAGGTGGGGGCGGGAGGAACAGAATACATGTTACAGTCTCACTTATATCCACACATGTACAGGTGGGGGCGGGAGGAACAGAATACATGTTACAGTCTCACTTATATCCACACATGTACAGGTGGGGGCGGGAGGAACAGAATACATGTTACTCACTTATATCCACACATGTACAGGTGGGGGCGGGAGGAACAGAATACATGTTACAGTCTCACTTATATCCACACATGTACAGGCGGGGGCGGGAGGAACAGAATACATGTTACTCACTTATATCCACACATGTACAGGTGGGGGCGGGAGGAACAGAATACATGTTACAGTCTCACTTATATCCACACATGTACAGGTGGGGGCGGGAGGAACAGAATACATGTTACTCACTTATATCCACACATGTACAGGTGGGGGCGGGAGGAACAGAATACATGTTACAGTCTCACTTATATCCACACATGTACAGGTGGGGGAGGGAGGAACAGAATACATGTTACAGTCTCACTTATATCCACACATGTACAGGTGGGGGCGGGAGGAACAGAATACATGTTACTCACTTATATCCACACATGTACAGGTGGGGGCGGGAGGAACAGAATACATGTTACAGTCTCACTTATATCCACACATGTACAGGTGGGGGCGGGAGGTACAGAATACATGTTACAGTCTCACTTATATCCACACATGTACAGGCGGGGGTGGGGGAGGAACAGAATACATGTTACAGTCTCACTTATATCCACACATGTACAGGTGGGGGTGGGAGGAACAGAATACATGTTACAGTCTCACTCATATCCACACATGTACAGGTGGGGGCGGGAGGAACAGAATACATGTTACAGTCTCACTTATATCCACACATGTACAGGTGGGGGCAGGAGGAATACATGTTACAGTCTCACTTATATCCACACATGTACAGGTGGGGGCGGGAGGAACAGAATACATGTTACTCACTTATATCCACACATGTACAGGTGGGGGCGGGAGGAATACATGTTACAGTCTCACTTATATCCACACATGTACAGGTGGGGGCAGGAGGAATACATGTTACAGTCTCACTTATATCCACACATGTACAGGCGGGGGCGGGAGGAACAGAATACATGTTACAGTCTCACTTATATCCACACATGTACAGGTGGGGGCGGGAGGAACAGAATACATGTTACAGTCTCACTTATATCCACACATGTACAGGTGGGGGCGGGAGGAACAGAATACATGTTACTCAATTATATCCACACATGTACAGGTGGGGGCGGGAGGAACAGAATACATGTTACAGTCTCACTTATATCCACACATGTACAGGTGGGGGCGGGAGGAACAGAATACATGTTACTCACTTATATCCACACATGTACAGGCGGGGGGAACAGAATACATGTTACAGTCTCACTTATATCCACACATGTACAGGTGGGGGCGGGAGGAACAGAATACATGTTACAGTCTCACTTATATCCACACATGTACAGGCGGGGGCGGGAGGAACAGAATACATGTTACTCACTTATATCCACACATGTACAGGTGGGGGCGGGAGGAACAGAATACATGTTACTCACTTATATCCACACATGTACAGGTGGGGGCGGGAGGAACAGAATACATGTTACAGTCTCACTTATATCCACACATGTACAGGTGGGGGCAGGAGGAACAGAATACATGTTACAGTCTCACTTATATCCACACATGTACAGGTGGGGGCGGGAGGAACAGAATACATGTTACAGTCTCACTTATATCCACACATGTACAGGTGGGGGCAGGAGGTACAGAATACATGTTACAGTCTCACTTATATCCACACATGTACAGGCGGGGGCGGGAGGAACAGAATACATGTTACAGTCTCACTTATATCCACACATGTACAGGTGGGGGCGGGAGGAACAGAATACATGTTACTCACTTATATCCACACATGTACTGGTGGGGGCGGGAGGAACAGAATACATGTTACAGTCTCACTTATATCCACACATGTACAGGTGGGGGCGGGAGGAACAGAATACATGTTACAGTCTCACTTATATCCACACATGTACAGGTGGGGGCGGGAGGAACAGAATACATGTTACAGTCTCACTTAAATCCACACATGTACAGGCGGGGGCGGGAGGAACAGAATACATGTTACAGTCTCACTTATATCCACACATGTACTGGTGGGGGCGGGAGGAACAGAATACATGTTACAGTCTCACTTATATCCACACATGTACAGGTGGGGGCGGGAGGAACAGAATACATGTTACTCACTTATATCCACACATGTACAGGTGGGGTCGGGAGGAACAGAATACATGTTACTCACTTATATCCACACATGTACAGGTGGGGGCGGGAGGAACAGAATACATGTTACTCACTTATATCCACACATGTACAGGTGGGAGGAACAGAATACATGTTACAGTCTCACTTATATCCACACATGTACAGGTGGGGGCGGGAGGAACAGAATACATGTTATAGTCTCACTTATATCCACACATGTACAGGTGGGGAGGAACAGAATACATGTTACAGTCTCACTTATATCCACACATGTACAGGTGGGGGCGGGAGGAACAGAATACATGTTACAGTCTCACTTATATCCACACATGTACAGGCGGGGGCGGGAGGAACAGAATACATGTTACAGTCTCACTTATATCCACACATGTACAGGTGGGGGCGGGAGGAACAGAATACATGTTACAGTCTCACTTATATCCACACATGTACAGGTGGGGGCGGGAGGAACAGAATACATGTTACAGTCTCACTTATATCCACACATGTACAGGCGGGGGCGGGAGGAACAGAATACATGTTACAGTCTCACTTATATCCACACATGTACAGGTGGGGGCGGGAGGAACAGAATACATGTTACAGTCTCACTTATATCCACACATGTACAGGTGGGGGTGGGAGGAACAGAATACATGTGACAGTCTCACTTATATCCACACATGTACAGGTGGGGAGGAACAGAATACATGTTACACTCTCACTTATATCCACACATGTACAGGTGGGGGCGGGAGGAATACATGTTATTCACTTATATCCACACATGTACAGGTGGGGGCGGGAGGAACAGAATACATGTTACAGTCTCACTTATATCCACACATGTACAGGTGGGGGCAGGAGGAACAGAATACATGTTACAGTCTCACTTATATCCACACATGTACAGGTGGGGGCGGGAGGAACAGAATACATGTTACTCAATTATATCCACACATGTACAGGTGGGGGCGGGAGGAACAGAATACATGTTACAGTCTCACTTATATCCACACATGTACAGGTGGGGGCGGGAGGAACAGAATACATGTTACTCACTTATATCCACACATGTACAGGCGGGGGGAACAGAATACATGTTACAGTCTCACTTATATCCACACATGTACAGGTGGGGGCGGGAGGAACAGAATACATGTTACAGTCTCACTTATATCCACACATGTACAGGCGGGGGCGGGAGGAACAGAATACATGTTACTCACTTATATCCACACATGTACAGGTGGGGGCGGGAGGAACAGAATACATGTTACTCACTTATATCCACACATGTACAGGTGGGGGCGGGAGGAACAGAATACATGTTACAGTCTCACTTATATCCACACATGTACAGGTGGGGGCAGGAGGAACAGAATACATGTTACAGTCTCACTTATATCCACACATGTACAGGTGGGGGCGGGAGGAACAGAATACATGTTACAGTCTCACTTATATCCACACATGTACAGGTGGGGGCAGGAGGTACAGAATACATGTTACAGTCTCACTTATATCCACACATGTACAGGCGGGGGCGGGAGGAACAGAATACATGTTACAGTCTCACTTATATCCACACATGTACAGGTGGGGGCGGGAGGAACAGAATACATGTTACTCACTTATATCCACACATGTACTGGTGGGGGCGGGAGGAACAGAATACATGTTACAGTCTCACTTATATCCACACATGTACAGGTGGGGGCGGGAGGAACAGAATACATGTTACAGTCTCACTTATATCCACACATGTACAGGTGGGGGCGGGAGGAACAGAATACATGTTACAGTCTCACTTATATCCACACATGTACAGGCGGGGGCGGGAGGAACAGAATACATGTTACAGTCTCACTTATATCCACACATGTACTGGTGGGGGCGGGAGGAACAGAATACATGTTACAGTCTCACTTATATCCACACATGTACAGGTGGGGGCGGGAGGAACAGAATACATGTTACTCACTTATATCCACACATGTACAGGTGGGGTCGGGAGGAACAGAATACATGTTACTCACTTATATCCACACATGTACAGGTGGGGGCGGGAGGAACAGAATACATGTTACTCACTTATATCCACACATGTACAGGTGGGAGGAACAGAATACATGTTACAGTCTCACTTATATCCACACATGTACAGGTGGGGGCGGGAGGAACAGAATACATGTTATAGTCTCACTTATATCCACACATGTACAGGTGGGGAGGAACAGAATACATGTTACAGTCTCACTTATATCCACACATGTACAGGTGGGGGCGGGAGGAACAGAATACATGTTACAGTCTCACTTATATCCACACATGTACAGGCGGGGGCGGGAGGAACAGAATACATGTTACAGTCTCACTTATATCCACACATGTACAGGTGGGGGCGGGAGGAACAGAATACATGTTACAGTCTCACTTATATCCACACATGTACAGGTGGGGGCGGGAGGAACAGAATACATGTTACAGTCTCACTTATATCCACACATGTACAGGCGGGGGCGGGAGGAACAGAATACATGTTACAGTCTCACTTATATCCACACATGTACAGGTGGGGGCGGGAGGAACAGAATACATGTTACAGTCTCACTTATATCCACACATGTACAGGTGGGGGTGGGAGGAACAGAATACATGTGACAGTCTCACTTATATCCACACATGTACAGGTGGGGAGGAACAGAATACATGTTACACTCTCACTTATATCCACACATGTACAGGTGGGGGCGGGAGGAATACATGTTATTCACTTATATCCACACATGTACAGGTGGGGGCGGGAGGAACAGAATACATGTTACAGTCTCACTTATATCCACACATGTACAGGTGGGGGCGGGAGGAACAGAATACATGTTACTCACTTATATCCACACATGTACAGGCGGGGGCGGGAGGAACAGAATACATGTTACTCACTTATATCCACACATGTACAGGTGGGGGCGGGAGGAACAGAATACATGTTACAGTCTCACTTATATCCACACATGTACAGGTGGGGGCGGGAGGAACAGAATACATGTTACTCACTTATATCCACACATGTACTGGTGGGGGCGGGAGGAACAGAATACATGTTACAGTCTCACTTATATCCACACATGTACTGGTGGGGGCGGGAGGAACAGAATACATGTTACAGTCTCACTTATATCCACACATGTACAGGTGGGGGCGGGAGGAACAGAATACATGTTACTCACTTATATCCACACATGTACAGGTGGGGGCGGGAGGAACAGAATACATGTTACAGTCTCACTTATATCCACACATGTACAGGTGGGGGGAACAGAATACATGTTACAGTCTCACTTATATCCACACATGTACAGGTGGGGGCGGGAGGAACAGAATACATGTTACAGTCTCACTTATATCCACACATGTACAGGCGGGGGCGGGAGGAACAGAATACATGTTACAGTCTCACTTATATCCACACATGTACAGGTGGGGGCGGGAGGAACAGAATACATGTTACTCACTTATATCCACACATGTACAGGTGGGGGCGGGAGGAACAGAATACATGTTACAATCTCACTTATATCCACACATGTACAGGTGGGGGCGGGAGGAACAGAATACATGTTACTCACTTTTATCCACACATGTACAGGTGGGGGCGGGAGGAACAGAATACATGTTACAGTCTCACTTATATCCACACATGTACAGGTGGGGGCGGGAGGAACAGAATACATGTTACAGTCTCACTTATATCCACACATGTACAGGTGGGGGCGGGAGGAACAGAATACATGTTACAGTCTCACTTATATCCACACATGTACAGGTGGGGTGGGAGGAACAGAATACATGTTACAGTCTCACTTATATCCACACATGTACAGGTGGGGGCAGGAGGAACAGAATACATGTTACTCACTTATATCCACACATGTACAGGCGGGGGCGGGAGGAACAGAATACATGTTACAGTCTCACTTATATCCACACATGTACAGGTGGAGGCGGGAGGAACAGAATACATGTTACAGTCTCACTTATATCCACACATGTACAGGTGGGGGGAACAGAATACATGTTACAGTCTCACTTATATCCACACATGTACAGGTGGGGGCGGGAGGAATACATGTTACAGTCTCACTTATATCCACACATGTACAGGCGGGGGCGGGAGGAACAGAATACATGTTACTCACTTATATCCACACATGTACAGGTGGGGGCGGGAGGAACAGAATACATGTTACAGTCTCACTTATATCCACACATGTACAGGCGGGGGCGGGAGGAACAGAATACATGTTACAGTCTCACTTATATCCACACATGTACAGGTGGGGGCGGGAGGAACAGAATACATGTTACAGTCTCACTTATATCCACACATGTACAGGTGGGGGCGGGAGGAACAGAATACATGTTACAGTCTCACTTATATCCACACATGTACAGGTGGGGGCGGGAGGAACAGAATACATGTTACACTCTCACTTATATCCACACATGTACAGGTGGGGGCGGGAGGAACAGAATACATGTTACTCACTTATATCAACACATGTACAGGTGGGAGGAACAGAATACATGTTACAGTCTCACTTATATCCACACATGTACAGGTGGGGGTGGGAGGAACAGAATACATGTTACTCACTTATATCCACACATGTACAGGTGGGGGCAGGAGGAACAGAATACATGTTACAGTCTCACTTATATCCACACATGTACAGGTGGGGGCGGGAGGAACAGAATACATGTTACAGTCTCACTTATATCCACACATGTACAGGTGGGGGCGGGAGGAACAGAATACATGTTACAGTCTCACTTATATCCACACATGTACAGGCGGGGGCGGGAGGAACAGAATACATGTTACAGTCTCACTTATATCCACACATGTACAGGTGGGGGCGGGAGGAACAGAATACATGTTACAGTCTCACTTATATCCACACATGTACAGGCCGGGGTGGGAGGAACAGAATACATGTTACAGTCTCACTTATATCCACACATGTACAGGTGGGGGCGGGAGGAATACATGTTACAGTCTCACTTATATCCACACATGTACAGGTGGGGGCGGGAGGAACAGAATACATGTTACAGTCTCACTTATATCCACACATGTACAGGCGGGGGCGGGAGGAACAGAATACATGTTACAGTCTCACTTATATCCACACATGTACAGGTGGGGGCGGGAGGTACAGAATACATGTTACAGTCTCACTTATATCCACACATGTACAGGTGGGGGCGGGAGGAACAGAATACATGTTACTCACTTATATCCACACATGTACAAGTGGGGGCGGGAGGAACAGAATACATGTTACTCACTTATATCCACACATGTACAGGTGGGGGCGGGAGGAACAGAATACATGTTACAGTCTCACTTATATCCACACATGTACAGGTGGGGGGAACAGAATACATGTTACTCACTTATATCCACACATGTACAGGTGGGGGCGGGAGGAATACATGTTACAGTCTCACTTATATCCACACATGTACAGGTGGGGGGAACAGAATACATGTTACAGTCTCACTTATATCCACACATGTACAGGTGGGGGCGGGAGGAACAGAATACATGTTACAGTCTCACTTATATCCACACATGTACAGGTGGGGGCGGGAGGAACAGAATACATGTTACAGTCTCACTTATATCCACACATGTACAGGTGGGGGTGGGAGGAACAGAATACATGTTACTCACTTATATCCACACATGTACAGGTGGGGGCGGGAGGAACAGAATACATGTTACAGTCTCACTTATATCCACACATGTACAGGTGGGGGCGGGAGGAACAGAATACATGTTACAGTCTCACTTATATCCACACATGTACAGGTGGGGGCGGGAGGTACAGAATACATGTTACAGTCTCACTTATATCCACACATGTACAGGTGGGGGCGGGAGGAACAGAATACATGTTACTCACTTATATCCACACATGTACAGGTGGGGGCGGGAGGAACAGAATACATGTTACAGTCTCACTTATATCCACACATGTACAGGCGGGGGCGGGAGGAACAGAATACATGTTACAGTCTCACTTATATCCACACATGTACAGGCGGGGGCGGGAGGAACAGAATACATGTTACAGTCTCACTTATATCCACACATGTACAGGTGGGGGCGGGAGGAACAGAATACATGTTACTCACTTATATCCACACATGTACAGGTGGGGGCGGGAGGAACAGAATACATGTTACAGTCTCACTTATATCCACACATGTACAGGTGGGGGCGGGAGGAACAGAATACATGTTACTCACTTATATCCACACATGTACAGGTGGGGGCGGGAGGAACAGAATACATGTTACAGTCTCACTTATATCCACACATGTACAGGTGGGAGGAACAGAATACATGTTACAGTCTCACTTATATCCACACATGTACAGGCGGGGGCGGGAGGAACAGAATACATGTTACAGTCTCACTTATATCCACACATGTACAGGTGGGGGCGGGAGGAACAGAATACATGTTACAGTCTCACTTATATCCACACATGTACAGGTGGGGGCAGGAGGAACAGAATACATGTTACTCACTTATATCCACACATGTACAGGTGGGGGCGGGAGGAACAGAATACATGTTACTCACTTATATCCACACATGTACAGGTGGGGGAGGAACAGAATACATGTTACAGTCTCACTTATATCCACACATGTACAGGTGGGGGCGGGAGGAACAGAATACATGTTACAGTCTCACTTATATCCACACATGTACAGGTGGGGGCGGGAGGAACAGAATACATGTTACTCACTTATATCCACACATGTACAGGTGGGGGCAGGAGGAACAGAATACATGTTACTCACTTATATCCACACATGTACAGGTGGGGGCGGGAGGAACAGAATACATGTTACTCACTTATATCCACACATGTACAGGGCGGGAGGAACAGAATACATGTTACTCACTTATATCCACACATGTACAGGTGGGGGCAGGAGGAACAGAATACATGTTACAGTCTCACTTATATCCACACATGTACAGGTGGGGGCGGGAGGAACAGAATACATGTTACAGTCTCACTTATATCCACACATGTACAGGCGGGGGTGGGAGGAACAGAATACATGTTACTCACTTATATCCACACATGTACAGGTGGGGGCGGGAGGAACAGAATACATGTTACAGTCTCACTTATATCCACACATGTACAGGTGGGGGCGGGAGGAACAGAATACATGTTACTCACTTATATCCACACATGTACAAGTGGGGAGGAAGAGAATACATGTTACAGTCTCACTTATATCCACACATGTACAGGTGGGGGCGGGAGGAACAGAATACATGTTACTCACTTATATCCACACATGTACAAGTGGGGAGGAAGAGAATACATGTTACAGTCTCACTTATATCCACACATGTACAGGTGGGGGCGGGAGGAACAGAATACATGTTACAGTCTCACTTATATCCACACATGTACAGGTGGGGGCGGGAGGAACAGAATACATGTTACTCACTTATATCCACACATGTACAAGTGGGGAGGAAGAGAATACATGTTACAGTCTCACTTATACCCACACATGTACAAGTGGGGAGGAAGAGAATACATGTTACAGTCTCACTTATATCCACACATGTACAGGTGGGGGCGGGAGGAACAGAATACATGTTACAGTCTCACTTATATCCACACATGTACAGGCGGGGGCGGGAGGAATACATGTTACTCACTTATATCCACACATGTACAGGCGGGGGCGGGAGGAACAGAATACATGTTACTCACTTATATCCACACATGTACAGGCGGGGGCGGGAGGAACAGAATACATGTTACAGTCTCACTTATATCCACACATGTACAGGTGGGGGTGGGAGGAACAGAATACATGTTACAGTCTCACTTATATCCACACATGTACAGGCGGGGGTGGGAGGAACAGAATACATGTTACACTCTCACTTATATCCACACATGTACAGGTGGGGGCGGGAGGAACAGAATACATGTTACAGTCTCACTTATATCCACACATGTACAGGTGGGGGCGGGAGGAACAGAATACATGTTACTCACTTATATCCACACATGTACAGGTGGGGGCGGGAGGAACAGAATACATGTTACTCACTTATATCCACACATGTACAGGTGGGGGCGGGAGGAACAGAATACATGTTACAGTCTCACTTATATCCACACATGTCCAGGTGGGGGCGGGAGGGACAGAATACATGTTACTCACTTATATCCACACATGTACAGGCGGGGGCGGGAGGAATACATGTTACTCACTTATATCCACACATGTACAGGTGGGGGCGGGAGGAACAGAATACATGTTACAGTCTCACTTATATCCACACATGTACAGGCGGGGGTGGGAGGAACAGAATACATGTTACAGTCTCACTTATATCCACACATGTACAGGCGGGGGCGGGAGGAACAGAATACATGTTACACTCTCACTTATATCCACACATGTACAGGTGGGGGGAACAGAATACATGTTACAGTCTCACTTATATCCACACATGTACAGGTGGGGGCAGGAGGAACAGAATACATGTTACAGTCTCACTTATATCCACACATGTACAGGTGGGGGTGGGAGGAACAGAATACATGTTACTCACTTATATCCACACATGTACAGGTGGGGGCGGGAGGAACAGAATACATGTTACAGTCTCACTTATATCCACACATGTACAGGTGGGGGCGGGAGGAACAGAATACATGTTACAGTCTCACTTATATCCACACATGTACAGGCGGGGGTGGGAGGAACAGAATACATGTTACACTCTCACTTATATCCACACATGTACAGGTGGGGGCGGGAGGAACAGAATACATGTTACAGTCTCACTTATATCCACACATGTACAGGTGGGAGGAACAGAATACATGTTACACTTATATCCACACATGTACAGGTGGGGGCGGGAGGAACAGAATATATGTTACAGTCTCACTTATATCCACACATGTACAGGTGGGGGCGGGAGGAACAGAATACATGTTACAGTCTCACTTATATCCACACATGTACAGGTGGGGGCGGGAGGAACAGAATACATGTTACAGTCTCACTTATATCCACACATGTACAGGTGGGGGCGGGAGGAACAGAATACATGTTACAGTCTCACTTATATCCACACATGTACAGGTGGGGGCGGGAGGAACAGAATACATGTTACTCACTTATATCCACACATGTACAGGCGGGGGCGGGAGGAACAGAATACATGTTACAGTCTCACTTATATCCACACATGTACAGGTGGGGGCGGGAGGAACAGAATACATGTTACACTCACACTTATATCCACACATGTACAGGTGGGGGCGGGAGGAACAGAATACATGTTACAGTCTCACTTATATCCACACATGTACAGGTGGGGGCGGGAGGAACAGAATACATGTTACACTCTCACTTATATCCACACATGTACAGGTGGGGGCGGGAGGAACAGAATACATGTTACAGTCTCACTTATACCCACACATGTACAAGTGGGGAGGAAGAGAATACATGTTACAGTCTCACTTATATCCACACATGTACAGGTGGGGGCGGGAGGAACAGAATACATGTTACAGTCTCACTTATATCCACACATGTACAGGCGGGGGCGGGAGGAATACATGTTACTCACTTATATCCACACATGTACAGGCGGGGGCGGGAGGAACAGAATACATGTTACTCACTTATATCCACACATGTACAGGCGGGGGCGGGAGGAACAGAATACATGTTACAGTCTCACTTATATCCACACATGTACAGGTGGGGGTGGGAGGAACAGAATACATGTTACAGTCTCACTTATATCCACACATGTACAGGCGGGGGTGGGAGGAACAGAATACATGTTACACTCTCACTTATATCCACACATGTACAGGTGGGGGCGGGAGGAACAGAATACATGTTACTCACTTATATCCACACATGTACAGGTGGGGGCGGGAGGAACAGAATACATGTTACAGTCTCACTTATATCCACACATGTCCAGGTGGGGGCGGGAGGGACAGAATACATGTTACTCACTTATATCCACACATGTACAGGCGGGGGCGGGAGGAATACATGTTACTCACTTATATCCACACATGTACAGGTGGGGGCGGGAGGAACAGAATACATGTTACAGTCTCACTTATATCCACACATGTACAGGCGGGGGTGGGAGGAACAGAATACATGTTACAGTCTCACTTATATCCACACATGTACAGGCGGGGGCGGGAGGAACAGAATACATGTTACACTCTCACTTATATCCACACATGTACAGGTGGGGGGAACAGAATACATGTTACAGTCTCACTTATATCCACACATGTACAGGTGGGGGCAGGAGGAACAGAATACATGTTACAGTCTCACTTATATCCACACATGTACAGGTGGGGGTGGGAGGAACAGAATACATGTTACTCACTTATATCCACACATGTACAGGTGGGGGCGGGAGGAACAGAATACATGTTACAGTCTCACTTATATCCACACATGTACAGGTGGGGGCGGGAGGAACAGAATACATGTTACAGTCTCACTTATATCCACACATGTACAGGCGGGGGTGGGAGGAACAGAATACATGTTACACTCTCACTTATATCCACACATGTACAGGTGGGGGCGGGAGGAACAGAATACATGTTACAGTCTCACTTATATCCACACATGTACAGGTGGGAGGAACAGAATACATGTTACAGTCTCACTTATATCCACACATGTACAGGTGGGAGGAACAGAATACATGTTACAGTCTCACTTATATCCACACATGTACAGGTGGGAGGAACAGAATACATGTTACAGTCTCACTTATATCCACACATGTACAGGTGGGGGCGGGAGGAACAGAATACATGTTACAGTCTCACTTATATCCACACATGTACAGGTGGGGGCGGGAGGAACAGAATACATGTTACAGTCTCACTTATATCCACACATGTACAGGTGGGGGCGGGAGGAACAGAATACATGTTACTCACTTATATCCACACATGTACAGGCGGGGGCGGGAGGAACAGAATACATGTTACACTCACACTTATATCCACACATGTACAGGTGGGGGCGGGAGGAACAGAATACATGTTACAGTCTCACTTATATCCACACATGTACAGGTGGGGGCGGGAGGAACAGAATACATGTTACACTCTCACTTATATCCACACATGTACAGGTGGGGGCGGGAGGAACAGAATACATGTTACAGTCTCACTTATATCCACACATGTACAGGTGGGGGCGGGAGGAACAGAATACATGTTACAGTCTCACTTATATCCACACATGTACAGGTGGGGGCGGGAGGAACAGAATACATGTTACAGTCTCACTTATATCCACACATGTACAGGTGGGGGCGGGAGGAACAGAATACATGTTACAGTCTCACTTATATCCACACATGTACAGGTGGGGGGAACAGAATACATGTTACAGTCTCACTTATATCCACACATGTACAGGTGGGGGCGGGAGGAACAGAATACATGTTACAGTCTCACTTATATCCACACATGTACAGGTGGGGGGAACAGAATACATGTTACAGTCTCACTTATATCCACACATGTACAGGTGGGGGTGGGAGGAACAGAATACATGTTACAGTCTCACTTATATCCACACATGTACAGGTGGGGGCGGGAGGAACAGAATACATGTTACACTTATATCCACACATGTACAGGCGGGGGCGGGAGGAACAGAATACATGTTACTCACTTATATCCACACAAGTACAGGTGGGGACGGGAGGAACAGAATACATGTTACAGTCTCACTTATATCCACACATGTACAGGTGGGGACGGGAGGAACAGAATACATGTTACAGTCTCACTTATATCCACACATGTACAGGTGGGGAGGAACAGAATACATGTTACTCACTTATATCCACACATGTACAGGTGGGGGCGGGAGGAACAGAATACATGTTACAGTCTCACTTATATCCACACATGTACAGGTGGGGGCGGGAGGAACAGAATACATGCTACTCACTTATATCCACACATGTACAGGCGGGGGGCGGGAGGAACAGAATACATGTTACAGTCTCACTTATATCCACACATGTACAGGTGGGGAGGAACAGAATACATGTTACTCACTTATATCCACACATGTACAGGCGGGGGCGGGAGGAACAGAATACATGTTACTCACTTATATCCACACATGTACAGGTGGGGGCGGGAGGAATACATGTTACAGTCTCACTTATATCCACACATGTACAGGTGGGGGCGGGAGGAATACATGATACAGTCTCACTTATATCCACACATGTAAAGGTGGGGGCGGGAGGAACAGAATACATATTACAGTCTCACTTATATCCACACATGTACAGGCGGGGGCGGGAGGAACAGAATACATGTTACACTTATATCCACACATGTACAGGTGGGGGCGGGAGGAACAGAATACATGTTACAGTCTCACTTATATCCACACATGTACAGGTGGGGGCGGGAGGAACAGAATACATGTTACAGTCTCACTTATATCCACACATGTACAGGTGGGGGCGGGAGGAACAGAATACATGTTACACTTATATCCACACATGTACAGGTGGGGGCGGGAGGAACAGAATACATGTTACACTTATATCCACACATGTACAGGTGGGGGCAGGAGGAACAGAATACATGTTACTCACTTATATCCACACAAGTACAGGTGGGGACGGGAGGAACAGAATACATGTTACAGTCTCACTTATATCCACACATGTACAGGTGGGGGCGGGAGGAACAGAATACATGTTACAGTCTCACTTATATCCACACATGTACAGGTGGGGAGGAACAGAATACATGTTACTCACTTATATCCACACATGTACAGGTGGGGGCGGGTGGAACAGAATACATGTTACAGTCTCACTTATATCCACACATGTACAGGTGGGGGCGGGAGGAACAGAATACATGTTACAGTCTCACTTATATCCACACATGTACAGGTGGGGGCGGGAGGAACAGAATACATGTTACTGTCTCACTTATATCCACACATGTACAGGTGGGGGTGGGAGGAACAGAATACATGTTACTCACTTATATCCACACATGTACAGGCGGGGGGCGGGAGGAACAGAATACATGTTACAGTCTCACTTATATCCACACATGTACAGGTGGGGAGGAACAGAATACATGTTACTCACTTATATCCACACATGTACAGGCGGGGGCGGGAGGAACAGAATACATGTTACTCACTTATATCCACACATGTACAGGTGGGGGCGGGAGGAACAGAATACATGTTACAGTCTCACTTATATCCACACATGTACAGGTGGGGGTGGGAGGAACAGAATACATGTTACAGTCTCACTTATATCCACACATGTACAGGCGGGGGCGGGAGGAACAGAATACATGTTACAGTCTCACTTATATCCACACATGTACAGGTGAGGGCGGGAGCAACAGAATACATGTTACAGTCCCACTTATATCCACACATGTACAGGTGGGGGCGGGAGGAATACATGTTACAGTCTCACTTATATCCACACATGTACAGGTGGGGGCGGGAGGAACAGAATACATGTTACAGTCTCACTTATATCCACACATGTACAGGTGGGGGCGGGAGGAACAGAATACATGTTACTCACTTATATCCACACATGTACAGGTGGGGGCGGGAGGAAGAGATACATGTTACAGTCTCACTTATATCCACACATGTACAGGCGGGGGCGGGAGGAACAGAATACATGTTACAGTCTCACTTATATCCACACATGTACAGGCGGGGGCGGGAGGAACAGAATACATGTTACAGTCTCACTTATATCCACACATGTACAGGTGGGGGCGGGAGGAAGACATACATGTTACTCACTTATATCCACACATGTACAGGTGGGGAGGAACAGCATACATGTTACAGTCTCACTTATATCCACACATGTACAGGTGGGGGCGGGAGGAACAGAATACATGTTACTCACTTATATCCACACATGTACAGGTGGGGGTGGGAGGAACAGAATACATGTTACAGTCTCACTTATATCCACACATGTACAGGTGGGGGCGGGAGGAACAGAATACATGTTACAGTCTCACTTATATCCACACATGTACAGGTGGGGGCGGGAGGAACAGAATACATGTTACAGTCTCACTTATATCCACACATGTACAGGCGGGGGTGGGAGGAACAGAATACATGTTACAGTCTCACTTATATCCACACATGTACAGGTGGGGGCGGGAGGAACAGAATACATGTTACTCACTTATATCCACACATGTACAGGTGAGGGCGGGAGGAACAGAATACATGTTACTCACTTATATCCACACATGTACAGGTGGGGGTGGGAGGAACAGAATACATGTTACAGTCTCACTTATATCCACACATGTACAGGTGGGGGCGGGAGGAACAGAATACATGTTACTCACTTATATCCACACATGTACAGGTGGGGGCGGGAGGAACAGAATACATGTTACAGTCTCACTTATATCCACACATGTACAGGTGGGGGTGGGAGGAAGAGAATACATGTTACAGTCTCACTTATATCCACACATGTACAGGTGGGGTCGGGAGGAACAGAATACATGTTACAGTCTCACTTATATCCACACATGTACAGGTGGGAGGAACAGAATACATGTTACAGTCTCACTTATATCCACACATGTACAGGTGGGGGCGGGAGGAACAGAATACATGTTACTCACTTATATCCACACATGTACAGGTGGGGGCGGAAGGAACAGAATACATGTTACAGTCTCACTTATATCCACACATGTACAGGTGGGGGTGGGAGGAACAGAATACATGTTACAGTCTCACTTATATCCACACATGTACAGGTGGGAGGAACAGAATACATGTTACAGTCTCACTTATATCCACACATGTACAGGTGGGGGCGGGAGGAACAGAATACATGTTACAGTCTCACTTATATCCACACATGTACAGGTGGGGGCGGGAGGAACAGAATACATGTTACTCACTTATATCCACACATGTACAGGTGGGGGCGGAAGGAACAGAATACATGTTACAGTCTCACTTATATCCACACATGTACAGGTGGGGGTGGGAGGAACAGAATACATGTTACAGTCTCACTTATATCCACACATGTACAGGTGGGGGCGGGAGGAACAGAATACATGTTACTCACTTATATCCACACATGTACAGGTGGGGGCGGGAGGAACAGAATACATGTTACAGTCTCACTTATATCCACACATGTACAGGTGGGGGCGGGAGGAACAGAATACATGTTACAGTCTCACTTATATCCACACATGTACAGGTGGGGGCGGGAGGAACAGAATACATGTTACAGTCTCACTTATATCCACACATGTACAGGTAGGGGCGGGAGGAACAGAATACATGTTACTCACTTATATCCACACATGTACAGGTGGGGGCGGGAGGAACAGAATACATGCTACTCACTTATATCCACACATGTACAGGCGGGGGGCGGGAGGAACAGAATACATGTTACAGTCTCACTTATATCCACACATGTACAGGTGGGGAGGAACAGAATACATGTTACTCACTTATATCCACACATGTACAGGCGGGGGCGGGAGGAACAGAATACATGTTACTCACTTATATCCACACATGTACAGGTGGGGGCGGGAGGAATACATGTTACAGTCTCACTTATATCCACACATGTACAGGTGGGGGCGGGAGGAATACATGATACAGTCTCACTTATATCCACACATGTAAAGGTGGGGGCGGGAGGAACAGAATACATATTACAGTCTCACTTATATCCACACATGTACAGGCGGGGGCGGGAGGAACAGAATACATGTTACACTTATATCCACACATGTACAGGTGGGGGCGGGAGGAACAGAATACATGTTACAGTCTCACTTATATCCACACATGTACAGGTGGGGGCGGGAGGAACAGAATACATGTTACAGTCTCACTTATATCCACACATGTACAGGTGGGGGCGGGAGGAACAGAATACATGTTACACTTATATCCACACATGTACAGGTGGGGGCGGGAGGAACAGAATACATGTTACACTTATATCCACACATGTACAGGTGGGGGCAGGAGGAACAGAATACATGTTACTCACTTATATCCACACAAGTACAGGTGGGGACGGGAGGAACAGAATACATGTTACAGTCTCACTTATATCCACACATGTACAGGTGGGGGCGGGAGGAACAGAATACATGTTACAGTCTCACTTATATCCACACATGTACAGGTGGGGAGGAACAGAATACATGTTACTCACTTATATCCACACATGTACAGGTGGGGGCGGGAGGAACAGAATACATGTTACAGTCTCACTTATATCCACACATGTACAGGTGGGGGCGGGAGGAACAGAATACATGTTACAGTCTCACTTATATCCACACATGTACAGGTGGGGGCGGGAGGAACAGAATACATGTTACTGTCTCACTTATATCCACACATGTACAGGTGGGGGTGGGAGGAACAGAATACATGTTACTCACTTATATCCACACATGTACAGGCGGGGGGCGGGAGGAACAGAATACATGTTACAGTCTCACTTATATCCACACATGTACAGGTGGGGAGGAACAGAATACATGTTACTCACTTATATCCACACATGTACAGGCGGGGGCGGGAGGAACAGAATACATGTTACTCACTTATATCCACACATGTACAGGTGGGGGCGGGAGGAACAGAATACATGTTACAGTCTCACTTATATCCACACATGTACAGGTGGGGGTGGGAGGAACAGAATACATGTTACAGTCTCACTTATATCCACACATGTACAGGCGGGGGCGGGAGGAACAGAATACATGTTACAGTCTCACTTATATCCACACATGTACAGGTGAGGGCGGGAGCAACAGAATACATGTTACAGTCCCACTTATATCCACACATGTACAGGTGGGGGCGGGAGGAATACATGTTACAGTCTCACTTATATCCACACATGTACAGGTGGGGGCGGGAGGAACAGAATACATGTTACAGTCTCACTTATATCCACACATGTACAGGTGGGGGCGGGAGGAACAGAATACATGTTACTCACTTATATCCACACATGTACAGGTGGGGGCGGGAGGAAGAGATACATGTTACAGTCTCACTTATATCCACACATGTACAGGCGGGGGCGGGAGGAACAGAATACATGTTACAGTCTCACTTATATCCACACATGTACAGGCGGGGGCGGGAGGAACAGAATACATGTTACAGTCTCACTTATATCCACACATGTACAGGTGGGGGCGGGAGGAAGACATACATGTTACTCACTTATATCCACACATGTACAGGTGGGGAGGAACAGCATACATGTTACAGTCTCACTTATATCCACACATGTACAGGTGGGGGCGGGAGGAACAGAATACATGTTACTCACTTATATCCACACATGTACAGGTGGGGGTGGGAGGAACAGAATACATGTTACAGTCTCACTTATATCCACACATGTACAGGTGGGGGCGGGAGGAACAGAATACATGTTACAGTCTCACTTATATCCACACATGTACAGGTGGGGGCGGGAGGAACAGAATACATGTTACAGTCTCACTTATATCCACACATGTACAGGCGGGGGTGGGAGGAACAGAATACATGTTACAGTCTCACTTATATCCACACATGTACAGGTGGGGGCGGGAGGAACAGAATACATGTTACTCACTTATATCCACACATGTACAGGTGAGGGCGGGAGGAACAGAATACATGTTACTCACTTATATCCACACATGTACAGGTGGGGGCGGGAGGAACAGAATACATGTTACAGTCTCACTTATATCCACACATGTACAGGTGGGAGGAACAGAATACATGTTACTCACTTATATCCACACATGTACAGGTGGGGGCGGGAGGAACAGAATACAAGTTACAGTCTCACTTATATCCACACATGTACAGGTGGGGGCGGGAGGAACAGAATACAAGTTACAGTCTCACTTATATCCACACATGTACAGGTAGGGGCGGGAGGAACAGAATACATGTTACTCACTTATATCCACACATGTACAGGTGGGGGCGGGAGGAACAGAATACATGTTACTCACTTATATCCACACATGTACAGGTGGGGGCGGGAGGAACAGAATACATGTTACAGTCTCACTTATATCCACACATGTACAGGTGGGGGCGGGAGGAACAGAATACATGTTACTCACTTATATCCACACATGTACAGGTGGGGGCGGGAGGAACAGAATACATGTTACAGTCTCACTTATATCCACACATGTACAGGTGGGGGCGGGAGGAACAGAATACATGTTACTCACTTATATCCACACATGTACAGGTGGGGGCGGGAGGAACAGAATACATGTTACAGTCTCACTTATATCCACACATGTACAGGTGGGGGTGGGAGGAAGAGAATACATGTTACAGTCTCACTTATATCCACACATGTACAGGTGGGGTCGGGAGGAACAGAATACATGTTACAGTCTCACTTATATCCACACATGTACAGGTGGGAGGAACAGAATACATGTTACAGTCTCACTTATATCCACACATGTACAGGTGGGGGCGGGAGGAACAGAATACATGTTACTCACTTATATCCACACATGTACAGGTGGGGGCGGAAGGAACAGAATACATGTTACAGTCTCACTTATATCCACACATGTACAGGTGGGGGTGGGAGGAACAGAATACATGTTACAGTCTCACTTATATCCACACATGTACAGGTGGGAGGAACAGAATACATGTTACAGTCTCACTTATATCCACACATGTACAGGTGGGGGCGGGAGGAACAGAATACATGTTACAGTCTCACTTATATCCACACATGTACAGGTGGGGGCGGGAGGAACAGAATACATGTTACTCACTTATATCCACACATGTACAGGTGGGGGCGGAAGGAACAGAATACATGTTACAGTCTCACTTATATCCACACATGTACAGGTGGGGGTGGGAGGAACAGAATACATGTTACAGTCTCACTTATATCCACACATGTACAGGTGGGGGCGGGAGGAACAGAATACATGTTACTCACTTATATCCACACATGTACAGGTGGGGGCGGGAGGAACAGAATACATGTTACAGTCTCACTTATATCCACACATGTACAGGTGGGGGCGGGAGGAACAGAATACATGTTACAGTCTCACTTATATCCACACATGTACAGGTGGGGGCGGGAGGAACAGAATACATGTTACAGTCTCACTTATATCCACACATGTACAGGTAGGGGCGGGAGGAACAGAATACATGTTACTCACTTATATCCACACATGTACAGGTGGGGGTGGGAGGAACAGAATACATGTTACAGTCTCACTTATATCCACACATGTACAGGTGGGGGCGGGAGGAACAGAATACATGTTACAGTCTCACTTATATCCACACATGTACAGGTGGGGGCGGGAGGAACAGAATACATGTTACAGTCTCACTTATATCCACACATGTACAGGTGGGGGCGGGAGGAACAGAATACATGTTACTCACTTATATCCACACATGTACAGGCGGGGGCGGGAGGAACAGAATACATGTTACAGTCTCACTTATATCCACACATGTACAGGTGGGAGGAACAGAATACATGTTACAGTCTCACTTATATCCACACATGTACAGGTGGGGGCGGGAGGAATACATGTTACAGTCTCACTTATATCCACACATGTACAGGTGGGAGGAACAGAATACATGTTACAGTCTCACTTATATCCACACATGTACAGGTGGGGGCGGGAGGAACAGAATACATGTTACAGTCTCACTTATATCCACACATGTACAGGTGGGGGCGGGAGGAACAGAATACATGTTACTGTCTCACTTATATCCACACATGTACAGGTGGGAGGAACAGAATACATGTTACTGTCTCACTTATATCCACACATGTACAGGTGGGGGCGGGAGGAACAGAATACATGTTACAGTCTCACTTATATCCACACATGTACAGGTGGGGGCGGGAGGAACAGAATACATGTTACAGTCTCACTTATATCCACACATGTACAGGTGGGGGCAGGAGGAACAGAATACATGTTACAGTCTCACTTATATCCACACATGTACAGGTGGGGGCGGGAGGAACAGAATACATGTTACAGTCTCACTTATATCCACACATGTACAGGCGGGGGCGGGAGGAAGAGAATACATGTTACAGTCTCACTTATATCCACACATGTACAGGTGGGGGCGGGAGGAACAGAATACATGTTACTCACTTATATCCACACATGTACAGGTGGGGGCGGGAGGAACAGTATACATGTTACAGTCTCACTTATATCCACACATGTACAGGCGGGGGCGGGAGGAACAGTATACATGTTACAGTCTCACTTATATCCACACATGTACAGGCGGGGGCGGGAGGAACAGTATACATGTTACAGTCTCACTTATATCCACACATGTACAGGCGGGGGCGGGAGGAACAGAATACATGTTACAGTCTCACTTATATCCACACATGTACAGGTGGGGGCAGGAGGAACAGAATACATGTTACAGTCTCACTTATATCCACACATGTACAGGTGGGGGTGGGAGGAATACATGTTACAGTCTCACTTATATCCACACATGTACAGGTGGGGGCGGGAGGAACAGAATACATGTTACAGTCTCACTTATAACCACACATGTACAGGTGGGGGCGGGAGGAACAGAATAAATGTTACAGTCTCACTTATATCCACACATGTACAGGTGGGGGTGGGAGGAACAGAATACATGTTACTCACTTATATCCACACATGTACAGGTGGGGGCGGGAGGAACAGAATACATGTTACAGTCTCACTTATATCCACACATGTACAGGTGGGGGCGGGAGGAACAGAATACATGTTACAGTCTCACTTATATCCACACATGTACAGGTGGGGGCGGGAGGTACAGAATACATGTTACAGTCTCACTTATATCCACACATGTACAGGTGGGGGCGGGAGGAACAGAATACATGTTACAGTCTCACTTATATCCGCACATGTACAGGTGGGGGAGGGAGGAACAGAATACATGTTACAGTCTCACTTATATCCACACATGTACAGGTGGGAGGAACAGAATACATGTTACAGTCTCACTTATATCCACACATGTACAGGTGGGGGTGGGAGGAACAGAATACATGTTACAGTCTCACTTATATCCACACATGTACAGGTGGGGGCGGGAGGAACAGAATACATGTTACAGTCTTACTTATATCCACACATGTACAGGTGGGGGTGGGAGGAACAGAATACATGTTACAGTCTCACTTATATCCACACATGTACAGGCGGGGGGCGGGAGGAACAGAATACATGTTACAGTCTCACTTATATCCACACATGTACAGGTGGGGGCGGGAGGAACAGAATACATGTTACAGTCTCACTTATATCCACACATGTACAGGTGGGGGCGGGAGGAACAGAATACATGTTACAGTCTCACTTATATCCACACATGTACAGGTGGGGGTGGGAGGAACAGAATACATGTTACAGTCTCACTTATATCCACACATGTACAGGTGGGGGCGGGAGGTACAGAATACATGTTACAGTCTCACTTATATCCACACATGTACAGGTGGGGGCGGGAGGAACAGAATACATGTTACTCACTTATATCCACACATGTACAGGTGGGGGTGGGAGGAACAGAATACATGTTACAGTCTCACTTATATCCACACATGTACAGGTGGGGGCGGGAGGAAGAGAATACATGTTACTCACTTATATCCACACATGTACAGGTGGGGGCGGGAGGAACAGAATACATGTTACAGTCTCACTTATATCCACACATGTACAGGCGGGGGCGGGAGGAACAGAATACATGTTACAGTCTCACTTATATCCACACATGTACAGGTGGGGGCGGGAGGAACAGAATACATGTTACAGTCTCACTTATATCCACACATGTACAGGTGGGGGCGGGAGGAACAGAATACAAGTTACAGTCTCACTTATATCCACACATGTACAGGTGGGGGCGGGAGGAACAGAATACATGTTACAGTCTCACTTATATCCACACATGTACAGGTGGGGGCGGGAGGAACAGAATACATGTTACAGTCTCACTTATATCCACACATGTACAGGTGGGGGCGGGAGGAACAGAATACATGTTACAGTCTCACTTATATCCACACATGTACAGGTGGGGGCGGGAGGAACAGAATACATGTTACAGTCTCACTTATATCCACACATGTACAGGTGGGGGCGGGAGGGACGGAATACATGTTACTCACTTATATCCACACATGTACAGGTGGGGGCGGGAGGGACGGAATACATGTTACTCACTTATATCCACACATGTACAGGTGGGGGTGGGAGGAACAGAATACATGTTACAGTCTCACTTATATCCACACATGTACAGGTGGGGGCGGGAGGAAGAGAATACATGTTACTCACTTATATCCACACATGTACAGGTGGGGGCGGGAGGAACAGAATACATGTTACAGTCTCACTTATATCCACACATGTACAGGTGGGGGCGGGAGGAACAGAATACATGTTACAGTCTCACTTATATCCACACATGTACAGGTGGGGGCGGGAGGAACAGAATACATGTTACTCACTTATATCCACACATGTACAGGTGGGGGCGGGAGGAACAGAATACATGTTACAGTCTCACTTATATCCACACATGTACAGGTGGGGGCGGGAGGAACAGAATACATGTTACAGTCTCACTTATATCCACACATGTACAGGTGGGGGTGGGAGGAACAGAATACATGTTACTCACTTATATCCACACATGTACAGGTGGGGGCGGGAGGAACAGAATACATGTTACAATCTCACTTATATCCACACATGTACAGGTGGGGGCAGGAGGAAGAGAATACATGTTACTCACTTATATCCACACATGTACAGGTGGGGGCAAGAGGAACAGAATACATGTTACAGTCTCACTTATATCCACACATGTACAGGTGGGAGGAACAGAATATATGTTACAGTCTCACTTATATCCACACATGTACAGGTGGGGGCGGGAGGAAGAGAATACATGTTACTCACTTATATCCACACATGTACAGGTGGGGGCGGGAGGAACAGAATACATGTTACAGTCTCACTTATATCAACACATGTACAGGTGGGGGCGGGAGGAATACATGTTACAGTCTCACTAATATCCACACATGTACAGGTGGGGGCGGGAGGAACAGAATACATGTTACAGTCTCACTTATATCCACACATGTACAGGTGGGGGCGGGAGGGACGGAATACATGTTACTCACTTATATCCACACATGTACAGGTGGGGGCGGGAGGAACAGAATACATGTTACTCACTTATATCCACACATGTACAGGTGGGGGCGGGAGGAACAGAATACATGTTACAGTCTCACTTATATCCACACATGTACAGGTGGGGGTGGGAGGAACAGAATACATGTTACAGTCTCACTTATATCCACACATGTACAGGTGGGGGCGGGAGGTACAGAATACATGTTACAGTCTCACTTATATCCACACATGTACAGGTGGGGGCGGGAGGAACAGAATACATGTTACTCACTTATATCCACACATGTACAGGTGGGGGTGGGAGGAACAGAATACATGTTACAGTCTCACTTATATCCACACATGTACAGGTGGGGGCGGGAGGAACAGAATACATGTTACAGTCTCACTTATATCCACACATGTACAGGTGGGGGCGGGAGGAACAGAATACATGTTACAGTCTCACTTATATCCACACATGTACAGGTGGGGGTGGGAGGAACAGAATACATGTTACAGTCTCACTTATATCCACACATGTACAGGTGGGGGCGGGAGGAACAGAATACATGTTACAGTCTCACTTATATCCACACATGTACAGGTGGGGGCGGGAGGAACAGAATACATGTTACAGTCTCACTTATATCCACACATGTACAGGTGGGGGCGGGAGGAACAGAATACATGTTACTCACTTATATCCACACATGTACAGGCGGGGGCGGGAGGAACAGAATACATGTTACAGTCTCACTTATATCCACACATGTACAGGTGGGAGGAACAGAATACATGTTACAGTCTCACTTATATCCACACATGTACAGGTGGGGGCGGGAGGAATACATGTTACAGTCTCACTTATATCCACACATGTACAGGTGGGAGGAACAGAATACATGTTACAGTCTCACTTATATCCACACATGTACAGGTGGGGGCGGGAGGAACAGAATACATGTTACAGTCTCACTTATATCCACACATGTACAGGTGGGGGCGGGAGGAACAGAATACATGTTACTGTCTCACTTATATCCACACATGTACAGGTGGGAGGAACAGAATACATGTTACTGTCTCACTTATATCCACACATGTACAGGTGGGGGCGGGAGGAACAGAATACATGTTACAGTCTCACTTATATCCACACATGTACAGGTGGGGGCGGGAGGAACAGAATACATGTTACAGTCTCACTTATATCCACACATGTACAGGTGGGGGCAGGAGGAACAGAATACATGTTACAGTCTCACTTATATCCACACATGTACAGGTGGGGGCGGGAGGAACAGAATACATGTTACAGTCTCACTTATATCCACACATGTACAGGCGGGGGCGGGAGGAAGAGAATACATGTTACAGTCTCACTTATATCCACACATGTACAGGTGGGGGCGGGAGGAACAGAATACATGTTACTCACTTATATCCACACATGTACAGGTGGGGGCGGGAGGAACAGAATACATGTTACAGTCTCACTTATATCCACACAAGTACAGGCGGGGGCGGGAGGAACAGAATACATGTTACAGTCTCACTTATATCCACACATGTACAGGCGGGGGCGGGAGGAACAGTATACATGTTACAGTCTCACTTATATCCACACATGTACAGGCGGGGGCGGGAGGAACAGTATACATGTTACTCACTTATATCCACACATGTACAGGTGGGGGCAGGAGGAACAGAATACATGTTACAGTCTCACTTATATCCACACATGTACAGGTGGGGGTGGGAGGAATACATGTTACAGTCTCACTTATATCCACACATGTACAGGTGGGGGCGGGAGGAACAGAATACATGTTACAGTCTCACTTATAACCACACATGTACAGGTGGGGGCGGGAGGAACAGAATAAATGTTACAGTCTCACTTATATCCACACATGTACAGGTGGGGGTGGGAGGAACAGAATACATGTTACTCACTTATATCCACACATGTACAGGTGGGGGCGGGAGGAACAGAATACATGTTACAGTCTCACTTATATCCACACATGTACAGGTGGGGGCGGGAGGAACAGAATACATGTTACAGTCTCACTTATATCCACACATGTACAGGTGGGGGCGGGAGGTACAGAATACATGTTACAGTCTCACTTATATCCACACATGTACAGGTGGGGGCGGGAGGAACAGAATACATGTTACAGTCTCACTTATATCCGCACATGTACAGGTGGGGGAGGGAGGAACAGAATACATGTTACAGTCTCACTTATATCCACACATGTACAGGTGGGAGGAACAGAATACATGTTACAGTCTCACTTATATCCACACATGTACAGGTGGGGGTGGGAGGAACAGAATACATGTTACAGTCTCACTTATATCCACACATGTACAGGTGGGGGCGGGAGGAACAGAATACATGTTACAGTCTTACTTATATCCACACATGTACAGGTGGGGGTGGGAGGAACAGAATACATGTTACAGTCTCACTTATATCCACACATGTACAGGCGGGGGGCGGGAGGAACAGAATACATGTTACAGTCTCACTTATATCCACACATGTACAGGTGGGGGCGGGAGGAACAGAATACATGTTACAGTCTCACTTATATCCACACATGTACAGGTGGGGGCGGGAGGAACAGAATACATGTTACAGTCTCACTTATATCCACACATGTACAGGTGGGGGTGGGAGGAACAGAATACATGTTACAGTCTCACTTATATCCACACATGTACAGGTGGGGGCGGGAGGTACAGAATACATGTTACAGTCTCACTTATATCCACACATGTACAGGTGGGGGCGGGAGGAACAGAATACATGTTACTCACTTATATCCACACATGTACAGGTGGGGGTGGGAGGAACAGAATACATGTTACAGTCTCACTTATATCCACACATGTACAGGTGGGGGCGGGAGGAAGAGAATACATGTTACTCACTTATATCCACACATGTACAGGTGGGGGCGGGAGGAACAGAATACATGTTACAGTCTCACTTATATCCACACATGTACAGGCGGGGGCGGGAGGAACAGAATACATGTTACAGTCTCACTTATATCCACACATGTACAGGTGGGGGCGGGAGGAACAGAATACATGTTACAGTCTCACTTATATCCACACATGTACAGGTGGGGGCGGGAGGAACAGAATACAAGTTACAGTCTCACTTATATCCACACATGTACAGGTGGGGGCGGGAGGAACAGAATACATGTTACAGTCTCACTTATATCCACACATGTACAGGTGGGGGCGGGAGGAACAGAATACATGTTACAGTCTCACTTATATCCACACATGTACAGGTGGGGGCGGGAGGAACAGAATACATGTTACAGTCTCACTTATATCCACACATGTACAGGTGGGGGCGGGAGGAACAGAATACATGTTACAGTCTCACTTATATCCACACATGTACAGGTGGGGGCGGGAGGGACGGAATACATGTTACTCACTTATATCCACACATGTACAGGTGGGGGCGGGAGGGACGGAATACATGTTACTCACTTATATCCACACATGTACAGGTGGGGGTGGGAGGAACAGAATACATGTTACAGTCTCACTTATATCCACACATGTACAGGTGGGGGCGGGAGGAAGAGAATACATGTTACTCACTTATATCCACACATGTACAGGTGGGGGCGGGAGGAACAGAATACATGTTACAGTCTCACTTATATCCACACATGTACAGGTGGGGGCGGGAGGAACAGAATACATGTTACAGTCTTACTTATATCCACACATGTACAGGTGGGGGCGGGAGGAACAGAATACATGTTACTCACTTATATCCACACATGTACAGGTGGGGGCGGGAGGAACAGAATACATGTTACAGTCTCACTTATATCCACACATGTACAGGTGGGGGCGGGAGGAACAGAATACATGTTACAGTCTCACTTATATCCACACATGTACAGGTGGGGGTGGGAGGAACAGAATACATGTTACTCACTTATATCCACACATGTACAGGTGGGGGCGGGAGGAACAGAATACATGTTACAATCTCACTTATATCCACACATGTACAGGTGGGGGCAGGAGGAAGAGAATACATGTTACTCACTTATATCCACACATGTACAGGTGGGGGCAAGAGGAACAGAATACATGTTACAGTCTCACTTATATCCACACATGTACAGGTGGGAGGAACAGAATATATGTTACAGTCTCACTTATATCCACACATGTACAGGTGGGGGCGGGAGGAAGAGAATACATGTTACTCACTTATATCCACACATGTACAGGTGGGGGCGGGAGGAACAGAATACATGTTACAGTCTCACTTATATCCACACATGTACAGGTGGGGGAGGGAGGAACAGAATACATGTTACAGTCTCACTTATATCCACACATGTACAGGCGGGGGTGGGAGGAACAGAATACATGTTACAGTCTCACTTATATCCACACATGTACAGGTGGGGGCGGGAGGAACAGAATACATGTTACAGTCTCACTTATATCCACACATGTACAGGTGGGGGCGGGAGGGACGGAATACATGTTACTCACTTATATCCACACATGTACAGGTGGGGGCGGGAGGAACAGAATACATGTTACTCACTTATATCCACACATGTACAGGTGGGGGCGGGAGGAACAGAATACATGTTACAGTCTCACTAATATCCACACATGTACAGGTGGGGGCGGGAGGAACAGAATACATGTTACAGTCTCACTTATATCCACACATGTACAGGTGGGGGCGGGAGGGACGGAATACATGTTACTCACTTATATCCACACATGTACAGGTGGGGGCGGGAGGAACAGAATACATGTTACTCACTTATATCCACACATGTACAGGTGGGGGCGGGAGGAACAGAATACATGTTACAGTCTCACTTATATCCACACATGTACAGGTGGGGGTGGGAGGAACAGAATACATGTTACAGTCTCACTTATATCCACACATGTACAGGTGGGGGCGGGAGGTACAGAATACATGTTACAGTCTCACTTATATCCACACATGTACAGGTGGGGGCGGGAGGAACAGAATACATGTTACTCACTTATATCCACACATGTACAGGTGGGGGTGGGAGGAACAGAATACATGTTACAGTCTCACTTATATCCACACATGTACAGGTGGGGGCGGGAGGAACAGAATACATGTTACAGTCTCACTTATATCCACACATGTACAGGTGGGGGCGGGAGGAACAGAATACATGTTACAGTCTCACTTATATCCACACATGTACAGGTGGGGGTGGGAGGAACAGAATACATGTTACAGTCTCACTTATATCCACACAAGTACAGGTGGGGGCGGGAGGAACAGAATACATGTTACAGTCTCACTTATATCCACACAAGTACAGGTGGGGGCGGGAGGAACAGAATACATGTTACAGTCTCACTTATATCCACACATGTACAGGTGGGGGCGGGAGGAACAGAATACATGTTACAGTCTCACTTATATCCACACATGTACAGGCGGGGGCGGGAGGAACAGTATACATGTTACAGTCTCACTTATATCCACACATGTACAGGCGGGGGCGGGAGGAACAGTATACATGTTACAGTCTCACTTATATCCACACATGTACAGGCGGGGGCGGGAGGAACAGTATACATGTTACAGTCTCACTTATATCCACACATGTACAGGCGGGGGCGGGAGGAACAGAATACATGTTACAGTCTCACTTATATCCACACATGTACAGGTGGGGGCAGGAGGAACAGAATACATGTTACAGTCTCACTTATATCCACACATGTACAGGTGGGGGTGGGAGGAATACATGTTACAGTCTCACTTATATCCACACATGTACAGGTGGGGGCGGGAGGAACAGAATACATGTTACAGTCTCACTTATAACCACACATGTACAGGTGGGGGCGGGAGGAACAGAATAAATGTTACAGTCTCACTTATATCCACACATGTACAGGTGGGGGTGGGAGGAACAGAATACATGTTACTCACTTATATCCACACATGTACAGGTGGGGGCGGGAGGAACAGAATACATGTTACAGTCTCACTTATATCCACACATGTACAGGTGGGGGCGGGAGGAACAGAATACATGTTACAGTCTCACTTATATCCACACATGTACAGGTGGGGGCGGGAGGTACAGAATACATGTTACAGTCTCACTTATATCCACACATGTACAGGTGGGGGCGGGAGGAACAGAATACATGTTACAGTCTCACTTATATCCGCACATGTACAGGTGGGGGAGGGAGGAACAGAATACATGTTACAGTCTCACTTATATCCACACATGTACAGGTGGGAGGAACAGAATACATGTTACAGTCTCACTTATATCCACACATGTACAGGTGGGGGCAGGAGGAACAGAATACATGTTACAGTCTCACTTATATCCACACATGTACAGGTGGGGGCGGGAGGAACAGAATACATGTTACAGTCTTACTTATATCCACACATGTACAGGTGGGGGTGGGAGGAACAGAATACATGTTACAGTCTCACTTATATCCACACATGTACAGGCGGGGGGCGGGAGGAACAGAATACATGTTACAGTCTCACTTATATCCACACATGTACAGGTGGGGGCGGGAGGAACAGAATACATGTTACAGTCTCACTTATATCCACACATGTACAGGTGGGGGCGGGAGGAACAGAATACATGTTACAGTCTCACTTATATCCACACATGTACAGGTGGGGGTGGGAGGAACAGAATACATGTTACAGTCTCACTTATATCCACACATGTACAGGTGGGGGCGGGAGGTACAGAATACATGTTACAGTCTCACTTATATCCACACATGTACAGGTGGGGGCGGGAGGAACAGAATACATGTTACTCACTTATATCCACACATGTACAGGTGGGGGCGGGAGGAACAGAATACATGTTACTCACTTATATCCACACATGTACAGGTGGGGGCGGGAGGAACAGAATACATGTTACTCACTTATATCCACACATGTACAGGCGGGGGGCGGGAGGAACAGAATACATGTTACAGTCTCACTTATATCCACACATGTACAGGTGGGGGAGGAACAGAATACATGTTACAGTCTCACTTATATCCACACATGTACAGGTGGGGGCGGGAGGAACAGAATACATGTTACAGTCTCACTTATATCCACACATGTACAGGTGGGGGCGGGAGGAAGAGAATACATGTTACTCACTTATATCCACACATGTACAGGTGGGGGCGGGAGGAACAGAATACATGTTACAATCTCACTTATATCCACACATGTACAGGTGGGGGCAGGAGGAACAGAATACATGTTACAGTCTCACTTATATCCACACATGTACAGGTGGGGGCGGGAGGAACAGAATACATGTTACACTCTCACTTATATCCACACATGTACAGGCGGGGGCGGGAGGAACAGAATACATGTTACAGTCTCACTTATATCCACACATGTACAGGCGGGGGCGGGAGGAACAGAATACATGTTACAGTCTCACTTATATCCACACATGTACAGGCGGGGGCGGGAGGAACAGAATACATGTTACAGTCTCACTTATATCCACACATGTACAGGTGGGGGCGGGAGGAACAGAATACATGTTACAGTCTCACTTATATCCACACATGTACAGGTGGGGGCGGGAGGAACAGAATACAAGTTACAGTCTCACTTATATCCACACATGTACAGGTGGGGGCGGGAGGAACAGAATACATGTTACAGTCTCACTTATATCCACACATGTACAGGTGGGGGCGGGAGGAACAGAATACATGTTACAGTCTCACTTATATCCACACATGTACAGGTGGGGGCGGGAGGAACAGAATACATGTTACAGTCTCACTTATATCCACACATGTACAGGTGGGGGCGGGAGGAACAGAATACATGTTACAGTCTCACTTATATCCACACATGTACAGGTGGGGGCGGGAGGGACGGAATACATGTTACTCACTTATATCCACACATGTACAGGTGGGGGCGGGAGGGACGGAATACATGTTACTCACTTATATCCACACATGTACAGGTGGGGGTGGGAGGAACAGAATACATGTTACAGTCTCACTTATATCCACACATGTACAGGTGGGGGCGGGAGGAAGAGAATACATGTTACTCACTTATATCCACACATGTACAGGTGGGGGCGGGAGGAACAGAATACATGTTACAGTCTCACTTATATCCACACATGTACAGGTGGGGGCGGGAGGAACAGAATACATGTTACAGTCTCACTTATATCCACACATGTACAGGTGGGGGCGGGAGGAACAGAATACATGTTACTCACTTATATCCACACATGTACAGGTGGGGGCGGGAGGAACAGAATACATGTTACAGTCTCACTTATATCCACACATGTACAGGTGGGGGCGGGAGGAACAGAATACATGTTACAGTCTCACTTATATCCACACATGTACAGGTGGGGGTGGGAGGAACAGAATACATGTTACTCACTTATATCCACACATGTACAGGTGGGGGCGGGAGGAACAGAATACATGTTACAATCTCACTTATATCCACACATGTACAGGTGGGGGCGGGAGGAACAGAATACATGTTACAATCTCACTTATATCCACACATGTACAGGTGGGGGCGGGAGGAACAGAATACATGTTACAGTCTCACTTATATCCACACATGTACAGGTGGGGGCAGGAGGAAGAGAATACATGTTACTCACTTATATCCACACATGTACAGGTGGGGGCAAGAGGAACAGAATACATGTTACAGTCTCACTTATATCCACACATGTACAGGTGGGAGGAACAGAATATATGTTACAGTCTCACTTATATCCACACATGTACAGGTGGGGGCGGGAGGAAGAGAATACATGTTACTCACTTATATCCACACATGTACAGGTGGGGGCGGGAGGAACAGAATACATGTTACAGTCTCACTTATATCCACACATGTACAGGTGGGGGAGGGAGGAACAGAATACATGTTACAGTCTCACTTATATCCACACATGTACAGGCGGGGGTGGGAGGAACAGAATACATGTTACAGTCTCACTTATATCCACACATGTACAGGTGGGGGCGGGAGGAACAGAATACATGTTACAGTCTCACTTATATCCACACATGTACAGGTGGGGGCGGGAGGGACGGAATACATGTTACTCACTTATATCCACACATGTACAGGTGGGGGCGGGAGGAACAGAATACATGTTACTCACTTATATCCACACATGTACAGGTGGGGGCGGGAGGAACAGAATACATGTTACAGTCTCACTAATATCCACACATGTACAGGTGGGGGCGGGAGGAACAGAATACATGTTACAGTCTCACTTATATCCACACATGTACAGGTGGGGGCGGGAGGGACGGAATACATGTTACTCACTTATATCCACACATGTACAGGTGGGGGCGGGAGGAACAGAATACATGTTACTCACTTATATCCACACATGTACAGGTGGGGGCGGGAGGAACAGAATACATGTTACAGTCTCACTTATATCCACACATGTACAGGTGGGGGCGGGAGGGACGGAATACATGTTACTCACTTATATCCACACATGTACAGGTGGGGGCGGGAGGAACAGAATACATGTTACAGTCTCACTTATATCCACACATGTACAGGTGGGGGCGGGAGGAACAGAATACATGTTACTCACTTATATCCACACATGTACAGGTGGGGGCGGGAGGAACAGAATACATGTTACAGTCTCACTTATATCCACACATGTACAGGTGGGGGCGGGAGGAACAGAATACATGTTACAGTCTCACTTATATCCACACATGTACAGGTGGGGGTGGGAGGAACAGAATACATGTTACTCACTTATATCCACACATGTACAGGTGGGGGCGGGAGGAACAGAATACATGTTACAATCTCACTTATATCCACACATGTACAGGTGGGGGCAGGAGGAAGAGAATACATGTTACTCACTTATATCCACACATGTACAGGTGGGGGCAAGAGGAACAGAATACATGTTACAGTCTCACTTATATCCACACATGTACAGGTGGGAGGAACAGAATATATGTTACAGTCTCACTTATATCCACACATGTACAGGTGGGGGCGGGAGGAAGAGAATACATGTTACTCACTTATATCCACACATGTACAGGTGGGGGCGGGAGGAACAGAATACATGTTACAGTCTCACTTATATCCACACATGTACAGGTGGGGGAGGGAGGAACAGAATACATGTTACAGTCTCACTTATATCCACACATGTACAGGCGGGGGTGGGAGGAACAGAATACATGTTACAGTCTCACTTATATCCACACATGTACAGGTGGGGGCGGGAGGAACAGAATACATGTTACAGTCTCACTTATATCCACACATGTACAGGTGGGGGCGGGAGGAATACATGTTACAGTCTCACTTATATCCACACATGTACAGGTGGGGGCGGGAGGAACAGAATACATGTTACAGTCTCACTTATATCCACACATGTACAGGTGGGGGCGGGAGGAACAGAATACATGTTACAGTCTCACTTATATCCACACATGTACAGGTGGGGGCGGGAGGAACAGAATACATGTTACTCACTTATATCCACACATGTACAGGTGGGGGCGGGAGGAACAGAATACATGTTACTCACTTATATCCACACATGTACAGGTGGGGGCGGGAGGAACAGAATACATGTTACAGTCTCACTTATATCCACACATGTACAGGTGGGGGCGGGAGGAACAGAATACATGTTACAGTCTCACTTATATCCACACATGTACAGGTGGGGGTGGGAGGAACAGAATACATGTTACAGGCTCACTTATATCCACACATGTACAGGTGGGGGCGGGAGGAACAGAATACATGTTACTCACTTATATCCACACATGTACAGGTGGGGGCGGGAGGAACAGAATACATGTTACAGTCTCACTTATATCCACACATGTACAGGTGGGGGCGGGAGGAACAGAATACATGTTACTCACTTATATCCACACATGTACAGGTGGGGGCGGGAGGAACAGAATACATGTTACAGTCTCACTTATATCCACACATGTACAGGTGGGGGCGGGAGGAACAGAATACATGTTACTCACTTATATCCACACATGTACAGGTGGGGGCGGGAGGAACAGAATACATGTTACAGTCTCACTTATATCCACACATGTACAGGTGGGGGCGGGAGGAACAGAATACATGTTACTCACTTATATCCACACATGTACAGGCGGGGGCGGGAGGAACAGAATACATGTTACAGTCTCACTTATATCCACACATGTACAGGTGGGGGCGGGAGGAACAGAATACATGTTACAGTCTCACTTATATCCACACATGTACAGGTGGGGGTGGGAGGAACAGAATAAATGTTACAGTCTCACTTATATCCACACATGTACAGGTGGGGGCGGGAGGAAGAGAATACATGTTACTCACTTAAATCCACACATGTACAGGTGGGGGCGGGAGGAACAGAATACATGTTACAGTCTCACTTATATCCACACATGTACAGGCGGGGGCGGGAGGAACAGAATACATGTTACAGTCTCACTTATATCCACACATGTACAGGCGGGGGCGGGAGGAACAGAATACATGTTACAGTCTCACTTATATCCACACATGTACAGGTGGGGGCGGGAGGAACAGAATACATGTTACTCACTTATATCCACACATGTACAGGTGGGAGGAACAGAATACATGTTACAGTCTCACTTATATCCACACATGTACAGGTGGGGGCGGGAGGAACAGAATACATGTTACTCACTTATATCCACACATGTACAGGCGGGGGCGGGAGGAACAGAATACATGTTACAGTCTCACTTATATCCACACATGTACAGGTGGGGTCGGGAGGAACAGAATACATGTTACAGTCTCACTTATATCCACACATGTACAGGTGGGGGCGGGAGGAACAGAATACATGTTACTCACTTATATCCACACATGTACAGGCGGGGGCGGGAGGAACAGAATACATGTTACAGTCTCACTTATATCCACACATGTACAGGTGGGGTCGGGAGGAACAGAATACATGTTACAGTCTCACTTATATCCACACATGTACAGGTGGGGGCGGGAGGAACAGAATACATGTTACTCACTTATATCCACACATGTACAGGTGGGAGGAACAGAATACATGTTACAGTCTCACTTATATCCACACATGTACAGGTGGGGGCGGGAGGAACAGAATACATGTTACACTCTCACTTATATCCACACATGTACAGGTGGGGGCGGGAGGAACAGAATACATGTTACAGTCTCACTTATATCCACACATGTACAGGTGGGGGGAACAGAATACATGTTACAGTCTCACTTATATCCACACATGTACAGGCGGGAGGAACAGAATACATGTTACAGTCTCACTTATATCCACACATGTACAGGTGGGGGCGGGAGGAACAGAATACATGTTACAGTCTCACTTATATCCACACATGTACAGGCGGGAGGAACAGAATACATGTTACAGTCTCACTTATATCCACACATGTACAGGTGGGGGCGGGAGGAACAGAATACATGTTACAGTCTCACTTATATTCACACATGTACAGGTGGGGGCGGGTGGAACAGAATACATGTTACAGTCTCACTTATATCCACACATGTACAGGCGGGGGCGGGAGGAACAGAATACATGTTACAGTCTCACTTATATCCACACATGTACTGGTGGGGGCGGGAGGAACAGAATACATGTTACTCACTTATATCCACACATGTACAGGTGGGGGCGGGTGGAACAGAATACATGTTACAGTCTCACTTATATCCACACATGTACAGGTGGGGGCGGGAGGAACAGAATACATGTTACAGTCTCACTTATATCCACACATGTACAGGTGGAGGCGGGAGGAACAGAATACATGTTACAGTCTCACTTATATCCACACTTGTACAGGTGGGGGTGGGAGGAACAGAATACATGTTACTCACTTATATCCACACATGTACAGGTGGGGGCGGGAGGAACAGAATACATGTTACAGTCTCACTTATATCCACACATGTACAGGTGGGGGCGGGAGGAACAGAATACATGTTACAGTCTCACTTATATCCACACATGTACTGGTGGGGGCGGGAGGAACAGAATACATGTTACAGTCTCACTTATATCCACACATGTACAGGTGGGGGCGGGAGGAACAGAATACATGTTACAGTCTCACTTATATCCACACATGTACTGGTGGGGGCGGGAGGAACAGAATACATGTTACAGTCTCACTTATATCCACACATGTACAGGTGGAGGCGGGAGGAACAGAATACATGTTACAGTCTCACTTATATTCACACATGTACAGGTGGGGGTGGGAGGAACAGAATACATGTTACTCACTTATATCCACACATGTACAGGTGGGGGCGGGAGGTACAGAATACATGTTACTCACTTATATCCACACATGTACAGGTGGGGGCGGGAGGAACAGAATACATGTTACTCACTTATATCCACACATGTACAGGTGGGGGCGGGAGGAACAGAATACATGTTACAGTCTCACTAATATCCACACATGTACAGGTGGGGGTGGGAGGAACAGAATACATGTTACAGTCTCACTTATATCTACACATGTACAGGCGGGGGCGGGAGGAACAGAATACATGTTACTGTCTCACTTATATCCACACATGTACAGGTGGGGGCGGGAGGAATACATGTTACAGTCTCACTTATATCCACACATGTACAGGTGGGGGCGGGAGGAACAGAATACATGTTACTCACTTATATCCACACCTGTACAGGTGGGGGCGGGAGGAACAGAATACATGTTACAGTCTCACTTATATCCACACATGTACAGGCGGGGGCGGGAGGAACAGAATACATGTTACAGTCTCACTTATATCCACACATGTACAGGTGGGGGGAACAGAATACATGTTACTCACTTATATCCACACATGTACAGGTGGGGGCGGGAGGAACAGAATACATGTTACAGTCTCACTTATATCCACACATGTACAGGTGGGGGCGGGAGGAACAGAATACATGTTACTCACTTATATCCACACATGTACAGGTGGGGGCGGGTGGAACAGAATACATGTTACAGTCTCACTTATATCCACACATGTACAGGTGGGGGCGGGAGGAACAGAATACATGTTACAGTCTCACTTATATCCACACATGTACAGGTGGAGGCGGGAGGAACAGAATACATGTTACAGTCTCACTTATATCCACACTTGTACAGGTGGGGGTGGGAGGAACAGAATACATGTTACTCACTTATATCCACACATGTACAGGTGGGGGCGGGAGGAACAGAATACATGTTACAGTCTCACTTATATCCACACATGTACAGGTGGGGGCGGGAGGAACAGAATACATGTTACAGTCTCACTTATATCCACACATGTACTGGTGGGGGCGGGAGGAACAGAATACATGTTACAGTCTCACTTATATCCACACATGTACAGGTGGGGGCGGGAGGAACAGAATACATGTTACAGTCTCACTTATATCCACACATGTACTGGTGGGGGCGGGAGGAACAGAATACATGTTACAGTCTCACTTATATCCACACATGTACAGGTGGAGGCGGGAGGAACAGAATACATGTTACAGTCTCACTTATATTCACACATGTACAGGTGGGGGTGGGAGGAACAGAATACATGTTACTCACTTATATCCACACATGTACAGGTGGGGGCGGGAGGTACAGAATACATGTTACTCACTTATATCCACACATGTACAGGTGGGGGCGGGAGGAACAGAATACATGTTACTCACTTATATCCACACATGTACAGGTGGGGGCGGGAGGAACAGAATACATGTTACAGTCTCACTAATATCCACACATGTACAGGTGGGGGTGGGAGGAACAGAATACATGTTACAGTCTCACTTATATCTACACATGTACAGGCGGGGGCGGGAGGAACAGAATACATGTTACTGTCTCACTTATATCCACACATGTACAGGTGGGGGCGGGAGGAATACATGTTACAGTCTCACTTATATCCACACATGTACAGGTGGGGGCGGGAGGAACAGAATACATGTTACTCACTTATATCCACACCTGTACAGGTGGGGGCGGGAGGAACAGAATACATGTTACAGTCTCACTTATATCCACACATGTACAGGCGGGGGCGGGAGGAACAGAATACATGTTACAGTCTCACTTATATCCACACATGTACAGGTGGGGGGAACAGAATACATGTTACTCACTTATATCCACACATGTACAGGTGGGGGCGGGAGGAACAGAATACATGTTACAGTCTCACTTATATCCACACATGTACAGGTGGGGGCGGGAGGAACAGAATACATGTTACAGTCTCACTTATATCCACACATGTACAGGTGGGGGGAACAGAATACATGTTACTCACTTATATCCACACATGTACAGGTGGGGGCGGGAGGAACAGAATACATGTTACAGTCTCACTTATATCCACACATGTACAGGTGGGGGCGGGAGGAACAGAATACATGTTACAGTCTCACTTATATCCACACATGTACTGGTGGGGGCGGGAGGAACAGAATACATGTTACTCACTTATATCCACACATGTACAGGTGGGGGCGGGAGGAACAGAATACATGTTACTCACTTATATCCACACATGTACAGGCGGGGGCGGGAGGAACAGAATACATGTTACAGTCTCACTTATATCCACACATGTACAGGTGGGGGCGGGAGGAACAGAATACATGTTACAGTCTCACTTATATCCACACATGTACAGGTGGGGGTGGGAGGTACAGAATACATGTTACAGTCTCACTTATATCCACACATGTACAGGTGGGGGCGGGAGGAACAGAATACATGTTACAGTCTCACTTATATTCACACATGTACAGGTGGGGGCGGGAGGAACAGAATACATGTTACAGTCTCACTTATATCCACACATGTACAGGTGGGGGCGGGAGGAACAGAATACATGTTACTCACTTATATCCACACATGTACAGGTGGGAGGAACAGAATACATGTTACAGTCTCACTTATATCCACACATGTACAGGTGGGGGGCGGGAGGAACAGAATACATGTTACAGTCTCACTTATATCCACACATGTACAGGTGGGGGCGGGAGGAACAGAATACATGTTACAGTCTCACTTATATCCACACATGTACAGGCGGGGGCGGGAGGAACAGAATACATGTTACAGTCTCACTTATATCCACACATGTACAGGTGGGGGCGGGAGGAACAGAATACATGTTACAGTCTCACTTATATCCACACATGTACAGGCGGGGGCGGGAGGAATACATGTTACAGTCTCACTTATATCCACACATGTACAGGTGGGGCGGGAGGAACAGAATACATGTTACAGTCTCACTTATATCCACACATGTACAGGTGGGGGCGGGAGGAACAGAATACATGTTACAGTCTCACTTATATCCACACATGTACAGGTGGGGGCGGGAGGAACAGAATACATGTTACTCACTTATATCCACACATGTACAGGTGGGGGCAGGAGGAACAGAATACATGTTACTCACTTATATCCACACATGTACAGGTGGGGGCGGGAGGAACAGAATACATGTTACTAACTTATATCCACACATGTACAGGTGGGGGCGGGAGGAATACATGTTACAGTCTCACTTATATCCACACATGTACAGGCGGGGGCGGGAGGAACAGAATACATGTTAGAGTCTCACTTATATCCACACATGTACAGGTGGGGGCGGGAGGAATACATGTTACAGTCTCACTTATATCCACACATGTACAGGTGGGGGGCGGGAGGAATACATGTTACAGTCTCACTTATATCCACACATGTACAGGCGGGGGCGGGAGGAACAGAATACATGTTACAGTCTCACTTATATCCACACATGTACAGGTGGGGGCGGGAGGAATACATGTTACAGTCTCACTTATATCCACACATGTACAGGTGGGGGCCGGAGGAACAGAATACATGTTACTCACTTATATCCACACATGTACAGGGGGGGCGGGAGGAACAGAATACATGTTACAGTCTCACTTATATCCACACATGTACAGGTGGGGGCGGGAGGAACAGAATACATGTTACAGTCTCACTTATATCCACACATGTACAGGCGGGGGCGGGAGGAACAGAATACATGTTACAGTCTCACTTATATCCACACATGTACAGGTGGGGGCGGGAGGAACAGAATACATGTTACAGTCTCACTTATATCCACACATGTACAGGTGGGGGCGGGAGGAACAGAATACATGTTACAGTCTCACTTATATCCACACATGTACAGGTGGGGGCGGGAGGAACAGAATACATGTTACAGTCTCAGTTATATCCACACATGTACAGGTGGGGGCGGGAGGAACAGAATACATGTTACTCACTTATATCCACACATGTACAGGTGGGGGCGGGAGGAAGAGAATACATGTTACAGTCTCACTTATATCCACACATGTACAGGCGGGGGCGGGAGGAACAGAATACATGTTACTCACTTATATCCACACATGTACAGGCGGGGGCGGGAGGAACAGAATACATGTTACTCACTTATATCCACACATGTACAGGTGGGGGCGGGAGGAAGAGAATACATGTTACAGTCTCACTTATATCCACACATGTACAGGCGGGGGCGGGAGGAACAGAATACATGTTACTCACTTATATCCACACATGTACAGGTGGGGGCGGGAGGAACAGAATACATGTTACTCACTTATATCCACACATGTACAGGCGGGGGCGGGAGGAACAGAATACATGTTACTCACTTATATCCACACATGTACAGGTGGGAGGAACAGAATACATGTTACAGTCTCACTTATATCCACACATGTACAGGTGGGGGCGGGGGGAACAGAATACATGTTACTCACTTATATCCACACATGTACAGGCGGGGGCGGGAGGAACAGAATACATGTTACTCACTTATATCCACACATGTACAGGTGGGAGGAACAGAATACATGTTACAGTCTCACTTATATCCACACATGTACAGGTGGGAGGAACAGAATACATGTTACAGTCTCACTTATATCCACACGCCAAGTGTGCTTAAATCTACCCATGTTATGTTGTATAGGGCGGTCTCTATCAATAGTATGCTGTTATATGTTTATTTATTATATGTGCATTCCATATGTGAGGTGCAATACGTGGGGTGCTATAAAAATATTCATATGTTACGCATACTACATGAACTACTTCGTCACCAAATCAGCTACTTTTATCAGAATTTACACATCAAGTTTTATGCACATTTAATAAATATAGAATAGAACTCGCCTGCAATAATTGAAAATCTATTATGGCAAGAACAGCACAGTATCGCATATGAGGGGGGCTATATTCTCCGAGTATGGCCGAAAACAACGAGGCCGTAGGCCGAGTTGTTTTTCGGCCTTACGAGGAGAATGTAGCCCCCGAAAACGCGATACTGTGCTATTCTTGCTTTTATTCCATGATTCTTACCTTAAAACAACTTTATTTGCATTAATTTCATCAAACTGTGTTGTCCTCATAGTCACGAACGGTCGTAACGTCACTGTACAATACACAGAATTGATATTGTTCACCTTGTGAGCGGCAAGTATATAGATTATATTGTACGCTCACGGGCAAATCATGGAATAAAGGACTTGATTCATCTGCATAAGCACTCTGCTTATGGCATCGTGCTTACATGGACAAATCTCATCCAATAAATTGTTTATTATTGCCGGCTTGTTCCATTCTCTCTATACATTTTATACAACAATTTGAAGTTGAATCTTCCAAGGGTTAACAGACTCCAGTGAGCGATAATAAGTGAGGCAAAGAAAATTTTCAAAGAAGATTTTCGTGGCTCCCCAAAATATGAATATAGACTTTTATGAAGCACTGTTAGAACCTGACAACAAACACTTGGTCTAATGGCTTTAGAACATCTGCCAAACACTTGGTCTAATGGCTTTAGAACATCTGCCAAACACTTGGTCTAATGGCTTTAGAACATCTGCCAAACACTTGGTCTAATGGCTTTAGAACATCTGCCAAACATTTGGTCTAATGGCTTTAGAACATCTCCCAAACACTTGGTCTAATGGCTTTAGAACATCTGCCAAACACTTGGTCTAATGGCTTTAGAACATCTGCCAAACACTTGGTCTAATGGCTTTAGAACATCTGCCAAACACTTGGTCTGATGGCTTTAGAACATCTCCCATACACTTGGTCTAATGGCTTTAGATGGAAAAGAATGGAACCAAATGAGGAAATCCTAGTTTGTTATAATATTATGAGTATGTAAATGATATATGTGATTAATGATATATGTGATTATGTATGTTATTTAGTTCATACAATAGTACAATTCATTGTAATGTTATCAACAACAATGCAAGAATACATCCGCAAGGCTGATATGCATTTAATCCCAACACTTGTTAAATATTATTTGACTGATCAATTGAATGAATAAAATCCTTAAGTGATGGGGTTTAACCCAAAAACGGAGGGGACAGGAGAGGTTTCATGAGTATTCGGTTTGAGTTCATTGGGGTCTGACGTTTCGGGCTCATCAAGGATCAAATAACAATAATAATTTTTGAATAAATACAAAATTACCAAGGGTAACTGAGAGCTAGAAGTAGGATGTGTGTGTGGGGTGGGGAAGTGGATCCACTGTAATAGACGCACAAGCCCACGTAAGCACACGTAAGCACACATAAGCACACGTAATAATCTATTAATATCACAATGACCTTGACCCTCATGCAATCACTCTTACGCAGGTTAGACTGAAAGTAGAAACTGAAAACAATTTATATAAAAGCCCAGAGCGAGGCTGCGTCAGGCAAGATGGCGGCTTGATAAGTCACGTGGTTCCACTCTCACCCCATCTGGCGGCTGGCAGAGAACTAAGTAGTGCCCCTAGTGTTGGTAATCCGCACTATTTATGTTTACACGAGAAGCCACCAGGGGGTGGGTAGGGAGGGTGAGGGAAGAGCCTGTGTGGGGGGAGGGAGGGGTAACAGCTGGCCACCATAGTGAGGGCCCAGTGCTACAGTAATTGGGTCGGATTTTCAGAAAATGTACAATTTAACTTCGCCAATCTACTCAAATAACCCAAATTTCAGACCAAAATAAAGTTCAAAATACAGTTCAAACTAACCAAACAGATTGCTAGAATCAATGCAATGCCGGATATACTCGAATTTACCTAGTATTGACGAAATTGCAACCTAATTTAGCAGAATTTACTAAATGTGTAGATCTGCTAATTGTACATTTTCTGAAAATCTGACCCAATTATAGACTGGTGCGGGCAGTCAATGCTACACTAGCGACACTAACGGCCAGATGCGGAAGGGATTTGTTCCTTGGGCCACACTTTCTGTTTACTAATGAGAGTAATTATGGAAGAACTTTAGTTATTTCCTTTTACACAACATAGAAACATTCATTCAGACTTTTAATATCTATCCCTTGTACAACTACATCATGACTACAATAATAATAATGGGCAAGTCTCTAAATAGCACACAATACTTCAGTTAACTATAATATAATACTCCTACTTAAACATGGAAATTCCAGATAGCACTTGGACATTCCAGCCACAGCAGTTCCAGCCTTCATTGAAACAGACCATAGGCATTGCAGCATTGCAGCATTATGCGGTTCCAGTATTGAGTATAACAGTCCATAGTCCCGGCTGTGACGGCAGTCAATCACACTGTGGTCGAATCGACCAAGTCCCCTTTTATCACTCATCACAAAATGGCACTTGTTTCCAGTGGAATATGGATGATTGTTCATCCCACTCCTCATGAGTTCTCTATACTAGTCAACTCACTCTTTACATAATATATATATATCTCAGCTTTGTTGTCAAATAGTTTTATATTTTAATGAAATTGGTTACAACTTTAGTATTAGTTATGATATCAATAACTTGCTTCTATCAGTATTTCAAAATTCAATGCAATTAACAGAGTTGTTTATTTATACACAAGGGTGTTATACAAATAGGAGCCAAACATGTAGGTTTATAATTGGGTTGAGACAAACTGAAGAACAAGTCCTGAAGGGGCGAGTTGTGTTTTTCATCTCTACGATACCCGAGTGCCATTTTGTAATTAATACATACTGATTTGTAGATTTATTTGATATATTTACCTAATTAGTACTTTACTGTATTTCTTGCCAAATTATCAGAACTATGCCTGAAAACTTTCAGAACATGCACGCGAGCGCTAGACAGCAGCCGCTAACGGCACAACGTCATGAACAAATCCAATCGGGGCACTCTAGTAACTGTTCAAGTATATGATAAAAGACATATCCACAAGTTCTTGGTTGTCCAGTCCCAATAAAACCGAACAAGTATATATACAGAACCAGGAAGTGAGTGAAGCCCTTATCAACACATTTAATATGGTTATATCAAGGGCGGGAGAGCTGAGAGGGAGGCAGTGTATGATCATACCCAGGATATATAGAGATAGAGAGGAAGGGAGAGAGAGACAGGGAAAAGAGACTGAAAGACACTTTATGGTTTTACCCAGGAAATAGAGATAGAGAAGAAGGGAGAGAGAGACAGAGAAAAGAGACAGAAAGGCACTTTATGGTCTTACTCAGGAAATAGCGATAGAGTAGAAGGAAGAGACAGACAGAGTAAAGAGACAGAAAGGCACTTTATGGTCTTACTCAGGAAGTGCAGAACCAGGAAGTTAAAGCAAGACAAATTACAGTGAATCAAAGAAGAATGTACAATAGTATATACGTACTAGAATATGTTATACAGAGCAACTATAATACATATACATGTTATCTTAGCACACAGTGATGAACATTGTATGTAAGCACACAGTGATGAACATAAACGTAAATGACTTCCAGGCTTCAATTGTATGCGCAGTGGTTTCGAGATAGTTTGCTGATAGTTTGCTGATTTATAAGTGAATTAATTTAATACTTTGGTGGACTTTAGTTAAAGTATTGTTTTTCCTCCAGCTTTTACATGGCATCGTGTGGACAGATTGTTGTAGTCTCAGAGGTCTTCATTAATGGCCATGAAGTGACTCAGATTCAAAATATGCTTTTGTCTTCATTAATCTAGATATGGTATATCTAGACCTGAATGTTCTTACTCTTTAACAATGACACGTGATGATAAATACTGACGATTATTACTCTCAGTTAGTTATTATTATTATTATTATTGTCAAATGTTTAATACAATTGTAATAATATCCCACTGATTAATATGTGATCCGTTTTAGAAAATTAGTCATAAGTCGCAAAATATGGATTTTGAGATATCACCATATTTGAAAAGAGGAGATCAAGCCGATTCCAATGATAGTAAACACTAGGATACCTTATATGAATTTCTATATTTTTAGTTTGATATTTCTATGTTTGAAAAAAAAAAGGTTTGCAATGTTTCTGGATGGGTAATTACCAGTAACTAACTAAATATACCCCATATGAAGGCCTTCAAAACGCAAAGATATATTTGATACAATGTCCTGAAATTTGTTACATGGACCTATATGACTATAAGTGCTAAACCCTCTAAAGGTCAGAGCATTTCAATAGAGATTTTGTAAATAAATGACTTTGAAAAATATCAATTTTGCGACTTATGACTCATTGTCCTAGAACACATCACATATGGAGTTTCCAGCCCAGAGTTGCATTGTATAATCCCCTATACTGCATATTTTGATGACTAGACCTCCCCCTCCTCCCCCTCCCCCTCCCCCTCCCCTCCCCACCCTTCCCCCTCCCCTCCTCTCCCCCTCCCCTCCCCTCCCCTACCCCTCTCCCCCTCCCCCTCCTCCTCCTCCCCCTCCTCCTCCCCCTCCCCTCCCCTACCCCTCTCCCCCTCCCCCTCCTCCTCCTCCTCTCCCCCTCCCCTCCCCTACCCCTCTCCCCCTCCCCCTCCTCCCCCTCCCCCTCCTCCTCCCCCTCCCCTCCCCTACCCCTCTCCCCCTCCCCCTCCTCCTCCTCCTCCCCCTCCCCTCCCCTCCCCCTCTCCCCCTCCCCCTCCTCCTCCTCTCCCCCTCCCCTCCCCTCCCCTACCCCTCTCCCCCTCTCCCCTCCCCCTCCTCCTCCTCCTCCCCCTCCGTCCCCCCCCCCCCGGCCACCCCTCAGTCAGACACCGTCCACTGATCAAAGGCTCAGCCGCCAATAATGAGGCCCTCAATGGACCAGCCCACCCAAGCTGTGGGGGGTGGGGGGTAGTGGGGCAGCCCATTAGTTAATGGGGGGATAATTGGCTGAGAGAAATGAAACAAGGAGGGAATTGTGTGGAGGAGATGGCCTGAGGAGGAGACATTGGCGAGGAGTGGGAGTGAGTGGGGAAGGACTGGAGACGAGCGGAGTGAGAAATATTAAAGATTAATGGCCGGCATTGAGGGGCTGCTGATACACTGTCTGGTGTATAATTATACCAACAGGTTGCACATGAAGGGTTTTAATCTGTTTAGTCTTTGCCTGAGGTGGTTATAGTGGGTGGAAGGGCGAGTATAGAGGTGCAGTGTGGAGCAGGAGTGGGTTGGTGGTAAGGCAGTTGTGCAGTGGGTATGTATACGTGATGGCCGACATGTTACGTTACGGTTACATGATGTTGATATGTGATTTATAAATACAGATAGAATTAGCATGCTGAGCAACAGTTGCTGAGTTGAACTTTTAAATAGCTTAAAAAGCAATGTAGCTTTTAAAAAGAGGCCGAGTCTAGAGTTAAGTACGCCCACGCTGCCCCCCCCCCTACACACCAACACCCACACACCCGCCAACACACACACACACACACACACACAGACACACACACACACACACCGCCTGCTTATTTCTCCAGTAAACTTGTGAACTGTGTCTTATCTCACCACGACTCCATCCATCCCCGCCACTTCTGACGGCTTATACACGAGGTGTAAGAGAGAGCTACTCATCATGTGCTCACCACTGCTTCCCTTCCCCCATCTATCTCCCTGCTCTTAGCTCCCCCGTTATCCTTTCTCTCCCTACTCTCTCTCTCTCCTCTCTCTCTCCCTCCCCTTCCTCTCCCTTCTCTCTCTCTCTCCCTCTCTCTCCCTCTCTCCTCTCCCTCTCTCTCTCATCTCTCTCTCCTATCTCCCTTCTCTCTCCTCTCTATCCTCTCTCTCCTCTCTCTCTCCCCTTCCTCTTCCTTCTCTCTTTTCCCTCCCTGCTTCTAACATCTCTCTCCCTTTTGTCTTTCCAACCTCCCCGTTTCTCCTATCTCCCTTCTCTCTCGAATCTCTACCTCTTTCTCGTCTCCCTCTCTCTCTCCTTCTCGCCCTCCCAGTTTCTCTTTTCTTCCTCTCACCTCCTCCTTTCTTTCTCTCACCTCCTCCGTCCTCCTGTCTCTCTCCCCTTTTTCCATCTATCTCCCTTCTCTCTCACCCTTCCTCCTTTCTCTCCCTCCTTTCTCTCTCTCCTGCCACTTTCTGCTGCCACTTTCTCCTCTCCATCTTGCCGCTCCCTGTCACGTTCACATTCGATTCTCTCCTCGCCTAACTCCCATTCTCTTGGCTTTTACCTGCTGGCCTTTAACCTCTCCCACCTTCACCCTCTCCCTCTCTCACCCTCTCCCTCTCTCACCCTCCTCGTCCTCCTCAATAAGAGCTAGACCAGCTCCGCCTCCCCCACACAGTCAATAAGTTATAGATAAAGCCTTCCCCGCTCCGTCATGTTTGCTCTCTCACAAATGCTATACAAATAGACCACAAAAACTGCTAAACTGGCGGTATACGCGGCTGCAGGTAAAAAGATCCACTTTAGAGGCGCGCTCATGTGTAAAGTAAATAACAAAGACTTCAAACAGGAAATCCATAACCGGAAATGGCTATTTTATAGGCGTCTGTGCTGCGTGAGATAAAGTGTAATCGTCATGTGAAGAAATTAAAAGTGAAAACCAAAAAAATAACGATAGAAAATAAATAGCGGAGTGGTCGTTTTAATGGAGATTGTTTTATTTGTGCAGGAGGGGCCGGGTGGAGGGAGGGAAAAATAACAGCCAGGTTCCCATGGTAGGAGTAGGTAAAATTACTGTTAGAGGCGGGAGGTAAACATAAGAGCAATCTAAGTGGGTTGGGGGAGGGAATCATAACAGCTTCTGAGTTGTTGGAGGGAGTTAGAAATAACAGCCTTTCATCAACTGGAGGAGGGAGGAAATAGGAACAGCCAAGCTCCATATTGAAACATTGACAAGGATTTCCACTTCCGCTGGAAGGAGGGAGGCTGAAGTAAGAGCCTAATTGAGGAAAAGTAGGGAGGGACTGGTAAGAGCGGTCAATGGGAGGAAGTGAAAGGAGAGGGAGTGAACAGTAACAGCCCTTCCAGGAGATGAAGAGAGGAAGAGGAGGTAAGTGGAGGAAGAGGCGCAAGAGTGAGAGAACGAGGGAAAGAAAGAGGGAGAGAAAGAGGGAGAGAACGAGGGAAAGAAAGGGGAAGAGGTAGAGAAAGAGTGAGAGAAAGAGGGAGAGAAAGAGGAAAAGAAAGAGGGAGAGAACGAGGGAAAGAAAGGGGAAGAGGTAGAGAAAGAGTGAGAGAAAGAGGGAGAGAAAGAGGAAAAGAAAGAGGGAGAGAAAGAGGGAAAGAAAGGGGAAGAGGTAGAGAAAGAGTGGGAGAAAGAGGGAGAGAAAGAGTGAGAGGAAGAGTGAGAGTGAGGGACAGAAAGAGGGACAGAAAGAGGGACAGAAAGAAAGGAGAGAAAGAGGGAGAAAACGAGGGAGAGAAAGGGGAAGACGTAGAGAAAGAGTGAGAGAAAGAGGGAGAGTGAGGGAGAGAAAGAGGGAGAGAAAGAGTGAGAGAAAGAAAGAGGGAGAGAAAGAGGAAGGAAAGAGGGAGGGAAAGAAGAAAATTTCAGTAGGTCTATGGACGATGAGGCAATGATGGAAGAGGGAGTGAAGGAAGAGAAGAAGAGGGGAAAGAAGAGGGACCAATGTGAGGAAGAGAAGAGAGTAAGGGTAGGTAGACAATACAGGTGCAGGTATGGATCCCTGTCCTTCAGAGCACGCCAGATGAACAGAAGAGAAGGGCAGATAGAGAAAAAAGTAGAGAGTAAGAAGAAGAGGAAAGGAGGGAAGTAAGGGAAAGAGTGGAGTAGAAGGAGTAGCAGGTGTAGATTGTGAGACCTGTGCAGACATGGGGCAGAGAGACATGGGGCAGAGAGACATGGGGCAGAGAGACATGGGGCAGAGAGACATGGGGCAGAGAGACATGGGGCAGAGAGACATGGGGCAGAGAGACATGGGGCAGAGAGACATGGGGCAGAGAGACATGGGGCAGAGAGACATGGGGCAGAGAGACATGGGGCAGAGAGACATGGGGCAGAGAGACATGGGGCAGAGAGACATGGGGCAGAGAGACATGGGGCAGAGCGAGGAGAAGGTGGAAACGGTGAGAGACAAGTTAGAGAAGAGACAGTAACAGACGCCTGGTGACGTCACCAGTCCCTGATGACAGATTAATCACCTACACCGCAACGTCGCTAAATTAGAACGTCTGATGACGTCACGTAGCATCTGGTAGCCTTGGCGAGGACGTCAGGGGAGCGTTTGTGTTACGTGTGGACTGGGGAGCGGTTAGTAACTGTAGAAGCCACTAGAGGGATTGCATGAGCCACCATTACACTGAGTGACTGGCAGCTCATAGATTGGATGCCTCACTTGGTACCGTACACATTCACTCACTTACATGTACTAATAGTCCAGTAATAGGTCCTAATCTCTCACCTAATGTTATATACAGCTTACAATAACATATTCACTCACTTACATGTACTAATACCCTGATAATAGGAGTATCCATGCATATATGAGCTTATCCTGAAGAGCTGTGGCTGCCACAGAAGAGGACAGACCCATTTCCGATGTAAATTATCTATACCTTATCATGTACTGTCTTCGGAAATAAACAATATACATACATACAGTACATTAACTACTTTAGTAGTAATTTACCATGAAAAATATTTAATTTTTTCATCCTTACAAAAATATAGAAATACTTATTTAATGTCCAATAATATTTACCACAATCAAAATATGCTTAACCTTATCTTTTTAAATTGATGGTACCTCAAGTTTCATTGTTTCCTACTTGTGACTCATTTGTCTGTAAAACATCCCAAATGCTTGTGTAGCACACCTATAGCTGCTCCCTGTGGCTTCCGCCTGTGGCTTCTCCCTGTGGGTTCTCCATGTGGCTTCTCCATGTGGCTTCTCTCTGTGGCTTCTCTCTGTGGCTTCTTTGTGCTGCTTCTCCCTGTGGCTTCACCCTGTGGCTTCTCCCTGTGTATTCTCCCTGTGTATTCTCCCTGTGGCTTCTCCCTGTGGCTTCTCCCTGTGGCTTCTCCCTGTGGCTTCTCCCTGTGGCTTCTTCCTGTGGCTTCTCCCTGTGGCTTCTCCCTGTGGCTTCTCTCTGTGGCTTCTCTCTGTGGCTTCTCTCTGTGGCTTCTCCCTGTGGCTTCTCCCTGTGGCTTCTCCCTGTGGCTTCTCCCTGTGTATTCTCCCTGTGGCTTCTCCCTGTGGCTTCTCTCTGTGGCTTCTCTCTGTGGCTTCTCCCTGTGGCTTCTCCCTGTGGCTTCTCCCTGTGTATTCTCCCTGTGGCTTCTCCCTGTGTATTCTCCCTGTGGCTTCTCTCTGTGGCTTCTCCCTGTGGCTTCTCTCTGTGGCTTCTCTCCGTGGCTTCTCTCTCTGGCTTCTCCCTGTGGCTTCTCCTTGTGGCTTTTTTCTGGGGTTCGCACCATCCAGCCGGCCAGGGATGCCACATATTGAGTGCATCCCATTCAGTACACAGATCAATCGAGATATTAATTATTGAAATTTGAACCATGATTACAATCTTGCCACTTTTTGTGGGTTTTTTTGTCATTTGAGACGGAATTAATGAGTTGCTGGATTAATTGGTGTGTGGGCGCATGGTGTAATGTGAAACCTTTATGTGATATGTTACAGACAAATAAGTCACAAGAAGCAAAAGTTGTATTTTTCAATTGTCCTTACCACAAGAACTCCTTATAGGAATATCTGATAGTTAAGTTGTCTTAGTAGCAATACATGTACCAAATTGCAGGACTGTGAGTTATATGAATCAGTTTCTGCGGTCATCCTGAGCATTATATTTATATTCATATTGAAACTCATAAAATATCATTATCATCTGTTCAAATATAGAAATATTTATTAGATGCCGTAATGTTTACCATCGTTGGAATCGGCTTGATCTCTGCTTTTCAAATATGTAGATATCTCAAAATCCCCTTTATGCGACATGTGGCTTTTTTTCCTGTGACACATCACAAATGATTCTTTAATTTTACTTTTATTTCCAGTGAGTTTTATGTCGCAAAAAACTATTTTGAAAAGATGAGATGAAGCAGATTGCAATGACGGTGAAAATTATGACATTTAATAAGTATTTCTATATATTCCTTACATATAACACCACGTTAGCAATATTTCTTCATGGTCAATCACTATAGTAAAGTAGGTAAATATACTCCATGGCTGAAATCAGATAAGATTAGATATATCCAATACACAGTCTTGGAAGTTGGTATATATATCCATGCCAGTAATAGCGATATAACTCTACAGGCTGGAGGGTGCACGGCCAGCTAAAGCAACAGCTGTGTATATGTGTATACAGGGGGAGGGTGTGATAAGGGCACAGAACTGTATACACCCTCTGGTAGTGGGGGAGGGGAAGACATTAACTACTCATGTGTGGAGAGTAACGTATCTGGTACAATTAACGTTGTTCCTTCTGATGGGTCTTTATAGGTTTAGGAAAATAGAAAATCTTTATGATGATTAATATATGACAGTTCTGTTGAAGCACATATTAGCCACAATAAGTTAACAATGTGGTGGAGACCTGCCTTAAGGTACATATTAGCCACAATAAGTATATGGTGGAGACCTGCCTTAAGGTACATATTAGCCACAATAAGTATATGGTGGAGACCTGCCTTAAGGTACATATTATTCACAATAAGTACATGGTGGAGACCTGCCTTAAGGTACATATTAGCCACAATAAGTATATGGTGGAGACCTGCCTTAAGGTACATATTAGCCACAATAAGTACATGGTTGAGACCTGCCTTAAGGTACATATTAGCTACAATAAGTACATGGTGGAGACCTGCCTTAAGGTACATATTAGCAACAATAAGTACACAATGTGGTGGAGACCTGCCTTAAGGTACATATTAGCCACAATAAGTATATGGTGGAGACCTGCCTTAAGGTACATATTAGCCACAATAAGTATATGGTGGAGACCTGCCTTAAGGTACATATTATTCACAATAAGTACATGGTGGAGACCTGCCTTAAGGTACATATTAGCCACAATAAGTATATGGTGGAGACCTGCCTTAAGGTACATATTAGCCACAATAAGTACATGGTTGAGACCTGCCTTAAGGTACATATTAGCTACAATAAGTACATGGTGGAGACCTGCCTTAAGGTACATATTAGCAACAATAAGTACACAATGTGGTGGAGACCTGCCTTAAGGTACATATTAGCCATAATAAGTACACAATGTGGTGGAGACCTGCCTTAAGGTACATAATAGCCACAATAAGTACATGGTGGAGACCTGCCTTAAGTTAAATATTAGCCACAATAAATACACAATGTGGTGGAGACCTGCCTTTAGTGCCTCAATGCACATGTATGCGCAGTGATCCCTGACCTCCATTCCTTCCCTGATGCATGATTACATTGTAAAGGGCATGAATGCAAACTCCACTATTACTCTGCCACTAACAGAGTATCACCCCTCCTCTACTGTCCATGGACCTATCATTGAGTCTGGCCGGCCTTGTGGGCACCATCTCCCCTAGGCCTTGCTCAATGGCCGCCTGTGCATAAGTTTGCCAGTAGAACCATGCTCATTAAGGTCCTTCTGTAATATTTGGAAAGCGTAGGGTATAACACCTGTTAGTGTGCTTGATCTCATCGTTTCAAAAATGAAAAATTCTTTTTTTGCGACTTGTGACTCATTTTCCTGTGATTACATATTAAGAATAGGGATGTGGCGAATACAATTGCTCTATTATTCAATTAAGGCTGAGGCAGTCACCTATGCTGCCATCCCATAATGCCTCTACAATGGCGGCTGCTAATCCCTAATTGTGTTCCTAAGCTCTTAATGTGAGCACATAAATAGTGACGTCATCAGAGATTGAGGCAACTTGGTTCATTCTTCCTGCGTAACCATGGTATTAACTGCCTTCAGTACACCCATGAAGTCTCACTGTATATCTATATACCATTGTTACACCCATGAAGTCTCACTGTATATCTATATACCATTGTTATACCCATGAAGTCTCACTGTATATCTATATACCATTGTTACACCCATGAAGTCTCACTGTATATCTATATACCATTGTTATACCCATGAAGTCTCACTGTATATCTATATACCATTGTTACACCCATGAAGTCTCACTGTATATCTATATACCATTGTTATACCCATGAAGTCTCACTGTATATCTATATACCATTGTTACACCCATGAAGTCTCACTGTATATCTATATACCATTGTTACACCCATGAAGTCTCACTGTATATCTATATACCATTGTTACACCCATGAAGTCTCACTGTATATCTATATACCATTGCTACACCCATGAAGTCTCACTGTATATCTATATACCATTGTTACACCCATGAAGTCTCACTGTATATCTATATACCATTGTTACACCCATGAAGTCTCACTGTATATCTATATACCATTGTTATACCCATGAAGTCTCACTGTATATCTATATACCATTGTTACACCCATGAAGTCTCACTGTATATCTATATACCATTGTTACACCCATGAAGTCTCACTGTATATCTATATACCATTGTTACACCCATGAAGTCTCACTGTATATCTATATACCATTGTTACACCCATGAAGTCTCACTGTATATCTATATACCATTGTTACACCCCGATTGAACAATTGTTGCCCATCAAACTCTTGTGTCTCAATATCAAAGCTGTAATTACTGCTACTTGACATCATTCCCTATACGTCTGTTTGCGGGAAGAACCCCATGATACTGGGGAACGGTCAACCCACCTGAAATAAAATCTATAAAAATATACATACCACCCTTTCTGACTCAGACCCTCTCCTTTCCTTCTCCCCTCCCCCTCCCCCTCCCCCGCCCACTCTGCCTTACCCCTCCCCACCCCCTTTCTCTCCACCTTAACCCCGCCCCCTCTGTCTTACCCCTCCCCACCTCCTTCCCCTTACGCCTCACCCCCTCCTGCATTGTCATTATATTGTTGCAATGATAGATGTGAGAAGCCTGTTTAGTATCACACTATGAAGCCAGGGGGCTGATCGTTCAAGGATGACACTTTAGTGTAATTTCACTCCAGACACCACACTCCGCTCATGTTAAATAACACCAGTCTCTTTTATTGCAGTAAAGACACCGAGGATTGTGCAGCCGAACTCATTTGTCACTCGTTTCTTGACATCTCTGATAAGGTTCTATAACTTATGTCAAAAAATAAATATAAACAAGATCATTCTGGACTGCCTGGAATTTCCTATAAACATCACCATTTCTGAAATGATTCTAACACGTCTGTGACAATTAGAAATATCTGATTTATAATGTAGAATTCCATCAGTTATTAGGAGTTTAATAGTGTATTAATGTATGTGTATGTATCGTTTATTTCCGAAAACAGTAGCGGATAAAAATATAAGATAATTTACATCGGAAATGGGTCAGTCCTCTTCTGTGGCAGCCATAGCTCTTCCAGAGGGTCCCTTAGACTAGAGTTTTAAGTTACAATTTACGGTATATAGAGGTATAAAGTGACTAGTTGCCTACACTACTGCAATGGGATGCACTAGCTATATCTTTATCAAGGTGGGACCCGGAGAAACCAACATTGAGGGGTTGCTGGTGCATTGTTAGGTGTATAACCATTGACAGTTTACATACGGACTAAACATAACGCTACTTCATGAAAGGAGAGGCTCTTCTATAGGAATACGCATTCAATTTAAGTCAAAATGAAGAAAATATTGATAACGGAAAAAGTTTCAAAATATATAGTACTGATGTGAAGTCGGTAAATGGAGGTTGGTAATCCTTTAATATGTGCCCCAGGTTGCTATAGCCCTGTGTCTCGCAATGATTAACACGAATTATAACTCAAAAAAGAAGTAATAAATAGAGAGACATGAACGAGGTGCTAGTAATTAAATATTTACTGGACGAGATTGCAAAGTAATCAAGTCCAATAAGTGTACAATTACTAGTACCGAGTGTTAATACTATTATTTTATATGCCCCTAACAAATATTGATAATATAAATTTATGTTTGGGGTTTTGAATCATCATAAAGCATATAGAAGCTAAAAGAAAACCCAATTTGAACTTCTATCATGCACATGATAAGTATATTGTTATTGCCCCCCACTTATCGCACGTCTCACATGGATTGCACATATAATAACCTATAATTTATAAACTGACTGATAGTTTACTATTGGCTTACAGTGAGTAGGCGCCAGAGACAAGTAGATGGGCAGTGTGCGTGTGGGGCCGTGTGAGGGATAAACACGAGTAATTGACAACATCTACCCACCCTCATTGTGGGGCCGTGTGGGGCGGGGATAAACACCAGTAATTGACAACATCTACCCACCCTCATTGTGTAAACTGCCAGGTAGACATGCAGGTGTCTACTAATGAGCAAATAAGCCGGCTCTAAGTGCCGCTCCATATTGTCTTATTTAGAAAAACAAGTTGTGCAATCCCGGATACTCAGGTATATTACATGGAGGAGAGTGATATTGGGTTAGCAGATAAGCAGGCTATATAAGGCACATGTACAATACTAGATACTCAGGTATATTACATGGAGGAGAGTAATATTGGGTTAGCAGATAACCTGGCTATATTAGGCACATGTACAATACTAGATACTCAGGTATATTACATGGAGGAGAGTAATATTGGGTTAGCAGATAACCTGGCTATATAAGGCACATGTACAATACTAGATACTCAGGTATATTACATGGAGGAGAGTGATATTGGGTTAGCAGATAACCTGGCTATATTAGGCACATGTACAATACTAGATACTCAGGTATATTACATGGAGGAGAGTGATATTGGGTTAGCAGATAACCTGGCTATATAAGGCACATGTACAATACTAGATACTCAGGTATATTACATGGAGGAGAGTGATATTGGGTTAGCAGATAACCTGGCTATATTAGGCACATGTACAATACTAGATACTCAGGTATATTACATGGAGGAGAGTGATATTGGGTTAGCAGATAACCTGGCTATATAAGGCACATGTACAATACTAGATACTCAGGTATATTACATGGAGGAGAGTGATATTGGGTTAGCAGATAACCTGGCTATATAAGGCACATGTACAATACTAGATACTCAGGTATATTACATGGAGGAGAGTGATATTGGGTTAGCAGATAACCTGGCTATATAAGGCACATGTACAATACTAGATACTCAGGTATATTACATGGAGGAGAGTGATAGTGGGTTAGCAGATAACCAGGCTATATAAGGCGCACCTATTTTACGGCATCCCGTGTAACTACCCACTATATCTCCCTCATTATGACAACCATATAATGGCTTTCAGTAAAATCAGTTGCAGGTCATAAAATATGGATTTTAAAACATCATTATATTTGAAAAGATGAGATCAAGCAGATTCCAATCATAGTAAATATAATTGTATTATTCGGGTATTGTTATATCTTAAGTTTGAAATTTCTAGTTTTGAAAAAAATGTTTCCACTATTTCTGGGTGGACATTTACAATTAAGTGAAGTACCTAAAAATAATTTAAAAAATGACCTTAGAAATGCATGAATATGTTCACTACACTGTCTTAAGATTTGGTAAATGTATTATTGTATGTATTATATTGAACGTATTAAAGACATCTTGTGAATAAAACACTTGTGAATAAAACTTTATACAGTGAGACATTCAGTACATGTATACAGACAACAGAGAGAACTAGCACATGTCTATTGTAATATGAGAGGGTTATGAAGTCCCTTAACATATATGTTCACATCACAATTAGCCTCATGGTGGGGCTAGATTCATGCAGTGAGACATTCAGTACATGTATACAGACAACAGAGAGAACTAGTACCTGTCTATTGTAATATGACAGGGTTATGAAGTCCCTTAACACATGTTCACATCACAATTAGCCTCATGGTGGGGCTAGATTCATGCAGTGAGACATTCAGTACATGTATACAGACAACAGAGAGAACTAGCACATGTCTATTGTAATATGACAGGGTTATAAAGTCCCTTAACATATGTTCACATCACAATTAGCCTCATGGTGGGGATAGATTCATGCAGTGAGACATTCAGTACATGTATACAGACAACAGAGAGAACTAGTACATGTCTATTGTAATATGAGAGGGTTATGAAGTCCCTTAACATATATGTTCACATCACAATTAGCCTCATGGTGGGGCTAGATTCATGCAGTGAGACATTCAGTACATGTATACAGACAACAGAGAGAACTAGTACATGTCTATTGTAATATGACAGGGTTATGAAGTCCCTTAACATATATGTTCACATCACAATTAGCCTCATGCTGGGGCTAGATTCATGCAGTGAGACATTCAGTACATGTATACAGACAACAGAGAGAACTAGTACATGTCTATTGTAATATGACAGGGTTATGAAGTCCCTTAACACATGTTCACATCACAATTAGCTTCATACTGGGGGTAGATTCATGCAGTGAGACATTCAGTACATGTATACAGACAACAGAGAGAGCTAGCACATATCACTTAATATCCGGAATACAATTTTCAAAATTGTATCAAAATTATATATATTTGTATATCTATATAAAAACTTTATTTGACTCCTTAACTAATGATTGACTTAAAACTTTTTTTATTGAGATCACATACAAAGACACAAGGGTTACCTATTTTCTGGTCTTTGTTTAAATAATATAACTCACAGATTGGTTTACTTAGGGAAATCTTAGATACAAAGGAAATGCAGAAGAGAAAAGAGAGAGTAAAGAAAGGTTAGAACGAAGAAGGTGATTCCAAGTTATGAGAGCAGGTGAGAGGCATGAGGGATTAGTGATGGGTGGAGTTGCTGCTACAACTGACACAATAGCTGCTGAGACACTTGCACTGTTAGCTCAATATTTTCATGCATACACAAATATAGAAGTGTAGTGGTCCTGGTGGTTGAACTTGGGATTGTGACCTGCTGAGGTTGTGCTTGCCGCAACAGTGGTAGAGCATTGGAACGTCAATCCAAAGGTCTGGGGTTCGGTTCCCCGTCAAGGCAATGGCATTTTTCAGCAGGTTTACTACAGAAGTACCTATAAGATGTCCGACTGTTGACCACCATTCAGATCTGCTTGCTTGCATAATGTCAAATATGAATATGATCACAATATCTATAATTAGACTGATGACGATTTTTTTCGGTAAGACATCTCATATGTGATTTGTTTCGGCAAAGTGAGTCACAAGTTGTAAAAAATGGATTTTGTGATATCATTGTATTTGAAAATATCCAATCAAGCCGATTCCAATAATTATAAACAGGATGACATTTAATCACTACTTTTAGATTTTAACTTTAAAATTTCTATTTTTAAAAAAGAGTTTGTAATATTTCCGGGTTGACAATACTATACAAATAGCTAATTATACTCTATAAGATGACCTTAGTAGTGCATGGATATATGTAATACACATTCTTGAAAGTTTGTACATGTATTCTTGCCAAAACTGTTAAGCACCCTGAACATGAAAACATTCCCTCAAATACACCTTGTCAATAAATCACTGCAAAATATCAATTTCGCGATTTGTGACTCAATTTTCAGTAATGCATGACATATTATGTAGATGCAGAGGGTGAAGGGGTCAGTATGGTTCATTGTGCTGTAGCTGACCACCCGGGCAGGCTGCGGGTAGTATACTGCCTTCTGCTCCTCCCTCCCCACCACCGCCCCAAGCCACAATCATTGCGCCCATAATTTACCCAGTTTTCCTGCGCCAAGATAAGATTGTATCTTTGACTGCGGGTCTAACTTCATGTCCGACTAACTGCCCCCGTGAGAGGGTTCACCACCCTGCCACCAGGGTTACCCCCACTAGGTGGCACTGTGTTTACTTCAGCTAACTACCGCTAGGGGCAGTAGAGCAGCACCAGCAGGGGGCATTTAAATGAACACAAAGTCTTCCACCCCGGAGCATCAGAATGATATTAACCATGGCGCGGCCGACCGTGGACCTCAATATTGGCCTTTACTTAAAAACTGGCTGCGCTCCCATTAATAACAAGGTGTATGAACTGCAAGTAAAGTTTGGACATTTAAACACAAAGTTCTGCTACATATGTATTGAAAGGATCAATAGTTTATAGCTTGTTTGCACACAAAGCTTCCAACAAATTCACAGCCTATTGACAAATGTGATGTGTTCTGAAAATCGCAATATTGATATTTTTCAAAGTGTTTTTATCACAAGATCTCTTTATTGTGATGTTCTGATTTTAGAGGGTTTAGCACTTATAGTTATATAAATCTGTGTAACAAATTTCAGGACATAGTATTAAATATACCCTTGCGTTTTGACGGCCTTCATATGGAGTATATTCAGTTACTTTACTGGTAATTACCCACCCAGAAACATTGCAAACCTTTTTTATTCTAAAACAAAAATGTTGAGCTTAAAGTAAAAAAATACTTATTAGGTGTCCTAGAGTTTACTATCATTGGATTCAGCTTGATCTCAACTTTACAGATATGGTGGTATCTCAAAATCCATTTGTTGCGACTTAGGACTCATTTTCCTAAAATGGATCACAAATAATAAATCAACAAATTTCAATTTTGGTGCTTCATTCGTTTATTTGTATACCTGTATAATTAGTTAGACTGCCGCCAGATGGTAGCACTCTATCATGTTTATCTAACTCCTGTGTAGAGCTCCGTGACCTTGAGATAAAAGTGACAAATTGTCCACATCATAGGGGGCCTTCCTCCAGTAGCTTGACCTGGCACTCTACCCACTGCGCATCACTCATCCCATAATAGTCAGCCAGTTTTTCTCCTATTATCGCCCAGGGACAATTCACGGAAGTCATCTAGAAAGTCAAAGTGAGGCTTTGGCCTCGGGTGGATGGCATTACCCAAGATGCATTAGTCTAATCAAAATGTTCATTTCTTGTCCCCAGTTCTGCGTTACATCAATTCTCACACTAGGCGGCGTTAGTGGCAGTGCACCTAATGCAGGCCATTAATAGAAATCTTACAATGACTGGGTCTCTGTCTCTCTCTGCTCATCTTACAATGACTGGGTCCCTTCTACTCTCTCCTTTACACATACACGAGGTGCTGTGTTAGGTGGGATAGATGTAAGGAACAGGCAGGGGGAGGGGGAGGGCAGAGAGGGGAGGAGGAGAGGGGGGAAGGGGGAGAGGGGAGGGCAGAGAGGGGAGGGGGAGGGGGAGGGGAGAGGGGAGGGGGAGAGGGAGAAGGGGGAGGGGGAGGGGAGAGAGGGGAGGGTGAGAGGGGGGAAGGGGGAAGAGGGAGGGCAGAGAGTGGAGAGGGGAGAGGCATATTACGTATTAAGATGGTAGTACCACACCAAAAAAATGAATTATACAGGAGATTGTACCTGTATAGTATGCCGACTATTTGCTGTTAATTGATAATTTGACCGCTGTAAACAATGAAATTACATTTCTGTCAGTTTCCATTATTGTAAAGTTAACCAGAGTTGTATAACCAGAGCGGTAGGATGAACCAAGAGTACAAATCTCATACTAAAAAATGAATGTAATGTAGCCAAACGGCTTGTCATACTGTAGATGTCTGTATTGTATTCTGTATCAATAATTTATGTCCTTAAGGACCGACCGGGAGATCTACTCGTAGAGGCTCGAGCCCGATTCTGTACTTATATTAGTCTGAATGAAAATTCTATATATTATCAAGAAAATAGTAGATGAGAAAGTTGATTAAATTTGACTGCTATTCATCATTATTCATGTAATATCAGTGAGTAGTAGGTTACTTTCTGGGAAATCTACTTCTTTGTCAAAACTTGGAATAACACTATTCCACATGTGCGCTGACACTGCCCCCTCAGGCCTCCTGCAGGAACTAATTGTCTACAACATTCAGGTATCACTCTACTATTTATAATTTCCTGTCATGCCTCCTGGTGGTGTTTAAATAAATTAAATCCACTCAAGCCCTCTGTTGGTGAAAGCAGGTACCACCCTGTGTGGGCGATAATTGGGGGTTAGAGAAAGTGTAGGTTACCATGGTTACCCCCAGCACAACAATGAGAGGGACAGACTCATTTGGAGAGAAATGTTTCACCTTGATTCCCCCCTTGATGTGGGGCAGTAGTGGAGGAGAATGGGCTGACACTTCTATTGATCTACATTTATATATTATCAAATTCTGGCTAAATTGTATTTCATGTAAATGGACAAACGCCCGTGGGCAGGGTTTTTTATACGATCTTTTTTTATGTAGTCAAATGTAATACATTACCAGTAATATATAATGAATTAGAACGAGAGTTCATAATGGTAGAACTATGAATGGTATACATGTATATTCTCTTGTAAAATTGGTTTTCCTGATATATTTACACACAGGTTGTACAGAGAATATTGTACATCCTTGGTGTGGGGTAATATCATAGCTGACTCACTTTACACATTCATTATTACACTAGATATGTTTCAAACCATCCAACAACTATGGAGCAGTCTATTGAAATAATCACAATGCATTAGAGTAATATAGCACCATCTAGTGGTACCACAATATAACATTATACATTAACCAATATCAGTGACAAAGCAAAACTAATAATGAACTGAGCTTAGAATAAAGACTAAAATGACATTGCTACTCAGCAAAACAAACAGCTCTGGTATTAATCAACATATTTTCTATTACTTGATTCATCAATTGGAATTGAAATCTTCCTATAATCGGTTAGATTCTCAGAAAATGCACAATTGGCAACTCTACACATACAGTAAATTCTGCTAAATTAAGCGCAAAAATGGCCAATGATTGGTATATCTGAGTATATTTGATATTGCCTTGGTTCCAACAATCTCTTTGGTTGTGTTGACTGAATTCTGAAGCTCATTTCTGTCTTAAATTTGGTTAAGTTCAGAGTGTTGGTGAAGTCGAATTGTACACTTTCTGGTGATTTCACCCATGTATTATTATTGTTGAAGGGTGGTTAGGAGGATGTGCGAGACTGACGACCATTATCCTGTTCTGCTTTGTAAATGTATACTCTCAGATAACAATCTCATATGAACTGATTTTGAGAAAATGTACAATTCGCCTTCACCAATCCTCTCAAATAACCCATATTTAAGACAAAAATGAGCTTCAAAATGCAGTTTAACATAACAGAACTGATACTTTAAATCAATGCCACACCAAATATACTCAGATATACCCAGTATTCCTAATTTTCCGCCTAATTCAGCAGAATTTCCCAAATGTGTAGAGCTGCCAATTGTACAATTTCTGAAAATCTGACCTGATGTATATTACTCAGCTTATGTAGAGCTTACACATCACCAGGACACCCCTGGTGGCATACATGGACACTAAAGAGCTGAGATTGTCCACTAACCGCCCCAGGCCCAGTCCTAATACATTGTAGCACAGACTCATCAACGCCGCAATATTAGCAACAAACTTTCCTGCCAAACTCACTTTAACTCACACAACTTTCCTTCTAGTTTGGTCGAGGTTTGTTGGGTAAATGTTGATAACATCTAATTTAATGACATATATCTATTGTTATATGTATATATATATCCACTATGTTCACACACACTTGTTCACTTATGGTTTCAATAGAAATGAGCGCGTAGACGAAAGGTATGTCTATGTAAAGAGATATCTGATGAGCGCACCTCATTTGTCCATTTCTGTTTTAAAAAGAATTTCTTAGAGCGGGAATCTGGAAATAACAGCGTGAATTAATATATGACCTTTTGGGTCATATCAAGTGTTCAAAATATACATTTACAACAAGGATTATTATTTCTTTCTTTGAGGATATTGAATTATAAGATGAGAATTTAAATAAAACAGAAATGTACTACAATAAATCAATTGCATTAATTAGCACTTGATATAAACACCTGAAAATATCACTTCATGCGCTGAAATAGTTGCCACTGCTACCGTTATGAGTTTCCTTAAGAGATTTAATTCACTAATATTCACCGGTGTTTTATATGGAAGATTCAGTAAGTGACTTCTGGAATAGTTTCCCTGAGCTCCATCGTGCAGACTGGGATGTCATAACATGTTACATGTCACCATACCTGGTAAATAACATGTCACCATACATGTTAGATAACATGTCACCATACATGTGAGATAACATGTCACCATACCTGGTAAATAACATGTCATCATACCTGGTAAATAACATGTCACCATACATGTTAGATAACATGTCACCATACCTGGTAAATAACATGTCATCATACCTGGTAAATAACATGTCACCATACATGTTAGATAACATGTCACCATACCTGGTAAATAACATGTCACCATACCTGGTAAATAACATGTCACCATACCTGGTAAATAACATGTCATCATACCTGGTAAATAACATGTCATCATACCTGGTAAATAACATGTCATCATACCTGGTAAATAACATGTCATCATACCTGGTAAATAACATGTCACCATACCTGGTAAATAACATGTCACCATACCTGGTAAATAACATGTCACCATACCTGGTAAATAACATGTCACCATACCTGGTAAATAACATGTCACCATACCTGGTAAATAACATGTCACCATACCTGGTAAATAACATGTCACCATACCTGGTAAATAACATGTCACCATACCTGGTAAATAACATGTCACCATACCTGGTAAATAACATGTCACCATACCTGGTAAATAACATGTCACCATACATGTTAAATAACATGTCACCATACCTGGTAAATAACATGTCACCATACCTGGTAAATAACATGTCACCATACCTGGTAAATAACATGTCACCATACCAGGTAAATAACATGTCACCTAACCTGGCTATCAATATCAAACTCACACAAAGCCCAGACACCAATTGTTTGTAACCGATTATTGACATAGAAAAAACTGTTTTCCCCAATGAAACGTTGAGCCTACAAAGTGAAAAACCCTAGTAAAATGTCACTCAGTTTCCTATTTATGTTTCTCTAACCGACTCCAGTGTTATCAAGTTCCTGTTTCCCCCACAGGTCTAAAAGAGGCGCTGGTGCATGTGGGCGATATTAAGTGCACAGAACGGGTTCATTACCGGGTAAAACGCTGGCAATATGAACCGGAAGTTGCCCAAATATCGCTCACTTGTGATCAAAATTAAGAAAGCGAGAATCAGGAATGTCTGCCCGATTTAACTCAAATGATTGAAATTATTATTTTAGTAACCATGGAAACGTTAAAATTCCAGTAGGAACAGAGGACATCATTTAAGTGTGAGAGAATTGTGAGTGAGGAGGGGGAGAGAGGAGGGAGTTAATGGGGCAAATCATGTACATTGATGTGAAGGTATTTATAGTAAAACTCTCCGGGGTTCATATCTGATAAGGTTTCAGTAACCTCTTCCAGTACATCTATATACAATTTTGTTTGTTAAAACAAATTTTATTTCGAAACAAATTTCACGTGGGTGATACTTTTCATTGTACGAAAGTAGACTGATTCAGATACAAATTTATATAAAGATGAAAAGAACTAAAGAGTTTTAGCTAAACCAACAAATAACTACAAAACCAACTAATCTGCGTCGCTTATACATCACTTACTAGCACAGACCTATAGACTCAAACTACATTTGTGCTTAGATTTCTGCTGATTAAAATACAAAATAGCAATTGCGCAGAAGGACAATAACAGCTAGATATAGATACATTACATAACAATAAAACATCAGTCAATTCTAGGACATATTGAGAGAACAATGATAGGATTGACATAAAATAACAGTAACTTAGTGCAGTATTACTCCACCATACAATAGTGGTCAGATACTTAAGGGTCTGATCCACCCCATTCCCGCCCCCTAGGGGTGACTGTTGAACTACCACACTGCCCCCACATCCGGGCATTAAGAGGCTATTAATGGAGGTGTTCAATATACAATGAATCAGTTTACGTCCTTCTTATAAACCTTAACTTGCAGGCTTCATGTACATCCATGAGGGCGTGAGACCCAATACAGACTGTGTAAGCCCTCCCGCTAGGGCCGTAACCCATGATGTAAGACACATAGCACCCCCTCTAGTGGACGTGTTGGGTATTAAATCAGCAAGTAGGGCAGAAATGGGAGAAATAAACGTTGTTTGTTTCCATGGTAACCTGAATAACTCATCGAGATGGTTTGTGAAATGTACACCAGGGGGATGACAGGCATCTTTATATTTTACACTTCCTAGAACTAGTCTTGCTGTTTGTTGGCTGCAGTGTGGGGGGACAACAGGGAGATTAAAGGTAAATGCCAGCGTCAACAGCAGTGCAGCATGTGGGAATTCAAGGAACTAATGCATGAAACAATATGAGTCACAATTTTTTTGTTCAAACTTCGTCTTGAGAAAGAACATGGTTCGGGGACGACAAAAAGCAAAAAAAAAGAGGATGTTATTATATTATTTTGTGTTTTAGTGATGAGTAAGGTTTACTTTCATTCACTATTGATTATAATGGGGGAAACTCATAGTGATACAAGTTCAGTTGAATAACGTTTTTTTAGTTCAGTAACCCCTTTTTCTTTTAATTGGGAGGGTAGAATACCATGTCAGCCATGTATATGCATATTTTATAGAAAATTGTATGATTCAATCGTCTGTTATTGGGGAAAATGCTGAAAATACCTGTTTTTCCAATGACTTCTATAGTGAACAGTTCTAAATTTCAGTGGTCCCTGAAATAAAAACTAATCCACATATATGTTTTTTCTGGGCTCTTTGAGTTCCCACAACCATGTTTTTTCTTAATCAAAGTTAAAGAAAATTCCATGATTCATTTATTTCTTATTAAACACTGGCATTTACCTTTAAACAGATCCAACTCAGGTGCAAACCCGTCCCTCAGCCCAAGGAATGAGGACATGTATGCCAGAATGTGACCCTCGTACAGGTGGGCAGTTACAGAAAATACCTAAGAAGGCCACTTCTTGCATTGAAGCTACCTAAGCATTCTATGTCAAATATAGCAAGTTTATTAGGAGAACAAGTACTTGGTACCAATCTTAAATATGTTTAAAGAGTCCTTGTACAGAAGTTTTATCAGAGAAAACATGATTCAAAGTGTACTACTCTATGGCCTGGGCTAGCTGCTAACTGCCTCTCCACCATCTTTGTCAGCCTCCTACATATGGTAACATTGAGCAAAATAAACTATTATTCAATACAATACGATTACATTTAAACAGGGTAACTAAAAAAATTGTGAAAGAAGTGTGAAATATTCTAAGTGAGTGAAATATTCTAAGTGATTGGATTTAACGAGTAAATATATATACTATATGGGGATTATTAATTTCGGAACAATCATTTCAAAGTTATGAATGTATGTATATGAATGGCAGTCAGTGGAGACCTGCCATGTCCTGTGTCAGAAGTGTCCGACCTATTGTTACCAAGATCATACAATGAAGAATTTGTTAATTGAATTGAATTGAATATGCTTTTAATCATATAAATAGAACACATTTTTGGGTCATAAAGCTAAATTTTGGTCGTTAACACATTGGCTACCCCACATAACTCACGAGTAAAATACGCACTGTGCATAACTCACTCTAGATATGTTGTTCTCACAGCAATGCATATTATACACTTATATGAATATTAGAGGCAGCTATAAAATATGTAAGAAGAAGAAATACAGAAGAAGACAAACTTTCTCCCAGACATTTCCTTCTAATGAATATATATACAGTATATGAATATTGGAGGCAGGTAGAGTGTGGCCAGCTATGGGCAGTAGACAGCCTGTATCTGCCCCACACATCCACCGCAACTATTTCCTGCTCACCTTCACCTATTTCCCTCTCTATTTCCCCACCGCTGCACAATCAGCGCCCGCTAACCACTCCACCATTGTACACCCTCTCCACACCTCCTCCACCTCCTCACTTCATTACTTAGCATTTATAGCACTAAGCACTGGATCACACACTCCGCTCTATCACCCGCTCCACCAGTCTTTACTATTCATGGGTCTATACCAGGGTCAGATTTTCAGAAAATGTACAATTCGCCTTCACCAATCCCCTCGAATAATGCAAATTTAAGCCAAAAATGAGCTTCAAAATGTTGTTTAACATAACAGAACTGATACTTTAAATTAACGTGATACCAAATATACTCAGATATACCCGGTATTCTTCATTTTACAGTTTAGTAGAATTTCCTTAAAGTGTAGAACTGCCATTTGTACATTTTCTGAAAATCTGACCCACCAGTGATAACACTCCTCCTTCACCGCAGTCTCCAGCCTGGAATAATAATGATGCACTTCAACAAGTCAGTCTTACCACCAACACATCACTCTCAGTCTGGTGCCACCTCCTTCACCCTCGACAATCTGGATTAAATATAATGTGTTACAGGAAAATGAGTCATATGCCTTGAAAATCACTTGAATTAACTTTTGGGCGAAGTGTTCGTCTGCATTTTTCTGTTAAATGTGAAAATAAAATTCTTTAAAAAGATAAAAATTGTTGCAAAAAAATGATTTTGAGATTTCATCATACTAGAAACGATGAGATCTTGCCACCTCCTTCATTCATCCTCTACAATTTGGAGCAAATGTGATGTGTTACAGGAAAATGAGTTATATGTTGCAAAAAATGATTTTGAGATATCATCTTATTAGAAACGATGAGATCAAGGCGATTCTAATGGTAGTAAACATTAGGGCATTATGAGTATTTTGATATTTCAAGTTTGATATTTTTATTTTTGATTAAAAAAGTTTGAAAAATTTATGAGGGGCCAGTTGCTAAATATAGTCTATAGGAATGCATGTATTTAATAATAGAGATTAAAGTGCAGTTAACCCAACACATTGAACATTCCTACAGAGATCTTGTGGATAAAATACTTTGAAAAATATCAATTCGGCAGGGAATGCATTATGCTCTGAATCTGCTGCTCCCACACTGTCCAAACGCTTCGTTTACATGCTCCTAGTATAGCAAACAATTCAAAATGGCCAGACCACAAGCAAAGAAGTCACCTGATGAACAGCAATTTTGCTTGAACGCTAGTGGAAAAAAAATTACCCACAAAACCTGAATATTTTGGATTTTTCTTCACCACTATAACCATTTAAACTACAACTACCGGGATCCCAACTATATTGAAACTTTATTTTCATTTTGTTGTACATAAGGTCTATATGACTCTCGTCTCTGCCAGAGATAGTTCTTCCAATGGGCCCTTCTACATAAGTAGAATAAAATAACATAAAGTACACTTGAGTAGAGTTCACCAACTGAATACTACAATGTTTAATGACTTTGTGAATATCAGTGATATATATTATAAACAACAGTGGACCCAATGTCGTCCCCTGCGGCACCCCACAAGTGAACTGATACATAACCATTTGCCACCACCCTCTGTTCTCTGTTGTCAAGTGGTCTAAGACACTACAATCATTGCGTCAATCTGAAGTAAACAACCCTGCCTTCTCCATGATACTCAGAGCCATTGCAAGACTGGACAAGGTCACACCGTTGACCTCACAAGCCTCTTCTCACCTTTAGAGAGGGGGGCGTTCTCACCATCGGTTACATCCACACCCAGTGGATGCTTCTTCTCAAGCAAATGTTATGTGTTTCAGGAAAATGAGTCATAAGTCTCAAAAAATTGATTTTGAGAGACTGTTATTTTTCTTCTTTTTTTTAGAGAATATTATATTTGAAAAGATGAGATCAAGCCGATTCCAATGATGGTAAACAGTCTAATAAGATAATAAGTATTTCTAGATTTTAAGTTTGATATTTTCGTTTTTGAAAAAAAAAGTTTCCAATATTTCTGGGGTCATTAAACAGTAAAGTAACTAAATGTAGTCCATATGAGGACTGTTAAAATGAAAAGATATCTTACATAGATTGTCCTGACATTCAATACACCAATTGACATAACTATAAGTGGCACACCAAAATCAGAAGATTCCAATAATGTGATCTTGTCAAAAAAACGCTTTGAATAATATGAATTTTGCGACTCATGAATTATTTTCCTGAAACACATCACAAATAGGACTACCTTCTGCTTCATACTCACCTCACAGCTTATGTATATGGGTCAGATTGTCAGAAAATGTACAATTGATAGCTGTATACATTTAGTAAATTCTTCTAAATTAGGCTGAAATTTGGTCACTACTAGATAACTTCGAGTATATTCGGCATTGCATTGATTCTAGCAATCTGTTTGACTAGGTTGAACTGTATTTTGGACCCTATTTTCGTCTGAAATGTGGGTTATTTGAGGGAACTGGTGAAAGTGAAAGTGGAGGAGGTGCATCACTCGAGGATGTCAAGGCACACGGCACCTGGGCCTCAGACTCTGTTGCTTCATACATATGTCCATTTAATGCTACCATCCGTTCACTCTGCCATCAAGGGAATGGCTAACCAGTAACAACTGCTCTTGGAATTTTATCTACAACTATAATCTTAACTTCAAACTCACAAATCCATTCAATATCTATCTCTACTTATTTTACCAAATGTGATGTGTTTCAAGAAAATGAGTCATAAGTCACAAAACAAGATTTTGAGATTATATTATATTTGAGAAGATGAGAGCAAGCCGATTCCAATGATAGTAAATAATGATCTAATGATCTGATAAGTATTTCTAGATTTTATGTTGGATATTTTCGTTTTTGAAAAAAAAAATGTTTCCAATATTTCTTGGGGTCAATAAACAGTTAAGTAACTAAATGTAGTCCATATGAGGACCTTTAAAACGAAAGGATATATTACATAGATTGTTCTGAAATTTGATCTATTGACAAAGCTATAAGTGATGAACTCTCCAAAAATTAGAACATTCCAATAATGTGATCTTGTGAAAAAAACACTTTTGAAAATATCAATTTTGCGACTTATGACTCATTTTCCTGGAACACATCACAAATATGTGCTACAATGAACACACAGAATCAACCACACTTATATTAATCAACTCTTTAAAACAGTACCCCTTGTCTTTAATGATGCGACTTGTGACTCATTAATTGTTCCTGTACCGGATCAAAATGATTTGCAGATGGGTCGGAAAAATACAGAAAACAGAGTAGAAATCTTTAGATTTTGATCGATGTTAACTGAGAATGTAACTTTAATTTGATTTTGATTTGAGAATTGTTTTATTTTCTCACAACACATTCTTCATCCGCCGTGACTGATCCTGATTCATGGACAGTAATAAAATAATTACAGCCATTTACTGTGTGATAAATCCGTGTTTTGCCTATAGAGGCTGGTGCCAGGTAGAGTTAATGGAGTGATTGATGAAGAGACTAATTCACTCAGCGCCGCGACTCATTACGGGCGAATCTGTAACGCGTCTGCACGACCACCCCCAAACAATACACATGTATCCAGCTGCAATGAAAAAGTTATGAATATGTTTTGAAAGAAATCTTTGAGAACAATTTAACAGACATCACTTTTGTAGCTTCCCCTGCTTCTTTATTGTCTGTAAACAAACTATTAACGTTTTAGGCGGTGAGTTATTTGCATCAACTTCCTGTCATGTAAGGTCTTACACAGACTGCACTACAACATCAAACTGATACATTTTGTTAAAGCGTTGACTTAATGGCAGATTGTTCCTTCTTATGTAAAACCACCACCGCCATGTCAAGCAGCCTGCCACTACTGGGGAGAATAGACTCACTGACAGGGTGCTTGACAATACAAGTAAAACAAACAAACACACATTTGTATTATTTCAATTTCAACCACCCATAACCAACCACCCATAACCAACCACCCATAACCAACCACCCATAACCAACCACCCATAACCAACCACCCATAACCAACCACCCTCCTGACATCCCATTCTACCATATATAAACAAATCTGTTTTTTTAAGTCATGAAATTACGTAAAGTCAAATATAACATGCAGTGCCTTGGGTCGCCGCTAAAAAGCAATTTATGCAGTCTTTTAACACCAAAAGTCAAAATGGCAAATGCCACTCAAATAGCTAATTTTGTGGTTTAACAAAACTACACCCAGGCAGTGACTGTAGTGAACCTATCTAAGGTGTAATACAAAACCTGATGATCACCTGAGTGCAATCTACTTTGTATTACATTGTATTCCCCATTGTCATATATATAAAGCTCAAGAAGGGTTTTTTTTGTCAGGCATGGCCTTGGAATCTATGACCGTTTTTCCGCTCTGTACAGTTCCTTTGTCCCTTTCCGGAGGACAATATATGTTTGTTTGTGAAGTTATCTGGGGTGAAAGTGTGATATTGAGGCCCTTTTGTAATCAGAATCTTTACACTCTATTTATAGCCTGGGAAAGTCCCTGTTGGGAACTAGAACAGTTTGAGGTCATGCCTTTCTGTCCCACCGTCCTCAGCAATGTGGGGTTCCCTAGCAACGTATCCTGCGACTGTCCCTAGCGACAGAGAAGACAGGGAGAGATATCAGAAGGAAAGGGGGAGAGCGAGGAAAATGACAGAGGGAGGTGAGGAGAGATCAGAGATCAGAAGGGGAGGGGGAGGGCGAAGAAGCAGAGGGAGAAGGGGAGGAGGAGAGAAAGATGGGAAGGTGAGGGAGGGAGAGGGAGGAAGAGGGAGGGGAGGGAGAGAGAGGGAAGGAGAGCATGAAAGAATGAAAGAAGCACAGGGACAGGGTGCGGGAAATTTGGATAGAATGAGGGACAAGAGAATAGAGCAAGAAGAGGGGGAGAGGAGAAGGTGGGTAGGGACAGGGAGAGAGAGAGGGGAGAGGCAGGGGGAGAGGAGAAGGTGAGTATAGGGACAGGGAGAGAGAGAGGGGAGAGGCAGGGGGAGAGGAGAAGGTGAGTAGGGACAGGGAGAGAGAGCGGGGAGAGGCAGGGGGAGAAAAGGAGGAGAGGCAGTGAATGATGCTTGTTTTTTTAGCCTCATTTCCATCAGGTTTTCATTATTCTTTCACCAGAGAGGTATAATACATACAACATTGACTTCTGGCAGTGTAAGAGGTGGTTATCTCCCTTGTGCTACACAATTTTGTCTGGTGCAGATGCACCCTTACGAAACTGCTACGGCTGCACTCCCAGAAGTCAGTTTTGTCTAATATTATTATTATATGGGTGAAATCGTCAGAAAATGTACAATTCATCTTCACCAATCCTCTCAAATAACCAAAATTGAAGACAGAAATCAGGTTCAAAATTCAGTTCAACATAACCAAACAGATTGTTTGAATTAAGGCAATGTCAAATATACTCAGATATACGTACAATTGACCATTTTTCAGCCTAATTTAGCAGAATTTCCGAAATGTTTAGTGCGGCCAAATGTACATTTTCTGAAAATCTGACCCACATAGAGTAAGATATTGTCTAATGGGGAAGAGCAAAAATGGATACTGTAAACGTATTTATTTTCACGCAGATAGATTTTCGCGCACTAACTACTTTGACACCTTTTCGCGCGGATTTAAATTTGCGCAGCAAGGAAGTCTCACACCTAGTTTATGCAATAATTATGACTTTCGCGCAGGATTTATTTTCACGCATAAAAGTGTGCGCGAAAATGGCAAAAATAAATACTGCGTGAACATTAATACGTTTACAGTATATAAAATGCCTATTCTTCCACATTCTGATTTTCAACTCAAGGGCTGTTCATAAGGTAGAGGACTGGAAACCATTCAGCAAAATTATTGATATACATTTGGCGTAAAGTGATGTATTGTCGACCGCCCTGTACTGTAGCATCAATGTACTGTACTGTACCGCCCTGTACTGTAGCATCAATGTTTAAGAGCGTCTGGGTCAACCAGATGTAGTTATGAATGAATCAGAATTCACCGCATGATCGCGCTATATATTACCACTGCTATATGGGTCAGATTTTCAAAAAATGTACAATTCGCCTTCACCAATCCTCTCAAATAACCCACATTTAAGACAAATACGAGCTTCAAAATACAGTTTAACATAACAGAACTGATACTTTAAATCAATGCGATACCAAATATACTCAGATATACCCGATATTCATCATTTTTCAGCCTAATTCAGGAGAATGTCCTAAAAGTGTAGAGCTGCCAATTGTACATTTTCTGAAAGTCTGACCCATTTATTCTTTGTTTCTGATACCGATGAAAGCATCAAAATGTATTAAAATGTATTAGATCAGTTCACACCAGGCACACCATGACACAGAAGAGAAAGGAAACAACATACTGTAAACGTATTAATGTTCGCGCAGTATTTATTTTCGCGATTTTCGCGCACACCCCTATGTGCGCGAATTTAAATCCTGCGCGAACCTATAATATTACATAAACAAGGCATCAGGCTTCCTTGCTGGGCGAATTTAAATCCGCGCGAAAAGGTGTAAAAGTTCTTAGTGCGCGAACATTTATCCGCGCAAAAATAAATACGTTTACAGTATGTTGTTTCTATACTCACCCTAATCAAGGCAGACGCAGTGAGCGATTCTGCCAGGGAAGCGAGGAATCGGGAAGAAAAGAGATGGATTTCCAGACTTCAGGATTTCAGGACAATCTATGTATGATATCCTTTCGTTTTAAAGGTCCTCATATGGACTGCATTTAGTTACTTTACTGTTTATTGACCCCAAGAAATATTGGAAACTTTTTTTTCAAAAACGAAAATATCAAACTTAAAATCTAGAAATACTTATGAGATTATTAGAGTGTTTAATATCATTAGAATCGGCTTGATCTCATCTTTTCAAATATAATGGTATCTCAAAATCATTTTTTTGCGACTTATGACTCATTTTCCTGAAACACATCACATTTTGGACTAATTCACCAACAAATTGAGAATTTTCCCAACACGTTCCTAATATACATGAGATGAGAAGCTGAACTTTAGTTTTTTTGTTACTATAAACTACTTCACCCTTTAGCCAAACACTCCTAGTTTAGACATCTAGAAAAATAGCCTTTAACTTCATTGTTGGCATAACCAACGAGACTAGAGGGAAGAGAGGACCGGGTCCAAAGCCCTAAACTTCTAAGGCAGAGTGTATACCTCATCAGGTATAATTTATCTAACCACAAGGCCCACATCAGAGTCCTCCAGTGCCACACAGCATGAAACCACAGGCCAGGCGGCAATCCTTTAGTCCCGAGCTTGTTTTCAGCCCTAAAGTCTATTTTCTGAAACTCCCATAAAAGCCCCTGACCCACATAAACTTACAAGAAAAGAGGGTTACTTTGGGTCCAGGTTGTGGCCATGTTACTTATGATATCTATATGGTAAGTATTTGGTGTGAATCCCCTAGTCTTTAGCTTTCAGATGGTATGTTCCCCTTCTCAAAGGACTAATATGACTTGGATCTATTGAGCTGAGTATTAAGCTCTCAAATTCTCATAGATATTTGTAATTTATATAATGTTCCGATCTGGTGAAAGAATATTCATTAATTGGGCATGTGTATAATAGTTTGAATTAGCTGTTCAAACTTGTCCCATCATTTTCACCAGTTCGGAAGGTAGCAAAATAGCAAAATTATTGGGCCTACATGCAACAGCCATTGTAAAGCAGCTGAAGATGGAGACATGTGGAGTGACCACATCTGCCCACTTCCAAGAAAACCACACACCACTATCTGTCATTAGCCCTTAATGAGTGATAAGAATCGAAAACAAGCTCGTCCTTGGTTCCCCCCATATAGGCCCCTCAGTCGGCCCTCTCTCCCCTCTAGTCTCGTTGGCATAACAATGTAAACTCATTGTTACCGGAACCCGCTGGAAGACCTGGACTTCACTCTCAGATGTCTCCTGTGTGTACACCTATTGTATAGATACCAAATGCATTGAATGGAATTGAATTGAATGTGATCTATATGTCCCAGTCAGTGACGTCTGGTTACAAGACGAGTAGACCACGTGTCCCTATGTCTGCAGCCATGCTCCATGTTTATGTCTTTATTCCACACTTCAGCCACATTCCACACAAGTACATTTCACACTGGTGCAGTCCTTTGGTCCTACATATAAATGTGTACCGTTCTGCCAGGCATCCTCCCTCCTCCCCCCCCCCCCTACCCCCCCCCCCCACACACACTCCTTCTATTCACCCACACACACACACACCTTCGGCCCCTATCCATCCCCCCCCAACACCTCCCCCGCCCCTCTTCAATCTCTAAAGTGTTTTATTCCAATGAAACGTCAAGACATACGTCATCGTGTGACATCGTAAATAAACAACGTCACATATTGATGTCTGGGATTGCCGCTAGTAGCGCTGCAGGCGGTTGGCAGTAAAAGACAAATTCAATATTTCTTTCATGGAGGCCAGGAAGCCAGCAAATCGTGAAGAATGAATTCTGGGATGGGACCAGACACGTCATCACTCACCAGACGACATTTGGTTTCCTTAGTAACCGGCGGGAAGGATACTCTGCATGTTTGTTGTGAATCCAAGATATTTGTATAAAGCATTAAGCGCCTGAGGGCGGACGTAACGATATCTCTCTTATATCTGCCTTATAGCGGCAAACATTGACTCTGACACCATTGATTAGTGATAAATGTCTGCTGCTGATTAGTGACGTCACCTTTACCGCCATTTCCTGGACTTTGTTGCCTCAGGATGAGGAGAGTTCCACTGAATGGCTACTGCCTCCATTTACACTGCTCGCAGCTAGTGTTTATGGTGTTGCCAAGGAAACATGTTGGTTACACTTTGGGTTCTGTTAGTTTGTTGGTGAACGTTTTTATTTCTAAGATTGGGTAAACAGTCATGTTGTTGTTTTAGCGAAGCCAACTACATCTTGTCAATAAACTTATTCATGAAAACATAATTAGTTTTGTTCCACTCACTGTAGCTGAGCAACACTTAGTGCAGATCTATAGCAGGGTGGAGGGTTGGTAAGTGTATCACTGAGGGCACTAATGCCTTTAGTGGAGGGTTGGTAGAGGTATTACTGAGGGCTCTAATACCTTTAGTGGAGGGTTGGTAAGTATATCACTGAGGGCTGTAATGGCTTTAGTGGAGGGTTGGTTAGTGTATCACTGAGGGCTCTAATGCCTTTAGTGGAGGGTTGGTAGGGGTATCACTGAGGGTTCTAATACCTTTAGTGGAGGGTTGGTAAGTGTATCACTGAGGGCACTAATGCCTTTAGTGGAGGGTTGGTAGGGGTATCACTGAGGGCTCTAATGCCTTTAGTAGAGGAATGGTAAAGGTATGTCACTGAGGGCTCTAAAGATTTGAGTGGAATTGGGTGGGTAGCGGGTCGGCTTCCCACACCTGCTGCACACATTTTTAATGTTTTAACAATGTTTGATATGAAAAAAAAATGTTTATCTCCAAATAAAGTGCTCACCGATAAGGGATTCTAATCTTAAATCATAATGTTTTATATTAAGTAAATATAATAAATGAACCTACAATCTAGTCTGCAATAAACAACACATGGCAGACTGTATGGTCCCCGGTAACTTTTTTTTTGTTTTTGCAAAGCTTCTTTATTCAATTTCCTGCCTCCTTGGCTTCATACATTCCAAGACATGTTATGGCAATTTGGTAACCAATGTTAATAGCTTAGGTGATCATAATGCAAGGGGTGATTTTTGTAAGACAATTGGTGATGTGAGAGGTGGCGTATCGTACATGACATTTGTTCAAGATAAAATAAGAAGACCTAGGATTTAAACAGTTCTAATGTCTCATTAATGTCTCCTTTCAACCTTCTCCACATTGGTACCTTCATTGCTGATATTATTGACTTTGTGTGCATGTACGTCCCCGGTACCTTAGGGACTTGTTCCCTTCTTCAGCTTCTCTCTCACCCTGATAATGAACCTACATCCTGTCATATTTAATATCATCCAGCTTATGAGACTATTCCTTGTCAGCTTATTCCTCCTCCTGCTCCTCCAGCTGCAGCCTGCATGGACTAATGGGACAGATTTTAGATAATGTACAATTCAACTTCACTGATCTTCTGAAATAACCCACATTTTAGACGGAAATACAGTTCAAAATACATTTCAACCTAACCAAACAGATTGCTAGAATCAATACAATGCCGTATATAGTTGAATGCACCTAGGATTGGCCAAACTGCAGCTTAATTTTGAGGAATTTGCTAAATGTGTACAGCTGCCAATTGTACAAATTAGTTGAGATTTTATTTAAAATGATTCAAAGCATATAATTTGTTCAACTGATATATTATTGTCTGTGTTTTAAGCTCTAAGTGTATTGAACAAATTGCAGCCTATTTAAGCATAATTTACTAAATGTTATATGTTTCAGAAAAATGAGTCATAAGTCGCAAAAAATATATTTTGAGATACCATTATATTTGAAAAGATGAGATCAAGCCGATTCCAATGATAGTAAACAGTCTAATAATCTAATAAGTATTTCTAGATTTTAAGTTTGATATTTTCGTTTTTGATAAAAAAAGTTTCCAATATTTCTGGGGGTCAATCAACAGTAAAGTAACTAATGTAGTCCATATGAAGACCTTTACAATGATAGGATATGTTACATACATTGTCCTGATATTTGATACATCGGTTAATATAGCTATAAGTGATGAACTCCCCAAAAATTTAAAGCATTCCAATAATGTGATCTTGTGAAAAAAACAATTGGAAAAATATCAATTTTGCGACTTATGACTCATTTTCCTGAAACAGCTGCCAATTGTACATTTTGTGAGGCTGTGACTAATGTATGTTTTGTGTTACAGGTGAGCTGCTCCCTACTGCTCTAATGTGCTCACGGTAGGTCGCATGTCATCATTTTACACACATCATGGAGAAGAACATTATTCAAATATCATGACTGACATTAACAAGCCTGATACATGGCAGTTATTGGTACCTGTACTTCCTCCAGGGTTACCTGTACAGAAAACTGCTGTCCTCAGTTTTCCTGAGTTTAATTTGTCGCATGCTATCATGGGAGTTCTAAACAGTTCAGTAGGTGATTCACTTTTTTAGTTTTAAAGAGATTATTCAGTCTGTTACACTCCCATGTCCATAGATAATATACAATCAATAGCTTCATAATAAGAGAAACAATACAAATCTCTCAAGATGGTTTCTTGGCTAATTACAATTGTAAAGGGGTGAATCCGTACTCACATAACATCTTGGTCAATGGATAAGCTTTTGGGCAGTACCTGCACAGGTGTGGGTTAGAACCCAGTACCTGCAGCTTTCTACCCTAGCACAGGTGTGGGTTAGATCCCTGTACATGCAGCTTTCTACCCTAGCACAGGTGTGGGTTAGACCCTGTACATGCAGCTTTCTACCCTAGCACAGGTGTGGGTTAGATCCCTGTACCTGCAGCTTTCTACCCTAGCACAGGTGTGGGTTAGAACCCTGTACCTGCAGCTTTCTACCCTAGCACAGGTGTGGGTTAGAACCCAGTACCTGCAGCTTTCTACCCTAGCACAGGTGTGGGTTAGATCCCTGTACATGCAGCTTTCTACCCTAGCACAGGTGTGGGTTAGACCCTGTACATGCAGCTTTCTACCCTAGCACAGGTGTGGGTTAGATCCCTGTACCTGCAGCTTTCTACCCTAGCACAGGTGTGGGTTAGAACCCTGTACCTGCAGCTTTCTACCCTAGCACAGGTGTGGGTTAGAACCCAGTACCTGCAGCTTTCTACCCTAGCACAGGTGTGGGTTAGATCCCTGTACATGCAGCTTTCTACCCTAGCACAGGTGTGGGTTAGATCCCTGTACCTGCAGCTTTCTACCCTAGCACAGGTGTGGGTTAGATCCCTGTACCTGCAGCTTTCTACCCTAGCACAGGTGTGGGTTAGAACCCAGTACCTGCAGCTTTCTACCCTAGCACAGGTGTGGGTTAGATCCCTGTACCTGCAGCTCTCTACCCTAGCACAGGTGTGGGTTAGAACCCAGTACCTGCAGCTTTCTACCCTAGCACAGGTGTGGGTTAGATCCCTGTACCTGCAGCTTTCTACCCTAGCACAGGTGTGGGTTAGAACCCTGTACCTGCAGCTTTCTACCCTAGCACAGGTGTGGGTTAGAACCCAGTACCTGCAGCTTTCTACCCTAGCACAGGTGTGGGTTAGAACCCTGTACCTGCAGCTTTCTACCCTAGCACAGGTGTGGGTTAGACCCTGTACCTGCAGCTTTCTACCCTAGCACAGGTGTGGGTTAGAACCCAGTACCTGCAGCTTTCTACCCTAGCACAGGTGTGGGTTAGATCCCTGTACCTGCAGCTTTCTACCCTAGCACAGGTGTGGGTTAGATCCCTGTACCTGCAGCTTTCTACCCTAGCACAGGTGTGGGTTAGATCCCTGTACCTGCAGCTCTCTACCCTAGCACAGGTGTGGGTTAGATCCCTGTACCTGCAGCTCTCTACCCTAGCACAGGTGTGGGTTAGATCCCTGTACCTGCAGCTCTCTACCCTAGCACAGGTGTGGGTTAGATCCCTGTACCTGCAGCTTTCTACCCTAGCACAGGTGTGGGTTAGATCCCTGTACCTGCAGCTTTCTACCCTAGCACAGGTGTGGGTTAGATCCCTGTACCTGCAGCTTTCTACCCTAGCACAGGTGTGGGTTAGAACCCTGTACCTGCAGCTTTCTACCCTAGCACAGGTGTGGGTTAGAACCCAGTACCTGCAGCTTTCTACCCTAGTACAGGTGTGGGTTAGAACCCTGTACATGCAGCTTTCTACCCTAGCACAGGTGTGGGTTAGATCCCTGTACCTGCAGCTTTCTACCCTAGTACAGGTGTGGGTTAGAACCCTGTACCTGCAGCTCTCTACCCTAGCACAGGTGTGGGTTAGAACCCTGTACCTGCAGCTCTCTACCCTAGCACAGGTGTGGGTTAGAACCCTGTACCTGCAGCTCTCTACCCTAGCACAGGTGTGGGTTAGATCCCTGTACCTGCAGCTCTCTACCCTAGCACAGGTGTGGGTTAGAACCCTGTACCTGCAGCCTTCTACCCTAGCACAGGTGTGGGTTAGATCCCTGTACCTGCAGCTTTCTACCCTAGCACAGGTGTGGGTTAGAACCCAGTACCTGCAGCTTTCTACCCTAGCACAGGTGTGGGTTAGATCCCTGTACCTGCAGCTTTCTACCCTAGCACAGGTGTGGGTTAGAACCCAGTACCTGCAGCTTTCTACCCTAGCACAGGTGTGGGTTAGAACCCAGTACCTGCAGCTTTCTACCCTAGCACAGGTGTGGGTTAGAACCCTGTACCTGCAGCTTTCTACCCTAGCACAGGTGTGGGTTAGATCCCTGTACCTGCAGCTCTCTACCCTAGCACAGGTGTGGGTTAGATCCCTGTACCTGCAGCTCTCTACCCTAGCACAGGTGTGGGTTAGAACCCAGTACCTGCAGCTCTCTACCCTAGCACAGGTGTGGGTTAGAACCCAGTACCTGCAGCTTTCTACCCTAGCACAGGTGTGGGTTAGAACCCAGTACCTGCAGCTCTCTACCCTAGCACAGGTGTGGGTTAGATCCCTGTACCTGCAGCTTTCTACCCTAGCACAGGTGTGGGTTAGAACCCTGTACCTGCAGCTCTCTACCCTAGCACAGGTGTGGGTTAGATCCCTGTACCTGCAGCTCTCTACCCTAGCACAGGTGTGGGTTAGATCCCTGTACCTGCAGCTCTCTACCCTAGCACAGGTGTGGGTTAGATCCCTGTACCTGCAGCTCTCTACCCTAGCACAGGTGTGGGTTAGAACCCAGTACCTGCAGCTCTCTACCCTAGCACAGGTGTGGGTTAGATCCCTGTACCTGCAGCTCTCTACCCTAGCACAGGTGTGGGTTAGAACCCAGTACCTGCAGCTCTCTACCCTAGCACAGGTGTGGGTTAGATCCCTGTACCTGCAGCTCTCTACCCTAGCACAGGTGTGGGTTAGAACCCTGTACCTGCAGCTCTCTACCCTAGCACAAGTGTGGGTTAGAACCCAGTACCTGCAGCTTTCTACCCTAGCACAGGTGTGGGTTAGATCCCTGTACCTGCAGCTCTCTACCCTAGCACAGGTGTGGGTTAGAACCCAGTACCTGCAGCTTTCTACCCTAGCACAGGTGTGGGTTAGAACCCAGTACCTGCAGCTTTCTACCCTAGGACAGGTGTGGGTTAGAACCCTGTACCTGCAGCTCTCTACCCTAGCACAAGTGTGGGTTAGAACCCAGTACCTGCAGCTTTCTACCCTAGGACAGGTGTGGGTTAGAACCCAGTACCTTGAGCTCTCTACCCTAGCACAGGTGTGGGTTAGAACCCAGTACCTGCAGCTCTCTACCCTAGCACAAGTGTGGGTTAGAACCCAGTACCTGCAGCTCTCTACCCTAGCACAGGTGTGGGTTAGAACCCAGTACCTGCAGCTCTCTACCCTAGCACAAGTGTGGGTTAGAACCCAGTACCTGCAGCTCTCTACCCTAGCACAGGTGTGGGTTAGAACCCAGTACCTGCAGCTCTCTACCCTAGCACAGGTGTGGGTTAGAACCCAGTACCTGCAGCTCTCTACCCTAGCACAGGTGTGGGTTAGAACCCAGTACCTGCAGCTCTCTACCCTAGCACAGGTGTGGGTTAGAACCCAGTACCTGCAGCTCTCTACCCTAGCACAGGTGTGGGTTAGAACCCAGTACCTGCAGCTCTCTACCCTAGCACAGGTGTGGGTTAGAACCCAGTACCTGCAGCTCTCTACCCTAGCACAGGTGTGGGTTAGAACCCAGTACCTGCAGCTTTCTACCCTAGCACAGGTGTGGGTTAGAACCCAGTACCTGCAGCTCTCTACCCTAGCACAGGTGTGGGTTAGAACCCAGTACCTGCAGCTCTCTACCCTAGCACAGGTGTGGGTTAGAACCCAGTACCTGCAGCTCTCTACCCTAGCACAGGTGTGGGTTAGAACCCAGTACCTGCAGCTTTCTACCCTAGCACAGGTGTGGGTTAGAACCCTGTACCTGCAGCTCTCTACCCTAGCACAGGTGTGGGTTAGATCCCTGTACCTGCAGCTCTCTACCCTAGCACAGGTGTGGGTTAGAACCCAGTACCTGCAGCTCTCTACCCTAGCACAGGTGTGGGTTAGAACCCAGTACCTGCAGCTCTCTACCCTAGCACAGGTGTGGGTTAGATCCCTGTACCTGCAGCTCTCTACCCTAGCACAGGTGTGGGTTAGAACCCTGTACCTGCAGCTCTCTACCCTAGCACAGGTGTGGGTTAGATCCCTGTACCTGCAGCTCTCTACCCTAGCACAGGTGTGGGTTAGAACCCTGTACCTGCAGCTCTCTACCCTAGCACAGGTGTGGGTTAGAACCCTGTACCTGCAGCTCTCTACCCTAGCACAGGTGTGGGTTAGAACCCTGTACCTGCAGCTTTCTACCCTAGCACAGGTGTGGGTTAGAACCCTGTACCTGCAGCTCTCTACCCTAGCACAGGTGTGGGTTAGATCCCTGTACCTGCAGCTCTCTACCCTAGCACAGGTGTGGGTTAGATCCCTGTACCTGCAGCTCTCTACCCTAGCACAGGTGTGGGTTAGATCCCTGTACCTGCAGCTTTCTACCCTAGCACAGGTGTGGGTTAGAACCCAGTACCTGCAGCTCTCTACCCTAGCACAGGTGTGGGTTAGAACCCAGTACCTGCAGCTTTCTACCCTAGCACAGGTGTGGGTTAGAACCCAGTACCTGCAGCTCTCTACCCTAGCACAGGTGTGGGTTAGAACCCTGTACCTGCAGCTCTCTACCCTAGCACAGGTGTGGGTTAGAACCCAGTACCTGCAGCTTTTCCCTACAGAAACATGGACCAGGCGTTCTCCCTCTGCCCTCCTCCCTCCTCCCCTCTCTACTGAAACATAAATGTACCAGATTTCCTTCCTTCTGCCCTTCTCCCCTCACTGCAAATCATGGACTAGACTTCCCCTCTTCGCTCCTCTCCTCTCTGGAGAAACATGGACCCACCACCCTACTGTTGGTCACATGATCGCTTCATTAGCATATCTGATGAGGTGTGACTCGCCAAGTGGTGCTAATGATCTGGATGACCCGAGGGCACCTCATGTGGAGAAGACGCCATACATTTTATTGCTAACAATTAGTGACGGATCACTTATCAACAATTTTGTTTTTTTAAATATTTTTATTGGCTGAAACAGTTTAACAATTGGTGTTGAATATAAGAAAGACGCATAACTGACAGGATGCAGTTATATTTCGTGCGTTGCCATGACCAAGTAGATAAGAATCTACAGAAATTAATCCTTATTAGATCTATGAGCTGATCAACAAATACAGATATCAAAGTTTCCAGATTATACAGTCTTACAAGTAGATGTCATTAAATCCATCAAGCTTTTTTCTGTGTTTTCGATCTCATCTATACCTTAGATCCTTTAAAATAGATCATAGGAATCCCCTACAGCTTTTCAAGATTGTGTTCTATCATCGCCGCAATTCAATCATAAAAACAGTCAGACATTGGAAAACAAGAGAGCAATACTAATGGCAGGATGTGTAGTGAGAATGATACACTCGCGGCGTCCAACTCACAACTTAGCAAGTTTTACTCGACAAATTCTCATTTGTGATTAAGGGTAACCCTTACAGATGATGCTTTAAATTATTGAATGACTTTCTCATGCTAGTGACAGCGTACATAGGATAATACCTATATGATGATGAGTCATACATATTTCCAATACTATATGAAGTAGAATGATTGTACACATGTGATGTGTTTCAGCAAAATGAGTCATAAGTCGGAAAATAAATATTTTTCAGTGTTTTTTTGACAAGATCACATTATTGGAATGTTCTGATCTTTGGAGAGTGTGCCACTTATAGCTATATCAATCGATGTATCAAATTTCAGGACAATCTATGTAATATATCTTTTCGTTTTAAAGGCCGTCATATGGAGTACATTTAGTTACTTTACTGTTTAGTGACCCCAGAAATATTGGAAACTTTTTTTTAAAAAAACGAGAATATGAAACTTAAAGTAGAAATACTTATTATTTCATTAGACTGTTTACTATCATTGGAATCGGCTTGATCTCATCTTCTCAAATATAATAGTATCTCAAAATCTTTTATTTGCGACTAATGACTTATTTTCCTAAAACGGATCACATATGTTTGTAAACGAGTCATGTCATACAGCCCTACTGGACACATTTGCAAGTTAGGGTAACCTTTACAGTTAAAGTTTGATTTATTTCAGTTAATGGTTGAAATTAATGAATGAATCTTTCATGCAAGTGACGTTGTGAGGTTGAAACCTATAATGATTTTGTTATTGTATTAAAGGCCAATTATATAATATTTATCAGAACAATTGAAAAACTTGGGTATCACTAAGTGATGTCTTTTTTCTTGCCCTAATGGACAAATTTCCATTTGCGAGTTAGGGTAACCTTTACAGTTAATGTTTGATATTAATGAATGAGTCTTTTCTGCTAGTGACGGTGTACTATAGCAAGAATAGCATAGTATCGCGTATGAGGGGGGCTATATTCTCCTCGTATGGCCGAAAACAACGAGGCCGTAGGCCGAGTTGTTTTTTCGGCCATACGAGGAGAATATAGGCCCTCGAAGACGCGATACTGTGCTATTCTTGCTTTTATTCCATGATTCTTAACTAAAAACAACTTTATTTGCTTTAATTTCATCAAACTGTGTTGTCTGCATAGTTTCGAACGGTCGTGACGTCACTGTACAGTACAGGGGATTTATATTGTCCACCTTGTGAGCGGCAAGTATATCAATTATATTGTACGCTCACGGCCAAATCATGGAATAAAGGTTATATCCTATAATGATTTTTGTTATTGTATTAAAGGCCAATTACATAATAGTTATCAGAACAATTGAAACAAATGTAGGCATCACTCAGTGATGTCTTTTTACGTTGCCTTACAAAAGTCTGATGATTACTTATGATAAGTATTTAACTAAATATTGCTACCATTAAGTGGTGCATACATACCTTCAGAGTCATACACAATTCAATACACAAAGGCCTTCAAAACGCAAGGATATATTGAATACAATGTCCTGCACTTTGTCGTATGGATTCATAGGACCATAAGAGCAAAACCTTCTGAAATCAGAACATTTCAAGAAAGAGTTCTTGTGAATAGACCACTTTGACAAATATCAACTTTGCAACATTGCTGGAAGACATGACAAATGGCACGTGGATGGTTTATAATGCATGCGTATGAACGAGCAGAAGTTGGACCAATGCCTTAGGCACATGTTACTGTTGTATAAGCTCTGCTTGACCCCATTATATACTTATATGGGTCAAATTTTTTTAGAATGTACAATTGCGATTTTGAGGGGTTTAGGAAGATTGAAAAAAAAAATAATAAGTATAAACCCATATTCCTCCTGACTGTTTTCATACATGTCCTAACCACCAAAAAACACCAATTATATTCACCAACTCTCAATATGTCAGTTTTTATTGCAGTTGAAACAACATGAACTTTATTTTGGGTATGCCCGGTATCAAATGAAGTGGCAGCTCCTTAAATCCTCAATAACTCAGGACATAATGATTCAATTTCCAAGTAAAAAACATGTTTAATCGGAATAAATGTTCCTTTACATGTATACCAATCCATAACTATGTATCATCAAAGGATATTATGTGAGACATGAAAGCAAATGGATCACATTTCCCCAAAACAGGAGTGTTTTGATCAGTAACATATGGTTCAAATATAAATTCAATAATGCTGTAGTTGTTGCTATAAACAGGGTGAAAATCTGTTTTCTGGCAACATATACATCCTATCTATCAATATAGCAACTTATAACTTATTTATTATATTCAGTTTCCCTGAGAAAATTGGTAATAGGAAGCCATCTTTGATACCGGGCATCCCTTTACATATAATACCGGGCATCCCACAGTAAAGTACCTTATATTTGACCTCTCACTGTGGCTACAAAAGTGGACAAAACCACTTTAAACCTAGCAAGTACATGAACAGTATATATTTGGTACACAATTGATCTAAGTTCAAGTCACTCCTTCACTAAATATCACATCACTTGGCCTGAGACAAACACCTTCTCAAATATACCGGGCATCCCTCTATATACCGGGCATCCCCCAGAAGAGAACATGTTATCTGACGTCTCACTGTGGCTATCTAAATGGGCACAATAACACAAAACTCAGTAACTACATAGGAAATATGTGTGGTAAAGGATGCAGGCTCTAAAATCAATGATAACATATCAATATAATGATTATAAAACTTTTGAATAAAAATATACAGGGGTTGAGAACATCGAAAAAATAAAAGTTTCCATATCTCATTTTTAATGTTCCCACATGTTAGGGGAGGGAACAGGCCATGTTACTGCAAAAAGTACAGAAGATAAAATCACATGGGTGGATGTTGTGACAACAATTTTACCTTTCAGGGGATGCCAAGGGATACCCGGTATCATGATTTTGATTAAAGTTAAATTAAATTGCATGGAAATGAGGCATAAAGCCACATACATATGTACAGTAAGGCATGATAGGTTGATTTATACGTTCAAAATGGACTTAGCCAAGGGCACTAGGATTGAAGGGGGAATGCCCGGTATGGGGGGATGCCCGGTATCAACCACTATTTTAATATACTTAAACCAAGTATCTATTGTGTTTATGCACCAATTTTTCAGTTTAACTTTGAATGAAACATTGCAAGAGACATTGACACATAAGAGGACGAACCTACCTACAATAAAAATGCTATTTTTCTATAATTTATCAACAGAAATTGATTGGTGTGGCATGCCCGGTATCAAATGAAAACACATTTGCCTCAGCATTCCTGCCCCCACAACCCTAAATGTTTGTTGAATTATGCATATATGACATTCCCAATCAATAAAAAATAACTTAACATGACCCCTATTGAGAAACAATTAAGAAATGTGCTTAGAAATCAAGTTAAAAGGTGTTGGTACCGGGCATCCCCTCTTGGATTCTTGTTAATAGTAAGGCTGCATTAGTCCTTCCTTTAACCTATGGTGGGAACATGCTTTACTCAGTATGGTTGAAAACAACTTTTTAAACCTATGAATAATGATCAGACAGCTGAATATCGCACTGATCACTGACTCCTAATCACAACAAAACGATTTCTGCACCATAAAAGTGCATGTATAATCTTCAGTGACTCTCATTCTGCTTGATAATGTTTAAGAAATCTCAGGAATACCTACCAAATCAATACACATGGTGGTTGACTAAGTTCCCAGAAGTTAACATAGAGGTTTGGTTATATCCCAACAATTTGAATGTGTCACCTAGTTGTTCCTTACCTTCCATACCGGGCATCCCTCAATATACCGGGCATACCACCCATATTATTTGTGTTCATATCTCCACAATAGATTTTTTTAGAATAATGTAATTTGGTGTATATATGAAGATACATACTGGGATTACATGAACGGAAATTTAGTACCATGCTACCAGTCAAACTTGGTCTACATTAGAATAGGGTACAGGGCATACCCGGTATGAAATAGTATAAAATCTCCAGCTTGGTAAACATTGAACCATAACCTTCTTAATGTCTGCATTACTGGCTAAATTGTACTAAGATTGCATTAATGATATGTTAAAGTGTATTCTAGATATTTTAAATCATATGCCAAGGATTTATTCATGGCCAGTATACTAGAATCTATGTTTGATACCGGGCATACCCATGTGACTTCTGAAAATTGGAGATTTCAGTATAGGACTGGCATACTGAGATGAATGCTAGTAGGAGGCTATAATGTTACCAAGCTATCAGAAATATGTATAAGGACTGGAACCTGGTGAGATTTGATACCTAGAACGTTTACTTTTTTTCCAGAATGGATGTATATTGTGAAAAAGTAGTGAATTCTGAGGTGTTTTATAAGAAAATCAACATTTAGAGGGATTTATTGCATACAAAACTTACAAATAAGTATACTAATATGCACATTTTCGTAAAGCTTAGGATGTCTCCTTTCTAATGATACCAGGATCATAACGATTGATTAATTTGGGTGCAATACCTATTCAGTATAATGTGCAAAGGTTGCAAATTTCGCAATTGTACATTCTAAAAAAATTTGACCCATATCATACCATTAGGTATAATTACTTCTCTCTCCTCTCTCTCCTCTCTCACCTCTCTCACCTCTCTCACCTCTCTCACCTCTCTCTCCTCTCTCTCCTCTCTCTCCTCTCTCTCCTCTCTCTCCTCTCTCTCCTCTCTCTCCTCTCTCTCCTCTCTCTCCTCTCTCTCCTCTCTCTCCTCTCTCTCCTCTCTCTCCTCTCTCTCCTCTCTCTCCTCTCTCTCCTCTCTCTCCTCTCTCTCCTCTCTCTCCTCTCTCTCCTCTCTCTCCTCTCTCTCCTCTCTCTCCTCTCTCTCCTCTCTCTCCTCTCTCTCCTCTCTCTCCTCTCTCTCCTCTCTCTCTCCTCTCTCCCTCTTCTATCTCTCCTCTCTCCTCTCTCTCTCCTCTCTCTCTCCTCTCTCTCCTCTCTTTCTCTCTCCCTCTCTCCTCTCTCTCCTCTCTTTCTCTCTCCCTCTCTCCTCTCTCTTCTCTCTCTCCTCTCTCCCTCTCCTCTCTCTCCTCTCTCTCTCCTCTCTCTCCTCTCTCACCTCTCTCTCCTCTCTCTCCTCTCTCTCCTCTCTCTCCTCTCTCTCCTCTCTCCTCTCTCTCTCCTCTCTCTCCTCTCTCTCCTCTCTCTCCTCTCTCACCTCTCCTCTCTCTCCTCTCTCTCCTCTCTCTCCTCTCTCTCCTCTCTCTCTCCTCTCTCTCCTCTCTCACCTCTCTCTCCTCTCTCTCCTCTCTCTCCTCTCTCTCCTCTCTCACCTCTCTCTCCTCTCTCCCTCTCCTCTCTCTCCTCTCTCTCCTCTCTCTCCTCTCTCTCCTCTCTCTCCTCTCTCTCCTCTCTCTCCTCTCTCTCCTCTCTCTCCTCTCTCTCCTCTCTCCTCTCTCTCTCCTCTCTCTCCTCTCTCACCTCTCTCTCCTCTCTCACCTCTCCTCTCTCTCCTCTCTCTCCTCTCTCTCCTCTCTCTCCTCTCTCTCTCCTCTCTCTCCTCTCTCACCTCTCTCTCCTCTCTCTCCTCTCTCTCCTCTCTCTCCTCTCTCACCTCTCTCTCCTCTCTCCCTCTCCTCTCTCTCCTCTCTCTCCTCTCTCTCCTCTCTCTCCTCTCTCTCTCCTCTCTCTCCTCTCTCACCTCTCTCTCCTCTCTCTCCTCTCTCTCCTCTTTCTCCTCTCTCTCCCTCTCTCCCCTCTCTCTCCCCTCTCTCTCTCCTCTCTCCCCTTTCTTTCCTCTCTCTCCCTCCTCTCTCTGTTCATCCTTTCCTCTCTCTCCTCACACTTTCGCCTCTCTCTCTGATGTCTTTCTTCTCTCCCCCCCTCATGTCCCCCTCCCCCCTCTGCCACCCCTCCCCTCCCTAATCCCATGCTGCCACCTGGTGTAGAGTTCACCCATTAACCTCTGCCCCCCACGCAGGTATAATTCAGGTCTCACTGTCCTTTATACGTGTCTTGTAACGTGTCCCCTGGGGCAGGGTTATATGAGGTTGGTAATTAGTGGGAGTGTGAGCATGCTTTATATAAGATGGTAATTAGTGGGAGTGTGAGCAGTGCTTTAACCTTGGGTGCCATATCTATATCATACACATGTGAATACCATTCCCTGGACACAGGTACACACACAGGTAGAGCAGCAGTGGGGCAGGTACACACACAGGTACACACACAGGTACACACACAGGTACACACACAGGTACACACACAGGTAGAGCAGCAGTGGGCAGGTACACACACAGGTACACACACAGGTACACACACAGGTACACACACAGGTACACACACAGGTACACACACAGGTAGAGCAGCAGTGGGGCAGGTACACACACAGGTACACACACAGGTACACACACAGGTACACACACAGGTACACACACAGGTAGAGCAGCAGTGGGCAGGTAATGAGGGGGAGACGCAGTCATAGAGTGTTTAAGTGTCATGGCGGCGGGGTGCAAATTAACGAAAATTGTTGCGTAGTTGTACCAATGTGTGACCGGAAGTAAACAATCTCCATTGAGTTATCATTGGGGCGATAAATAATACTCTTTACATCGCCCCTGTGAAGGTTTAAGGATTATGGAGGCTATAGTTGAAATTGTGTGCCTCTAGAGATGGATATATGTGAGTTAGAAGTCCTAAAACTATATTTTTTTTTTTTTTTTTGACAAATCTTTATTCAGGAGGATAGATGGCATTTGCCAAAATTTTTAATCAGTTCGGGTAATCCCGATATTCCACTGGATCCTGAAATTTCGCGTTTTTCAAAATTGACAATGGTAGCTATCTTAATTTAGCTGTTTGTTATCATATTGTCTAGATCAATGGAGAGAATGATATGATCGTTGAAAGAACAGAGATTTAATATCGCGGTAACGTTGGGCTATTGGACTTTCACGCGACATGTCCACATGACGTCATGAAACTGCAACTGTAGCGTGACTCAAAAAATCGCCGCGGTGGACTACTTACGTGCCCTAATGTCTCTAAGCTGTCTATAAGCTAAGATTGGGGGGGGGGACGGGGGAGGGGGGATGTAGGGGGGAAAGAAGACCCCCCCATGAGTGTTGCCAAACTATGCTTGCCCCTGTGTCTTATTCAGGAATGGCCCTTTCTAGGGCTGCAGCTTATTGCATGTCTGTAACATTGATCTCCATTCAGACCTTGGTCAATACTAATCAGGCTTTTAAACACATCCGTTGTTTAACATGTTTTCAAGACCAAGGACTCGGGACCAAGCTTTTTGTCAGTGAAATTCAACACTAATTTAGTTGTTGCAAATATTTCTTCACATAATGTGAATATAGAAGTATATCAAAATTTACATAATATGTAATCTCCCTTAATATATTTTCCTTTTCATATTCATTTATACGTGATAGATTTCTGGAATTGTCATGAAGAATAACAATTATAACGTATTACTTTGTATAACACAACAAGGAAAAAGGCAATATCACTACGGGAGCAAATATGGAGAAATCAAAAAAAGCTACCTCTCCGCGGTTTGATGAAAACGTTCTCAAAGCAAATCAAATTTGATACAGTTAATATTAGTTATATGAGTTTTCACTTAAAGTGAAACGAAAATGCTCCGCGTTGACTTTTCCAGAATGCAATAGATACCTGGAATCAATATGGAAGCTTTGCTGTCATCCTCAGATATCACCATGACAATTATTTTTGCCCAGAAAACTATTCAGGTTTTATAGCTGGGTGATATTAGATGGATACAGGAAGGCAGCCATCTTGTAAGAAATGGTGAAACGCCATCTGATGGTAGGTTATGAAACTGAGAAACGCCCCCACGTAAATGATACAGTAACTAGATGAGCATCTATAGATCCTAGTCCTGTATCATAGCATCTATAGACCATAGTCCTGTATCATAGCATCTATAGACCTGTATCATAGCATCTATAGATCCTAGTCCTGTATCATAGCATCTATAGACCCTAGTCCTGTATCATAGCATCTATAGACCCTAGTCCTGTATCATAGCATCTATAGACCCTGGTCCTGTATCATAGCATCTATAGACCACGGTCCTGTATCATAGCATCTGTAGACCCTAGTCCTGTATCATAGCATCTATAGACCCCAGCCTTGTATCATAGCATCTATAGACCCTGGTCCTGTATCATAGCATCTATAGACCCTAGTCCTGTATCATAGCATCTATAGACCCTGGTCCTGTATCATAGCATCTATAGACCCTAGTCCTGTATCATAGCATCTATAGACCCTAGTCCTGTATCATAGCATCTATAGACCATAGTCCTGTATCATAGCATCTATAGACCATAGTCCTGTATCATAGCATCTATAGACCCTAGTCCTGTATCATAGCATCTATAGACCCTGGTCCTGTATCATAGCATCTATAGACCCTGGTCCTGTATCATAGCATCTATAGACCATAGTCCTGTATCATAGCATCTATAGACCCTAGTCCTGTATCATAGCATCTATAGACCCTGGTCCTGTATCATAGCATCTATAGACCCTGGTCCTGTATCATAGCATCTATAGACCATAGTCCTGTATCATAGCATCTATAGACCCTAGTCCTGTATCATAGCATCTATAGACCCTGGTCCTGTATCATAGCATCTATAGACCCTGGTCCTGTATCATAGCATCTATAGACCATAGTCCTGTATCATAGCATCTATAGACCCTGGTCCTGTATCATAGCATCTGTAGACCCTAGTCCTGTATCATAGCATCTATAGACCCCAGCCTTGTATCATAGCATCTATAGACCCTAGTCCTGTATCATAGCATCTAGGAGACAAAAGTTCAAATCTCGCAAACCAAAAGTAATTGAATACAGAAACTATAGAGACTATACGACTGCTGATTTTATTACTAGAATTAGAAATATCGACTGGAACTGTATCATTGATTTGGAAAACCCTGAAGAGGCTTGGAATCTTTTCATTGAAAAGTTATCTACAGCCCTGTCACGCATATGTCCAGTCGTAAAGAAAAAAATTACCCTACCTAGGGAAAAATGGATGACTGACAAGCTGCTTATACAAATAAGAGATAAGGACAAAGCACTGAAAAAAGCCAAAGAAACGAGAAAACACAATGACTGGGTGACAGCTAAAAAAAAAAGAAACAGAGTTACTATCTTATGCCGCAAGGCCAGAAAAAGGTACCTGTCTAACCTAAGCATAGAAACTTTCAATGACAACAAAGAATTCTGGTCAATGGTTGGTCAGCTCATTCCCAAAAAGTCAGGAAATTCTAACAATGAAATAAATATTATTGATGACAACACTAAACTACCAGTACCCATTGAAAATGTAGCTACACATTTCAATAACTTTTTTGCCTCAATTGGAGAGAATTTAGCAGCACAAATTGATGCGCCATGGACTTTTATAGGGCAAGAGTGTGAACAAACCTTGAATGATGTGTTTACAAATCCAGATGAGATTGTAAAAATTGCACAAGATATCAATGTCAACAAGGGTAGCAATATTCCATTCATAAAGTCGTTTGTTTTCAAAGATGTATTCAAAGCGATACCCTCTGTCTTGAGTCACATATTTAACCTCATATTTGCTTCAAATTTGATTCCAAATTCCTGGAAAAAAGGATGTGTCACACCGTTGTTCAAAGGCGGAGAAGCCTCAGTAATTTCTAACTATAGACCTATAACCCAGCTTCCTATTCAGTCAAAATTATTAGAAAAGGTTATTCACAGTAGACTACTAGATTTCTTTGAAAATCACAATGTCCTTTCCAATAGACAAAATGGTTACAGAAAATCAAGATCGACTGTGGACACAATCTCTGACTTAACAGACGACATACTAAAAGACAGGAACAATGCTAACACCTCTTTCGCTGTATTTTTTGACCTAAAAAAGGCATTTGATACGGTGAACCACAATGTACTTTTAGCTAAACTAGACAAATATGGTATTAAGGGCAACTTGCTTGCCTTGTTGCATAACTACCTCTCAGGGAGAACACAAACAACAGTTTGCATTGATACTGAATCTTTGAGTGCTAGTATAAATTATGGAGTCCCCCAGGGATCTATCCTGGGGCCCCTGCTTTTTCTTATCTATGTAAATGATGTAGAACATTGTCTTGTTCATAGCAAAGTAAAGCTTTTTGCAGATGACACTGTCATATACTGTAGCCATAAGAACACTGATACCCTGAATGTACTACTGCAAGAAGATACTAACAATTTTTTTCGTTGGTGTGAGTCTAATAAATTGACATTGAATGTGACCAAAACTAAGACAATGCACCTCAGAGGTGTTCGAAGCAGAGTAAATCATGTTAAACCAAATATTATCATTAGTGGTACTCAGCTTGATTGTGTAGAATCTTACAAATACTTGGGCATTACATTAGACGCCAATCTCAAATATGATATGCAAGTGCGATCTACCCATAAAAATGTGAGCCATAAAATGTACCTCCTCAAGAGAATTTCTAAACTGGTGCCACCACAGGTTCTTCTAAGAATTTATAAGGTATTTATACTCCCATTGTTAGATTACGGTGACGTTATCTACAGCGGATGTGCAGCAAGGCACATTGACAAACTGCAAATTTTACAAAACAAGTGCCTAAAAATTGCACTCAAACTCCCAAAGTTAACAAATACACTACTTATTCACAGAATAGCCAGAGTACCAATGTTAGTGGACAGAAGGAGGGCTCATATCCTAAACCTTGCCTTTAAACGAAGCCAAAAACCAGCCTTTGTTGACCAAAATGTAAGACAGACCAGACAATGGCGGGCACCAGTGCTGTTCTCCAATAGGCCAAACATTGTGTCTTATGACCAAAGTGTCCAAAGAAAAACTGCGTTATTATGGAACAATCTCGATGTTGACACAAGAAACATAAATGATTATAAGGTCTTCACAGCCTTAACCAAGGCTGAATGTATGTTACCTATATTCTCTTAAAACCGTAAATATCCTCCTATCTCTCACCCCTCATCCTATCATTGTAGTTGTCTCCTAGTTTCTTCTTTTAGCGAGTCTCTTTCTATTTGTTACATGCATAAACAAGTCACAGTTTATAGAACCCAAAGGTAATAGCCACTCAACCAGATTTAACCATTCAAATGGTTAAAACTGAGGCTCATTTCCTACCAATTATACACATGTCATTGTACTCTGCAAGAATAGATTGTATATTGTCATATTATTTTGTGTATCGATTAATAAACGTTTCTAATAAAAATAGACCCTAGTCCTGTATCATAGCAGCTATAGACCAAAGTCCTGTATCATAGCATCTATAGACCACGGTCCTGTATCATAGCATCTATAGACCCTAGTCCTGTATCATAGCATCTATAGACCCTAGTCCTGTATCATAGCATCTATAGACCCTAGTCCTGTATCATAGCATCTATAGACCATAGTCCTGTATCATAGCATCTATTGACCCTAGTCCTGTATCATAGCATCTATAGACCCTAGTCCTGTATCATAGCATCTATAGACCCTGGTCCTGTATCATAGCATCTATAGTCCCTAGTCCTGTATCATAGCATCTATAGACCCTGGTCCTGTATCATAGTATCTATAGACCCTGGTCCTGTATCATAGCATCTATAGACCATAGTCCTGTATCATAGCATCTATAGACCCTAGTCCTGTATCATAGCATCTATAGACCATAGTCCTGTATCATAGCATCTATAGACCCTGGTCCTGTATCATAGCATCTATAGACCCTAGTCCTGTATCATAGCATCTATAGACCCTAGTCCTGTATCATAGCAGCTATAGACCAAAGTCCTGTATCATAGGATCTATAGACCCTAGTCCTGTATCATAGCATCTATAGACCCTAGTCCTGTATCATAGCATCTATAGACCCTAGTCCTGTATCATAGCATCTATAGACCCTAGTCCTCTATCATAGCATCTATAGACCCTGGTCCTGTATCATAGCATCTATAGGCCCTAGTCCTGTATCATAGCATCTGTAGACCCTAGTCCTGTATCATAGCATCTATAGACCATAGTCCTGTATCATAGCATCTATAGGCCCTAGTCCTGTATCATAGCATCTATAGGCCCTAGTCCTGTATCATAGCATCTATAGACCATAGTCCTGTATCATAGCATCTATAGACCCTAGTCCTGTATCATAGCATCTATAGACCCTAGTTCTGTATCATAGCATCTATAGACCCTAGTCCTGTATCATAGCATCTATAGACCCTAGTCCTGTATTATAGCATCTATAGACCCTAGTCCTGTATCATAGCATCTATAGACCCTGGTCCTGTATCATAACATCTGTAGACCCTAGTCCTGTATCATAGCATCTATAGACCCTAGTCCTGTATCATAGCATCTATAGACCCTAGGCCTGTATCATAGCATCTATAGACCCTAGGCCTGTATCATAGCATCTATAGACCCTGGTCCTGTATCATAGCATCTATAGACCCTGGTCCTGTATCATAGCATCTATAGACCATAGTCCTGTATCATAGCATCTATAGACCCTGGTCCTGTATCATAGCATCTATAGACCCTAGTCCTGTATCATAGCATCTATAGACCCTAGTCCTGTATCATAGTAGCTATAGACCAAAGTCCTGTATCATAGCATCTATAGGCCCTGGTCCTGTATCATAGCATCTATAGACCCTGGTCCTGTATCATAGCAACAGCTGAGGGCTGTAAGGAGGGAGGGATCTATTTCACACAACAGCTGAGGGTTGTAAGGAGGGAGGGATCTATTTCACACAACAGCTGAGGGCTGTAAGGAGGGAGGGATCTATTTCATACAACAGCTGAGGGTTGTAAGGAGGGAGGGATCTATTTCACACAACAGCTGAGGCCTGTAAGGAGGGAGGGATCTATTTCACACAACAGCTGAGGGTTGTAAGGAGGGAGGGATCTATTTTACACAACAGCTGAGGCCTGTAAGGAGGGAGGGATCTATTTCACACAACAGCTGAGGGTTGTAAGGAGGGAGGGATCTATTTCACACAACAGCTGAGGGCTGTAAGGAGGGAGGGATCTATTTCACACAACATCCGAGGTATATCAGCAGGGTGGGAACTATAGAGCTTCTCAAACATACCATTACTGTCAATTTTGTTACACAATATGTACACAATCTAACCCAATTAAAATTAAATGCTTGTGTAGTTTACCCCCACCACCCACCATGATATACAATGTGATGAGTATCAGGGTACAATGTAAACCATTCAACCCAATAAGCACACTATGATGTAAACTTCCTCATTAAAGATGGTATCCAAAGTATAATAGGACCAGGAATTATTACCAACACAATATTGTTCATTAATTCTCTCAGCTCAGGGTTCAGAGGAACTCCATCACCATGGTGATCTGGGGAGCAGCTCCTATCGTGTATTATGTATGCAGATGTGCATAAGATTTTGTTTTAAACAAAAGAAACAAAACAAGGTGGAATCCCTGAGGAAATCTATAAACTCGACCCAGCATTTCTCTAATCCATTAGATCAAACATCAGCTATGATGAAAAGAAATATTTTCACATTTATTCTGGATCAACCGAGACTTGTCGTTACTGACAATGGTTGTCCTTTCCCTCCAATATGGACACGACTATTCTGTATGCTATACTAAAGGTCACTGTCCTAATTCTAAGTGTTGTTAATAATCTCATGAAGTAAACTATTGATAACAGCAATACAAAATATAGACCCACATTGAAACGGTAAGAATTGACATTGTGTATATGTATGTGTTGAAGGCTTGATACTGAAATGTCATCGTTTATAACTGGTGCACATTTAACTGCATGGCTGATAGATGTCTATGACGTGCCCCAAAAATATTATTTTATGTTTGTGTGGTAGTTTTACCATAATCCCCTGTGTGGCCGTCCATACAGGATTGGTGCACTCTTATCCCACCAGAGGTGCCCTAGGTTTGGGCCTGAGTATGTTTACTATATTGTGTTATAAACACTCTGTTTCCCCTTATCTTAATGTAAACCCTTACAGTATTACTATATTGTGTTATAAACACTCTGTTTCCCCTTATCTTAATGTAAACCCTTACAGTATTACTCCTTTAGTTTCCTCAAACTGTTTTATTCATTTATTAACTATTACACCTTGTGCATCCTGTTATATGCTTTATGTGAGGACATGGTTATTCTTCAGCTCCCTGTTTGTAGCCTTGTTCTATATGCCTTACCCTGTCCTGTTGAGACAGACAAAGGGTCGTTTTACAGACTTACAAATAAACAGACATATCAGGAGTTGCCTTCGTTAACTTGTTTATTCATTGTCGAGAGACTGCGAATCACTACATTTGATTATTTTTATGTTTGAAGAACATAATTTACAATAATTCCTGGTGTACAATTATAAGTAAAGAATCCAATACACTCCATGGGATAAGCTTAGAAATGCAGGAATATATTAGTTACACTGTCTTGAAGTTTAGTTCATGTATTCATACTATTTAAAATGTTAGATAGCCAAGAAATGCGAACAATTCTACAAGCAGATCTTTTGAATAACACATTTTGAAAATAATATTATTGAGTTTAGTGACAAGAGTGATTTGCCTTCAAGACATGACATGCACACTGTATACATCAGCTTATGGTTTCCATGGCAAGGCGCATGCGCACAGACTGCCCCTACATAGCCTGCCATCTAGTGCACACCTCAGTAACTAATCCTTTCTCATGGTTTCACGCGAGAGTTACAACTATTTCACGAGATTCTCGGCTTTCATAAAACCATGTGTTTGCACCGCCATCCATTCCACCACCTAGCCCAGGGTCAGCTAAAAACACAAATCTCGGTTGAAGGCAAACGGAAGGGGAACTGGTGTGAAATAGCGGAGGTGGCAAAGGCTGGCCATTTTGGTTTTATAGATATTGCAGTTAGCGTTTTACTACCCAGATATTGCAGTTAGCGTTTTACTGATGTCTTTATGGCTGTGAGAAGCAGTATTGAGACGAAGCAGGCGGGGGGAGGAGGGATGGAGGAGTGGGGAGGGAAGGATAGCTAGCAGGGGAGTTTGGGGGAGGTGGGGGAGATGGAAAAGGTGGGGGAGAGGGAGTAGGAGGAAGGATAGGTGGTAGGGGGAGGTGGGGGGGGGAGAGAACAGGTATAGGACAGGGGGAGGAGGGGAAAGGAGAGGGATGAGGAGTGGGAACATGTGGAGCAGGGGAGGAGGGGAGCAGGACGGGCACGGGGAGGAGGAAGGGGAGGGGCAGGGGGAGGAGGAGGAACAGATGGGGCAGGGGGAGGAGGAACAGGTGGGGCAGGGGGAGGTGGAACAGGTGGGGCAGGGGGAGGAGGAGGAACAGGTGGGGCACGGGGAGGTGGAACAGGTGGGGCAGGGGGAGGAGGAGGAACAGGTGGGGCAGGGGGAGGAGGAGGAACAGGTGGGGCAGGGGGAGGAGGAGGAACAGGTGGGGCAGGGGGAGGAGGAACAGGTGGGCAGGGGGAGGAGGAACAGGTGGGGCAGGGGGAGGAGGAGGAACAGGTGGGGCAGGGGGAGGAGGAGGAACAGGTGGGCAGGGGGAGGAGGTGGAACAGGTGGGGCAGGGGGAGGAGGAAGGGGAGGGGCAGGGGGAGGAGGAGGAACAGGTGGGGCACGGGGAGGAGGAGGAACAGGTGGGGCAGGGGGAGGAGGAACAGGTGGGGCAGGGGGAGGAGGAGGAACAGGTGGGGCAGGGGGAGGAGGAGGAACAGGTGGGGCAGGGGAAGGAGGAACAGGTGGGGCAGGGGGAGGAGGAGGAACAGGTGGGGCAGGGGAAGGAGGAGGAACAGGTGGGGCAGGGGGAGGAGGAGGAACAGGTGGGGCAGGGGAAGGAGGAACAGGTGGGGCACGGGGAGGAGGAGGAACAGGTGGGGCAGGGGGAGGAGGAACAGGTGGGGCAGGGGGAGGAGGAGGAACAGGTGGGGCAGGGGGAGGAGGAGGAACAGGTGGGGCAGGGGAAGGAGGAACAGGTGGGGCAGGGGGAGGAGGAGGAACAGGTGGGGCAGGGGAAGGAGGAGGAACAGGTGGGGCAGGGGGAGGAGGAGGAACAGGTGGGGCAGGGGAAGGAGGAACAGGTGGGGCAGGGGGAGGAGGAGGAACAGGTGGGGCAGGGGGAGGAGGAGGAACAGATGGGGCAGGGGGAGGAGGAACAGGTGGGGCAGGGGGAGGAGGAACAGGTGGGGCAGGGGGAGGGGGAGGAACAGGTGGGGCAGGGGGAGGAGGAACAGGTGGGGCAGGGGGAGGTGGAACAGGTGGGGCAGGGGGTGGAGGAGGAACAGGTGGGCAGGGGGAGGAGGAACAGGTGGGGCAGGGGGAGGAGGTGGAACAGGTGGGGCAGGGGGAGGAGGAACAGGTGGGGCAGGGGGAGGAGGAGGAACAGGTGGGGCAGGGGAAGGAGGAGGAACAGGTGGGGCAGGGGGAGGAGGAGGAACAGGTGGGCAGGGGGAGGAGGAACAGGTGGGGCAGGGGGTGGAGGAGGAACAGGTGGGGCAGGGGGAGGAGGTGGAACAGGTGGGGCAGGGGGAGGTGGAACAGGTGGGGCAGGGGGTGGAGGAGGAACAGGTGGGGCAGGGGGAGGAGGAGGAACAGGTGGGCAGGGGGAGGAGGAACAGGTGGGGCAGGGGAAGGAGGAACAGGTGGGGCAGGGGGAGGAGGAACAGGTGGGGCAGGGGGAGGAGGAGGAACAGGTGGGGCAGGGGGAGGAGGAACAGGTGGGGCAGGGGGAGGAGGAGGAACAGGTGGGGCAGGGGAAGGAGGAGGAACAGGTGGGGCAGGGGGAGGAGGAGGAACAGGTGGGGCAGGGGGAGGAGGAGGAACAGGTGGGGCAGGGGGAGGAGGAACAGGTGGGGCAGGGGGAGGAGGAGGAACAGGTGGGGCAGGGGAAGGAGGAGGAACAGGTGGGGCAGGGGGAGGAGGTGGAACAGGTGGGGCAGGGGGAGGAGGAGGAACAGGTGGGGCAGGGGGAGGAGGAGGAACAGGTGGGCAGGGGGAGGAGGAGGAACAGGTGGGCAGGGGGAGGTGGAACAGGTGGGGCAGGGGGTGGAGGAGGAACAGGTGGGCAGGGGGAGGAGGAACAGGTGGGGCAGGGGGAGGAGGTGGAACAGGTGGGGCAGGGGGAGGAGGAGGAACAGGTGGGGCAGGGGAAGGAGGAGGGAGGGGAGGGGACGGCGAGTGGGAACAGGTGGGGCAGGGGCGGGGGGGAGGACATGTTATAGCATTAAAGGTTAAAGAGAGAGTGAAGGGGTGCCGGTGAGGGTCAAGCGTATGTTGTGTAGAAAGGCCATGAGTAGGAGGTTGTGCTCTACGGGCGGCGGGGGCCCAGGTAAGAGCAATATTCCACACGTATACGTGAGGCTGAGTTATTGCACATAAAGCAATGTTAGTGGTGGTGGAGGTGAGACGTGAGGTGACGTACGGGGACGTAAGGCAGGTGGAGACCTTAGCACTCCGCCTGGCGCGGGCTGGCGGGGGCGGGAGACATTAACATTTGTCCTTTCTACACTGAATACCTTCAGGCAGTCGGTGCCGCTTCTACTGAATGCTGGAGAATACATTTTGGCCAGATTTTCAGAAAATGTACAATTAGCAGCAGTACAGATTTAGTAAATTCTGAAAGATTAGGCCTGGATCATGGCAAATAAAGTGACAAACACGGAACAAGCCTTGTTCTATATTACCACCCACAACCAGACTGCACGTCTAATCAGGACTTAGAGTAAGATTTTCAGAAAATGTACAATTGGCAGCTGTATACATTTAGTAAATTCTGCTAAATTAGGCTGCAATTTGGTCAATACTAGGTAAATTCTAGTATATTCAGCATTGCATTGATTCTAGCAATCTTTTTGGTTAGGTTTAACCGTATTTTGAACTTTATTTTCTTCTGAAATATGGGTTATTAAAGAAGATTGGTGAAGGTGAATTGTACATTTTCTGCAGATCTGACCCATTTACACACAACATTTAATGATCAAGTACCAAATTTCAGCAATCATGGTGAAATAAAAATGGATAACTATCCAAATGTTTAAAGATGATGGCGATATTTTTCAAAGTTGGTGTTCTACAAGAATGCTTGTTCACAATTTGTTCATTATTGTGCATCAATAGTGTTTAGTACTGTTAGTAGCTTAGCACTGTAGATCTCATAGAAAATAAGATCTGATTGTTTTATTTTTATTGCATTTTATATTGTATTAGTGCCATATGGTACCATCTCTTGTCAAGCGAACCTTGATCATCAGAGACCTAGTGTCTCTATTTACTTTACCCATTATTATCTTTATTTTAATTATTATTTGATTTAATCTTACCTGTAAAAGTTTACCCTATTTCAAAATTATAACTCTGCCTTGTGCGAGATGGTACGTCTGGGAGACCTGGATCTAATCTAGAGGACTGTATACCTATTTGTCTTTTATATGTGTGATTATTCTTATGTAATCTGAGTTCGATAAATAAAGTAGTATCTTATCTTATCTTATCTTATATCATACTAAGGCCTATATTTGTATACATTACTATAGTGATTTGTCATTAAGAATTAAAGCTAACAATGTGTTCATAAACATAAAAACATATAGAAGCGTAGTGACTTCACTTTATAGTAACTGGCGCTAATTACTGAACACACAATAGGTTCTCTTCTGACGGCTCTGGATCATGGTAAATAAAGTAACAAACACGGAACAAGTCTTATTCTATATCTGATGTGTTTCAGGAAAATGAGTCATAAGTCGCAAAAAATTGATTTTGAGAGACTATTATATTTGAAAAGATGAGATCAAGCCGATTCCAATGATAGTAAACAGTCTAATAAGATAATAAGTATTTCTAGATTTTAAGTTTGATATTTTCGTTTTTGAAAAAGTTTCCAATATTTCTGGGGGTCATTAAACAGTAAAGTAACTAAATGAAGTCCATATGAGGACTGTTAAAACCAAAGTATATATTACATCGATTGTCGTAAATTCAATGCACCGATTGACATAACTATAAGTGACACACTCTCCAAAAATCAGAAGATTCCAATAACGTGATCTTGTCAAAAAAACGCTCTGAATAATATCAATTTTGCGACTTATGATTCATTTTCCTAAAACACATCACATATTGCCACCCAGGACCAGACTGCACGTCTAACCAAGACTGAATAGCACATTGCTACAGTGAGGAGCAAGTCATGCCTGCCCTCTTACACTAAGTACGGTGCACACATCATCAAGTGACATGGTACATGGGTCAGATTTTCAGAAAATGTACAATTGGCAGATGTACACATTTAGTAAATTTTGCTAAATTAGGCTGTAAAATGATGAATACCGGGTATATCTGAGTATATTTTGTATCGCATTGATTTAAAGAATCAGTTCTGTTATGTTAAACTGCATTTTGAAGCTCATTTCTGTCATAAATGTAGGTTATTTGAGAGGATTGGTGAAGACGAATTGTACATTTTCTGAAAACCTGACCCACATACCTTTTGGTCGTACAGGAATACAGTGAAATGTCATACACAATGCATATATTCTGCTGCAGTTGATTAATTTATAAGAATCCTGTAAATGGGTGATAATACTAAACCATAGCTGTCTGTGAACTGGTACAATTGTGAAAGTCCATTCCGTATTCAGCCAAGCATTGACCTGAGCAAGGCAATGTTAAGCACATCAGACCATCCAATAACAATTGATGTGGAGGGCCATTTATAACCTCTGTTCCACTACACAAGTACTTAGTAGATAAACTACTATATATACTAGTGTTTACTATTGTTGGATGCTTATTTTCAGGATGGCGCCAATCATCTTTTTTTTGTTTGAATAGTTTTATTACTGAAGTTCCAAGTTCGCGTAACAATTACTATTATAACCCAAGATATCCTAAGCTAATACTGTTCACACTAATCGGCCGTAGAAATGTATAATTTGATACAATCCCTCATGATATTAATTCCGTCCTTATGAATGCTCTACAGACTATATGTGATGTGTTTCAAGAAAATGAGTCATAAGTCACAAAATTGATATTTCTCAAAGTGATATATTCCCAAAATCTCTTTGTAGGAATGTTCTCATTTTTGGTGTGACTAACGCTGGATGAAGTATGAATACATGTACAAAAATGCAAGACAGTGTATCAAATATTGTCATGCATCTATAGGGTCATCCCATAGAGTATATTTAGCTACTTTAATAGTAATTGTCGACCCAAAAATATTGTAACTTTTTTCAGAAATAAAAATATCAAACTTAAGATATACAAATACTTATTAGATGCCCTTAATGTTTATATTTATTGGAATCTTCTTGGTCTCATCTTTCCAAATATGATAAAATCCCAAAATCTAATTTTTGCGAATTATGACTTTTTTTTCCTGAAACACATCACATATTATATCATTTTTGTATAGCTTTTTGGCCACATAATTAAGAACAAATTTAGAGAGGCAAAAGAAAATCGATTATTGCTATTACACCTCCAACCTGTACTCAAACTCCAGTGGTTCTAGTTGTATATGTTGTACGAAACATTGAATATGAGGATGAATTAGTTGCCAACAATATGAAACCTGCTATGCTCGAGGCAATTTGAAATCAGCGAGTTTGTAAAGGTCATTAATTACTCTTTTTTGTTTCACTTATGTATAATGCTTTTATTCAAGATTAATTCATTACAGTTACATAGATAAAGAAACATAGAAAAGGTTTCAGTCCTCTGCTCATTTGCAGGTCTTCCTCGATCGCCGGTTAACTGAATGAAATACAATCATTCTTTCACTCACTCTTTCATTCAAGAAACATAGTAATTAACAATTTTTGTTGTCTACAAACTTAACCATTACAATGCTTGATTATTCTAGCGGTCTTTTATTTTGTGGTTATTAGATTCTGGGTTATGTAACAATACACCATCCTTATCAATGAGGATTTGGTCCTTCACTTATTAATCATCATATTCAATTAATTTCTTTTAATACTAGATGAGAAATATAAAATATAATCATAGAGTAAAAACCATGAACTACCTACCAACATATGTACGACCAAAGAACCTAGGAAACTGTATTGTATAGTACTTTCAAATCTTGGCCCAAAAGAACTAACCCCGAAAAGGGGAGTTGGTAACCAAGTGTAAATAAAAAAAATATAAAAAAAATAAGAAATTATAGAATAGAAAAGAATAGAATAGAAAAACATTTTTATTTTCGTTGTCAAACGCTATAGAAAGAATATCTCCGGCCATATGGGAGGTGTTCTAATCCTTTCTCTTCGCTTAAATTAACATTTGATTTATGTAGGGAGAAACAATCTTGCATTATACTTTATAACTTAGTGATTAGTCAAACTGCGTCTGGATTGACTCTCCCTTGACCCTTCCATAACCATAAACAGTAGCACCCCCCGCCCTGGCCCTACATTATAAACAATATTACTTTTATCGTTATATTGATCATCACTTTACTAAGGATTTACATTCCTTTCAGTAATTAGCATACATCTTTCATACATCAGTGCAAGTAGTTGTTACCTTTGTGTCATTAATGTATCGTAGTTTGTAATTAAACTAGATTTCTGACAGGTTAATCAGATTGTTTTTCATATACATTTTCCCCAACAATATAAAACTCAATACTTTTGACATAATAATTCTTTCAATACAATACAATACAATCAAGGATAATGCTAGGCTTTCAATACAATAATTATGTGCAAATGCTAATTTATATGAAGGTCCCTATATAGCCATAATTGCTTATAATAAGGCTCACTCCTGGGCCTGCTTAAAACCGGTCCGAGACCTAATTGAGACATGTTTGAGACATGTTTGCAACCTGTTTGTGGCAGCCATGCAGTCTGACCTTTGTGACATGTTTGTGACCTGTATGCAAAATGTTTCAGACATGTTTGCAATTTGTTTGCGACTTGTTTTTGTGAAGCATGTCCGAAACATATTTGGGACATGTGTGAAGACGGTAACATGTTTGAAATCTATTTGAAATATCTTAAAATATCGGACATGTTTGGTACATCTTTGGAGATGTTGTTGACATGCTAGAGACATGCTTGAGACAAGCTAGAGACATGCTAGAGACATGCTAGAGACAAGCTAGAGACATGCTAGAGACATGCTAGAGACAAGCTAGAGACAAGCTAGAGACATGCTAGAGACAAGCTAGAGACATGCTAGAGACATGCTAGAGACATGCTAGAGACATGCTAGAGACATGCTAGAGACCTGCTAGAGACCTGCTAGAGACATGCTTGAGACAAGCTAGAGACATGCTAGAGACATGCTAGAGACAAGCTAGAGACATGCTAGAGACAAGCTAGAGACGTGGTAGAGACGTGCTAGAGACAAGAAAGAGACAAGCTAGAGACAAGCTAGAGACAAGCTAGAGACAAGCTAGAGACAAGCTAGAGACAAGCTAGAGACATGCTAGAGACATGCTAGAGACAAGCTTGAGACATGCTTCAGACAAGCTAGAGATAAGCTAGAGACAAGCTTGACACCAGCTAGAGATCTGCTAGAGACAAGCTAGAGACATGCTAGAGACAAGCTAGAGACAAGCTAGAGACAAGCTAGAGACATGCTAGAGACAAGCTAGAGACAAGCTAGAGACAAGCTAGAGACAAGCTAGAGACAAGCTAGAGACAAGCTAGAGACAAGCTAGAGACAAGCTAGAGACAAGCTAGAGACAAGCTAGAGACAAGCTAGAGACAAGCTAGAGACAAGCTAGAGACAAGCTAAAGACATGCTTCAGACAAGCTAGAGATAAGCTTGACACCAGCTTGACACCAGCTAGAGGTCTGCTAGAGACAAGCTAGAGACATGCTAGAGACAAGCTAGAGACAAGCTAGAGACATGCTAGAGACAAGCTAGAGACAAGCTAGAGACAAGCTAGAGACATGCTAGAGACAAGCTAGACACATGCTAGAGACATGCTAGACACATGCTAGAGATCTGCTAGAGACAAGCTAGAGACATGCTAGAGACAAGCTAGAGACATGCTAGAGACATGCTAGAGACATGCTAGAGACAAGCTAGAGACGTAATAATGATTTGTTTGATATATGATGTTTGTGACATGTGTGAGACATGCTTGAGTCATAGTAGAGTCAATCTAAGCTAAAAAATAGGCCTACCCCAAAAGAATTGCAACAAAACGTTTCATGATTGTTCCATGTACTTCAAAATGTGCTGAACAACATATTAAAAGTAGAAGAAAATCGGTCCACGGGAAAGTACAAAAAAACGCAAAAACAAAATGGCCACCACTTCCAATTTTAGTAACCATAATTCAGGCTAAAATCAACATAGAATATCATATCTCAGCTCCTAATCATACTATAACCATGTGTAATACCTGTTTTTGTATGTTTTATGGGGTGAGGAATCTATTTCTGCAATAATTATTCCGTTACAAGGTCATTTCCAAGGCCAAATCCAATATGGCCGCCAAATGGAAACATGATTTCTTTTATCTCAATAGCTATTGGTGAATTTTATATCTCAGCAGCTACAACACCATATAATATAATATTTTTTAGTTTTTAATGCATGAGGATATCATTTCTGAATCATCTTTCTGTTTCAAGGTCATTTCCAGGTCTAAATCGAATATGGCCGCCACCTTGCAACAAAAATGTCATATCTCAGCTCCAATTAGCCCAAGATAGATGTGTAATACTATTTTCTTTAGGTTTTAAGGTACAGAGAATCCATTTCTGAAGCTATTTTCAAGATCAAAACATATTTCATGAACTTAGGCCTTTAATTTAAATGAAGATGATATTACTCATAACTAAAATATTTAAATCATATAATTTTTTAATTATAATGACCCAACATTTTTCTTAATTCTCTTGATCTCACGCTCAATATAAGACCATATACAAATATAAAGCCAGACATTATTAAGAGACGTGTTGCATTATAGCTTTCTATTCTATTCTATTCTATTCTATTCTATTCTAGGCCCATATTGATTTTTTGGCACCAATATATGAGCACATAAACCGGGGGGAGGTCACCACCGCAGTCTTCTTAGATTTTAAGAAGGCGTTCGATACTGTCAGCCACCCCATATTACTACAAAAACTAGAAAAGATTGGTATCTGCAACCATGAAAACTCATGGTTCGCGAATTACTTATCTGGAAGAACCCAAACAGTTAGAGTAAATGGAATGAAGTCTACCCACGGTAAGGTAACTTTCGGAGTCCCTCAAGGAACAATTTTAGGTCCGATCCTATTCACAATATATATAAACGATATGCACCAAGTTGTAAAAAACTCCACAATCCAACATTATGCTGATGACACAGTTTTATTTTTAGGCGCTAACAATAAAGAAAATATCTCCAAAACCCTTCAAGAAGATTTAAACCTCATTGATACTTGGTGCAAATCGAACAAAATTTCCATGAATGTTTCTAAAACGAAGTATATGAATTTCAAAATCTCCCCCCAAAAAACAGGAATCGACACTGTCAACCATAGCCTTACCCTGGGTACAGAACCCATACTCAGAACTGAGGAATATAATTATCTTGGACTAATAATAGACCAAAGACTGTCTTTTAAAAGTCAAGCGACCAAGGTACTCAACAATGTAAAATGGAAGGTTAGACTTCTCGGTAGAGCTAGATATATGTTAACCAGGAAGGTAAAGGTTGATATTGTTAAAACCTTGATTATTCCTCTAATAGATAGAGGAGATATGTTTTACTCGAGTGCAAATAAGCACATTGTAAACAGGCTGCAATCCCTCCTCAATGCATCCGTGAGGGCAGCTCTAAATATTGGCAAGAATCAAAATGTTGAAAAAGAACTCAAAAAAATAAATATCCTACCGAATGAGTTGCGGAGAGAGATCCATGTCCTAGAGTGCGCTCACTATTTGGCAAAATGTGAGTCCAATCTTGACCTGAGGAAGCTACCCACAAGGAGCTACTCAAATAATAGCAAAAATTTGAAGACAATACGCCCCAAAAGTACCTTCTATCAAAACTCGTTCCTCTTTAGAGCCCGTAAAGCTTGGAATAGCCTGGAGAAAAAATTACAAAACCTCGAACTTAAGAAAGAATTCAAAAAAAATATTAAATCAATGATTCTTACACGGACTGGGCCCCCCTAGGGTACGGATCTCCCTCCGTGACCATAGCACAATTGTACTGTTATACTGTAGGATAATAATCTACTGCAGCCACTTATACTCTGTCACTTGTAGTGCTCGAGCTGTACCTTGATCATTGTGATGTAATATTGTAATATTGTAACAAAATAGTTTACTACCACCATATGTACTCAGTCTGTTATATGAGACGAGCTGTACTGCTTGTTCTGACACTAGTACGACATGAAACTTACTACTCAAGTAATTTAGTAATAATGTACTTTATTACGAAACCCTTTACATGTACCTTCTGCATTACCGTTATTATGTGGTAGGAGTTTGTGAATCGAACTGTATTGCTCGATTAGATACCCTATGTTGTAAAAATTATCGCGCTGTTCTGCCCGATCTCCTAGACTAATTATTGATCTCTACCATTTTGTATCCTCACTAAGTCAATTAGTTACTGTAGTTATTTTTTTAGCCTTCTACTTATTCAAAAATTCGGGTAACAGCCGGAAGAAATAGTGCCTTGTAGCACCATATTGGTATGTCGACCTATTGTCTTTTTTTACCTACTTTACTCATTCGTACCCCTCTGTACCTATGTATGAAGACAATAAACAACTTCTTATCTTATCTTATCTTATCTATTAAAAATATGTGCAGTCTTTCAAAAATGACTTTATGTTGTTTGCAAATAACTTCAGTAATTAAAAAAAACCACTTAAACCTGGCTGAAATAATGGACTCTATCTGTGCACTATGTATTTCCCGCTATCTATCGACAGATGACATCATCAGAGAGAGAAGGTCCTGGGCTTTAATTCTCCTGATCCTGATTACAGTTTGTGTTGTGCGAATTTACCACCAGTGATAATTGTTGTTGAGACCTACCAGAAGCTGTGAAGGAAGCTGCTGGTTATAGTGCAAAAACTAAACATTTGGTAGAAAAAAGACTGCTGTCTTACTAATTCTGAATCAATTTTGATAAACTGAATACTTGCATGATGCTGACATTGTTGCATATCGTGTGATATACAATGCTATTCATACTGGGAATATTTATTCTTCTGTGAGCTTTTTACTATGCGAAAACATAGCGTGGCAGCCACCCAGGAAGTCATAGCATCGCCGAGAGTACTTCCAAATGTAAAAGCTAGGCAGCGGCTAGATGGAATATCATTCATCAGGATTAAGAGAATTCCATATCAAATTTGTCAGAAGATTTTTGACTGAATGACAATAAATTTAGTGGTAATGAGAAAACACAAATGTGAAGGCCAGTTGACAAATCTTCAGTACAGTTTCTCCCAATGATCGACATGAATCCAGGGGATAAAAGCTGTATCTTGTCCACCCTAGATTACCTAAACAAACTTGCATTAAAACACAACATGCCGGCCGTTTTTACTTTTGACCAACCAATATTTTAGAAGGCTTCTGAGATAGCAAATGCTCTTCCAGATGATAGCCTTTTCAGGAATGTAGTATTATTACTTTCATAGCTTCCATACTTTGATGAATACATTGGTGACATTGGAACTTTAATGGAGGGAAGTTGACTGAAGGAGATTTTAGAGACAGTGTATGGTGGAATTGCTGTTGTACACATTATTTACAACAAGCCTTTTGTGGACACCTGCTGGTAGATCAGCGCCTTACACATCAGATTGTTTCTAGAATCATTGAATATGAGCCTGAATTTCAAGACCAAGTACTTGAACTTAAGGGACTCTACACACTGATAGAGACTGATGTAAGTAACTTGGAGTCTTCTTTGAAATCAGATTGTATTCCCAGCATTGACAAAACTGTTACCCTCAAAAAGAATGAACTGGTTGCAACCTCTAAAAACCAGCAAGCTGTGGATGAACTATATACACATGGTGGGAAATGCTTGTACACTTGTAGCTGCTGATCAAATGGGGTCATGGGAATTACATCTCAGTGCCATCTTAGTTTGCTTGCCAATATTTGTGGCTTCTGGTCATCCAAATTATCTTAAGTCAGCTTGTCTGTATCTCCAGAAGATGTATCATTAGAGAATGACAACCCTGAGGTGTATCAGAAGTTTCAGTCTGGCTCCCATGTGATAAGACGCAGCAGCCAATTCTGGGCTGGCTAGCTAGGCTCTGATCTGGTGATAGAGCAGAAATTAATGCACTCACTAAAAAGCCATGGAAGGGGGTCTAACACAAGGTAGTGGAATGACAGAGAGCAGTTTGGACTATGTCTTCCACTTTGTCATCCTCATACAACATTGCCATGCAAGATCTAACCACAATTAGCTACACAGGACATGAACAACATAAGGAACTATCCACCACAAGAATGAGTAGAGATAATCTGTTTGCAAAATGAAGTGAGATAGTTGGTAAAACTGATGGACACACTGTTTTCTTGTATTCACACAAGAGAAATTCCAAGGTAAAGACACTGGCATCAAGCAGGGCAGTAAAAGTTGCTGAGGACCGTACCATAGATCTATTGTTGTTATTTCAGAGATTTCTAGTAGTGTCACAGACAGGTGAAGTGATGAATTATGAACTCTGTCTATATCCAATGTCTTTGTTTGAAGCAAAAAACATCTTGCGCCAGTCAGATGAGGCACAGCTGGCAAAGGCAATAAAGAACTATGCCACCTCCAAGTCAGACAATGCTATGCCACAGACAGTCGCAACAACTGATCACTATGTTTTGGATGGGGGGTGACTTCTGCACCAATTAAAGTGGACAGAGGGTTGCACCTACAGTCCAATTGCAGATGAATATGCCTCATTCGCTGTCCAATACTATCTCAGAACGTGCACAATGTAGACAGTGAAGTCCCCAAATAGTATGACCTGATCTGAAAAAATGCTTTTTTCTCCAAAATCTGACCATTGCCATGGCAACAAAATTAAGAAATAAAGATATTTTGTTGAGAAATATATTTTTGGAATCTTCATACATACTTGTTCACTATAATACCCCAACCTGTACAGTATAGTTTATATATGTTATATTCCCTGCAAATACCAATGCTTAATATTCTTAATGTTGGCAATATTGGCATGAGCCAGGTGCTTTTTCCCATAGAGACCAATGCTATTTTGTGGAAAATGTCACAAAAACGTCAAAATCTCAAAAAGCACACAGTCCCTATTCAGGGAATGATCCCCCATGTGTCCCGCATCATATATCCAAAAATCAGCTGTACATTATTTTATTCCGGGTTCCATGCTAAAATGCCTGTACTACATCCAGATTACTAATGACATTCTCCTTGACATTTTGTGTGTGTGATGCAAGAACTAAATTATATAAGGCACATCTTAGGTTTAGGTAGGCTCATCTCCATTGAAGTGAAATTCAGAAAATAGCTTTTGATCTTAAAAATGACCTGAAATTATATGTAGATGCAGTTCTAATCAAAGTTTAGGTATGACATATGCATGTCCTGTGGCAGCCATATTGGATTTTGACCTTGGAAATAACCTTAAAACAGACAAATGGCTTCAGAAGTTGAATCCTCATACCTAAAAACATACTAAAAGTGGTATATTACACACGGATATAGTGCTAATAGGAGCTGAGATATAAGATTCTAATCTCTCGGTGGCGGCCATATTGGATTTTGACCTTGAAAACGACCTTAAAATAGAAAAACTATTTCAGAAATAGATTCCTTGTGCCTTAAAACCTAGAAAAAGTGTCATCATACATGGATATAGTGCTAACATGAGCTGAGATATGACATTACATGTGATTTAACCCTGAGTTATGGTGCCTAAAATCAGCAGTGGAAGCCATTTTTATTTTTGCGTTTTTTTGTATTTTCCCGTGATCCGATTTTCCTCTACTTTTGATATGTTGTTCAGTACACCTGGAAGTACAGGAAACGACCATAAAACCTTTTGTTGCAATTTTTTGGGGGTTAAACCGTATATTGACTCTACTATCAGTGAAAGATAAACATTGGTGTGAATGACTGCTGTAATGACGAGGTTTTGTTTTGATCTGGTTTTGTTTTGGTCTAAAACAATATTTAGTTGGATTACCACTGGTCATTCTCCATGTTTGTCCCTGGACAACCAAATGTTGCATGTGTACACCTGTTACTGGTCCTACTCATTACACTAACATGTGTACAGCTGTTACTGGTCCTACCCATTACACAAACATGTGTACACCTGTTACTGGTTCTACCCATTACACTAACATGTGTACAGCTGTTACTGGTTCTACCCATTACACTAACATGTGTACACCTGTTATTGGTCCTACCCATTACACTAACATGTGTACACCTGTTACTGGTCCTACCCATTACACTAACATGTGTACACCTGTTACTGGTCCTACCCATTACACAAACATGTGTACACCTGTTACTGGTCCTACCCATTACACTAACATGTGTACACCTGTTACTGGTCCTACCCATTACACTACCATGTGTACACCTGTTACTGGTCCTACCCATTACACACACATGTGTACACCTGTTACTGGTCCTACCCATTACACACACATGTGTACACCTGTTACTGGTCCTACCCATTACACACACATGTGTACACCTGTTACTGGTCCTACCCATTACACAAACATGTGTGCACCTGTTACTGGTCCCACCCATTACACAAACATGTGTACACCTGTTACTGGTCCTACCCATTACACACACATGTGTACACCTGTTACTGGTCCTACCCATTACACTAACATGTGTACAGCTGTTACTGGTCCTACCCATTACACAAACATGTGTACACCTGTTACTGGTCCTACCCATTACACTAACATGTGTACAGCTGTTACTGGTCCTACCCATTACACAAACATGTGTACACCTGTTACTGGTCCTACCCATTACACAAACATGTGTACACCTGTTACTGGTCCTACCCATTACACTAACATGTGTACACCTGTTACTGGTCCTACCCATTACACTAACATGTGTACAGCTGTTACTGGTCCTACCCATTACACTAACATGTGTACAGCTGTTACTGGTCCTACCCATTACACAAACCGGTAAAAAGCTGGATTTTAATTATAACGTTTGAAATTTTATACCCCTTCACCGTAGATAATGTGACATAAAATATTCAATTTGACAAACTAATTAATTTTCAAACTTTTAATTATCCGTTAGATGTTTTGAAGGCTGAAAACTGGGTGAGGATGGAAAATGAAAAATGAAAAATATAGTGCGTGACTGGGTGTGGTTCAGCTTGGTGGGGAGAGGGGGGGGGGGGGGAGGGGTGTGTGTGTTCAACAATTTACTACATAACAACTGTACACATTTGTAATACTTGCAAATGAGTTAATAGACCGTATTTATCTCATTCTTTCATTTCATTATCATTCTCATTACAACTTGTAATGTAATGCCTGTGACAATATGTCTAATGTTGTAATATTTTAGTCGGACTGTTAATCATTTTCACTATACACACCTCTATGGTTTTTTTCTAAACATGTCAATATTCTCAGGGTACAACGAAAATCACCTAAGGGTGAGATTGCTGTAATCTTGTTAACCTCATGATTAAATAAAACTTGTCAAAAATAAAACATTGTAGAGAATTGTGTTCAGTCAGTCATATTATTATCAACCCACTACTAGGATAATTGACACAGCTATGATCAACACTCACTAAAATCTGAACGCCAGCACGTATTTCTCCTGAATATAAATTTGTTCAAAAAAATAATTGATAGAAGTGATAATTATAGTTGATAAAAGTAATAATTATAGTTGATAGAAGTGATAATGTACTCTAGGACAGAAGATTGTCAAACCCTGAAGCAGCTGAAAACCTGCCACATGCAGGAGAGGAACTCTTCATTGGCTTTCACTGAATACAAATAAAGCATTCTAATGTAACATGCAGGAGGGAAACTCTACATTGGACTTCACTGAATACAAATAAAGTATTCTAATGTAATCAAAACAAGACAGGGTGTAGTACACAGTACATAATACATAACGTACAAAGTACATGTCATACAAGTAGAAACATATATACATTCTGATGTAGAGAAATAGTTAAGTAGTAGCCTGTAAATAGGGTACAGCTTTGATTCTGATTGACTTTAGAAACGGAACAGATCTGAAAGGCTTCTAATGTGGTTGAGCCAGCATTGCTTCAATCCTTGACCTTGCAGACCAACGCAGTTATGTAAGAATTAAGACAACAACAAAGCAAGCTAGTCTTGCACTGAACCTCATATCAACTACATTATTATTATATTTTCCTCTTTCTTTGAAACAAATGTGATCCGTTTTAGGAAAATAAGTCATAAGTCGCAAAATATGGATTTTGAAATATCACCATATTTGAAAAGAGGAGATCAAGCTGATTCCAATGAAAGTAAACACTAGGACACCTAATATGTAATTTCTATATTTTAAGTTTGATATATTTATTTTTGAGAAAAACAATTTGCAATGTTTCTGGATGGGTAATTACCAATAAAGTAACTAAATATACTCCATATGAAGGCCTTCAAAGCGCAAGGATATATTTAATACAATGTCCTTAAATTTGTTACACGGACTGATATGACTATAAGTGCTAAACCCTTTAAACATCAGAACATTACAATAAAGAAATCTTGTGATAAAACACTTTGAAAAAGATCAATTTTGCCACTTGTGATTCGTTTTTCTTGAACACATCAGCAATGATATCTGCCCCCCTATGAATAGACACTGGTGCAAGAATGCAGTCAAAGGTTCCCTAGGGCCCTCGGTTACTTCTCGGTGCACAAGAAATGTCTTGCAATCTCCAGTAAAGAATGGAAACACAAAAAAGAATTAATTTTACAGCGACTGAAAAAGCTAGAAATGTTTCCATGTTTTGCTGGTTGGGTGTGAGCCTGAATGTCACTTGTTAATGAGGTTTGTGAGTGGGATTTATACCTGTTCCACCCAGTGTTTGTGAGTGGGATTTATACCTGTTCCACCCAGTGTTAGTGGAGCACATCAAGTCAGCCTCATAAGGCCTTATTTACACCAGGAATGACTGCCTGACCTTTGCCTTAATCAGGACTTGAGTAATAAACTGTAGTTAAGAGGTAGAAGTAGGTGCGGGTGTGGGTTTAAAACATGGATATGGAGCAGAGCCAAACGTGGGTTATGGAATAAAGTCAGCGGAGAGAGAGATGTTGAGAGAAAGAACTGTGGCGGAGGAGGAGGCGGAGGAAGCGGAGAAGGAAGAAATGGAGCCTGGCTGCGAATAAAAACTGCGCATAAAAGAGGAAGTTGCAAGATTCATGAGATTGTGGGCTGCAGCGATGAGGAACTCCACCATTAGAGGGCAGCACAGTGCGGCAGAATTGAAGTATTCATGAAGTGAAATAAAATTTGTGAAAAATAGAAAAAAATGTAGGAAAAGCGTGAGTTGTTGCATGGCAGGAGGTTGCTGAGTCACTCTGTGAGCGATAAAAGGGGTGAAAAGTCTCTTCTCACAACGAGGTTGTTGCTCCTCAGAAGGAGGCTGTGCTGTATGAGAAGGAGGCTATGGCGGGCGGCTGATGAGAGGGCGACCCCTGGTGTCGTGTGAGTGAGACGCTTAATGAACGCTGAATAAATGAATAAACCCTGCCTTCTGATTGGCTCCCGCTGCTAACAAGGTAAGGCTGGGCTCTGATTGGTCAGTCAGCTCCTACTGATTTTTACTAGACTTGCAACTATTTTATTAGTCATAAGCGGCCCTGAGAAGGAATGGAGACGCCGGAACTGACGTCATTAAGGTGTGGAGCATGCGCAGAAACTGTGGTTCTATTTCTACAGGTCTGTGTGGTGTGTTTGGGCATGAATTAGGAGAATTACATGTCTGTTGGGGAAGCTGTGTGGGTGTAGGGGCAGGGTAAGGACCCGGGTAGGGTATGGTGTTCCAGTGCCCCCCAGTGCTAGCAGACACAACCACAAGCACTGGGTGCTTACATATATGTGTTGTTGCTGCAGAGAAATGAGTCACATGTCACAATAATGGTATTTTTCTAAATGTCTTTATCACAAAATCTCTTTTTAGGAATGTTTTCATGTTTTGATAGTTTAGTGTTCTTCGTAGTAGCAATACATATATACACAGTTAATAAGACAGAACGCGCTGAGATGCAACTAGATACGTAATATAATATAATAATTGAGACTATTTACTCATTATATTTGACTTATATACTTGTTATGAATTAGTTATATATATATTGAAACTTTATTTTCATTTTGCTGCACATAAGGTCTACATGAAAATAGGACTCTCGGCTCTGTTTCTCATCAGAGACAGTTCTTCCGCCGGGACCTTCTACATCTAACTCGTAAATACACATAGCAAACAATAGAACAAAATAAAACAATGAGTAAATATACTTGAGTTCTTTTCACCAACATGGTGGGAGCTAGTAAGCCTTGCAGTACCTTGTAAATAAGTATTGGAGTAAGACTTACATGCTTACATACGTATAAGTGCTTATTATAATAATAATGTTATATTAACATACCTAGGAGGAAGGGAAGTGACTCAGGGTAGTTGTCCTCTCTATTCCCTTAGCATATAGTCTCTAAGGAATCTTCTAAACTTCTAAGGTCATAATTCTTAGGATGGTTTGGGATGCTGTTCCAAAGAACTTGTCCTTGGCATATGAGGGATGTTTTAATTTTTTCAGTTTTAGGGTTTGGTACTAGAAGTGATTTTCCTGATGCAAGATTTCTTAGGGAAATTTTCCGTTTACCAATATTATCAGTTACCAGTTACCTATATGGATCCACTTCAGGCAAACACCAACATACTCTAACACCTTTTGCATATTGTAATATTTTGAAAATTAGCAAACAACTTTGGATCAATTTCATCTCATCTCTTTATCCTCATACCTACGTCAGAATGACTGTTGGTAATAATATGTATACTATGGACTTAGAAGGTTGTGGTTTGGAGGGAAGAGACTTATGGCATGTGATAGAGGACGAGCGATAGCGAGGTCTCTATCACATGTCCATAAGGCTATTCCCTCCAAACCACAACCTTCCAAGTCCTTTAGGGGTCGACCACAGACTCTATTCACTGGTAGGATTGTCCGTTACAAGGGCAATTTAGGGACAAAACCGGACCGGAGACCCCTAAATATATATATAGTGAAATAGCCTGATGATCCATTTATTCACCCCTTACACTTCTATCTATTTCTAAACATGTCTATAGTTTCAGGTCACAACGAAAACCATCTCCGGATGAGATTGCTGCAATCTTGTTAACTTCCTGAATGAAGAAATGTCAATAGAAAAGAATAATATAATGAACAAAGACCAATAAAAGGCAGACCAGTGTTGGGTGGTATTCACACAGTCTCAAGGGTGAAGCAGGTAATGGTGAATGAATATCCATTTCCGGCTGTAATCAATAGGAAATTGTGGTGTCTCTGGTTACAAATTGACTGATCACCACCTTTCACCTGAAACCATACCTTTCAGAGGTATATGGGTCAGATTTTCAGAAAATGTACAATTCAACTTCACCAATCTTCTTAAATAACCCACATTTTAGACGGAAATAAAGTTCAAAATGTAGTTTAACCTAACCAAACAGATTGCTAGAATCAATGCAATGCCGAATATACTCGAATTTACCTAGTATTGATCAAATTAGTAGAATTTCCTAAATGTGTACAGCTGCCAACTGTACATTTTCTGCAATTAACCAGAAACGTGAAACCTGGAACATTCAAGCACTTTCAGAGATATGTACTTGTATGACGTCTGCCTGAACCTGCACTCAATAATTGGAGCTTTATTTAGCCTTGTCTTGATATCATGAAACCTTGCTTGCACCATTTCATGTAAGTACAGACATATGTGATGTGTTTCAGGAAAATGAGTCATAAGTCGCAAAATTGATATTTTTCAAAGTGTTTTTTTCACAAAATCACATTATTGGAATATTCAAATTTTTGGGGAGTTTATCACTTGTAGCTATATCAATCGATGTATGAAATATCAGAACAATGTATTTAATGTACCCTTTCGTTTTGAAGGTCCACATATGAAGTATATTCAGTTACTTTACTGGTTAGTGCCTCCCAGAAATATTACAAACTATGTTTTTCAAAAATAAAAATGTCAAACTTAAAATCTAGAAATACTTATTGGATTATTAGACTGTTTACTATCATTGGAATCGGCTTGATCTCCTATTTTCAAATATGGTGAAATCTCAAATCTAATTTCTGCGACGGATCACGGATCACATATGGTTAGAATAAGATTCAGAATTTCAAAATTCCAAGTTTGTATGAAGAAAGTTTGTATTACATGAAACAGCACAAAACAGAGAATGACATTGCAATCGTGGTAGTTCAGAGATGAGTAATACATTAAACATATCAATATGTATATGGGTCAGAATTTCAGAAAATGTACAATTGGCAGGCCTACGTATTTAGTAAATTGTGTTAAATAAGGCTGCAATTTGGCTAATACTATAAGTAAATTCGAGTATATTCGGCATTGTATTGATTCTTGCAATCTGTTTGGTTAGTTGAACTGTATTTTTTTAACTTTTTTTTTGTCTTTTGGGTTAATTGACAGAATTGGTGAAAGTGAATTGTACATCTTCTGAAAATCTGACCCTTATGCTATCCACCCCTTCATGTATCCAAGATGTCCTCATGAGATATCCAGGAAGTAGGTCGGACTTTTCATTATGACCTCTTTAATTCAGTGAGAAAACTCCTTTAATAATGTTGTATATATTTACATACTTGATACAAGTTCTTGTGAACATTAACATGATGCAAGAGACATAATTAGTGATATTGTAGCGATTCGCAGAGTCTCGACAATGAATAAACAACTTAACAAGGCCAAATCTCTGTTTATTCCAGTCCGTAAAACGGCCCTTAATCCATGACAGTTGGATAAGGTAGGGGAAAACTCAACATGCTACAAAGAGGTAGCTATACTTCCCTAAATAGTGATCACACAGTTGCAAAGCAATAGATATAGAATAAGATAACAAGTATATGGACTGAAACAGGTTGAGGAAACAACTAGAATTCTACAACAAGTGTTTACATCAGAACTAAAGGGAAATAGAGTGTTTTATAGAGTGACACAGTATAAATACACTGGCCCGAACGTAGGGCACCTCTAGTGTTAAGATAGAGAACCATTCCTTTATGGAAGGTCTCACGGAGGATTATAGCAGAACTACTACAATATCATTAACTAGTGATGATTAGGTGATATCATAGGTTTAACCAGAATTAGGTGATATCACTGGTTTAACCAGAACTAGGTGATATCACTGGTTTAACCAGAATTAGGTGATATCACTGGTTTAACCAGAATTAAGTGATATCACTGGTTTAACCAGAATTAGGTGATATCACTGGTTTAACCAGAATTAGGTGATATCACTGGTTAAACCAGAATTAGGTGATATCACTGGTTAAACCAGAATTAGGTGATATCAAAGTATTAACTAGAATTAGGTGATATCACTGCTTTAACCAGAATTAGGTGATATCACTGCTTTAACCAGAATTAGGTGATATCACAGGTTTAACCAGAATTAAGTGATATCACAGGTTTAACCAGAATTAAGTGATATCACAGGTTTAACCAGAATTAGGTGATATCACAGGTTTAACCAGAATTAAGTGATATCACAGGTTTAACCAGAATTAAGTGATATCACAGGTTAAACCAGAATTAGGTGATATCACAGGTTTAACCAGAATTAGGTGATATCACAGGTTTAACCAGAACTAGGTGATATCACAGGTTAAACCAGAATTAGGTGATATCACAGGTTTAACCAGAATTAAGTGATATCGCAGGTTAAACCAGAATTAAGTGATATCACAGGTTTAACCAGAATTAAGTGATATCACAGGTTTAACCAGAACTAGGTGATATCACAGGTTTAACCAGAACTAGGTGATATCACAGGTTTAACCAGAATTAAGTGATATCACAGGTTTAACCAGAACTAGGTGATATCACAGGTTTAACCAGAATTAGGTGATATCACAGGTTTAACCAGAATTAGGTGATATCACAGGTTTAACCAGAATTAAGTGATGTCACAGGTTCAACCAGAATTAGGTGATATCACAGGTTTAACCAGAATTAGGTGATATCACATGTTTAACCAGAATTAGGTGATATCACAGGTTTAACCAGAACTAGGTGATATCACAGGTTTAACCAGAATTAGGTGATATCCCTGCTTTAACCAGAATTAGGTGATATCACAGGTTTAACCAGAATTAGGTGATATCACAGGTTTAACCAGAATTAGGTGATATCACAGGTTTAACCAGAATTAGGTGATATCACAGGTTTAACCAGAATTAGGTGATATCACAGGTTTAACCAGAAGTAAGTGATATCACAGGTTTAACCAGAATTAGGTGATATCACAGGTTTAACCAGAATTAAGTGATATCACAGGTTTAACCAGAATTAAGTGATATCGCAGGTTAAACCAGAATTAAGTGATATCACAGGTTTAACCAGAATTAAGTGATATCACAGGTTTAACCAGAACTAGGTGATATCACAGGTTTAACCAGAACTAGGTGATATCACAGGTTTAACCAGAATTAAGTGATATCACAGGTTTAACCAGAACTAGGTGATATCACAGGTTTAACCAGAATTAGGTGATATCACAGGTTTAACCAGAATTAGGTGATATCACAGGTTTAACCAGAATTAAGTGATGTCACAGGTTCAACCAGAATTAGGTGATATCACAGGTTTAACCAGAATTAGGTGATATCACATGTTTAACCAGAATTAGGTGATATCACAGGTTTAACCAGAACTAGGTGATATCACAGGTTTAACCAGAATTAGGTGATATCCCTGCTTTAACCAGAATTAGGTGATATCACAGGTTTAACCAGAATTAGGTGATATCACAGGTTTAACCAGAATTAGGTGATATCACATGTTTAACCAGAATTAGGTGATATCACAGGTTTAACCAGAACTAGGTGATATCACAGGTTTAACCAGAATTAGGTGATATCCCTGCTTTAACCAGAATTAGGTGATATCACAGGTTTAACCAGAATTAGGTGATATCACAGGTTTAACCAGAATTAGGTGATATCACAGGTTTAACCAGAATTAGGTGATATCACAGGTTTAACCAGAATTAGGTGATATCATAGGTTTAACCAGAATTAAGTGATATCGCAGGTTTAACCAGAATTAAGTGATATCACAGGTTTAACCAGAACTAGGTGATATCACAGGTTTAACCAGAATTAAGTGATATCACTGGTTTAACCAGAATTAAGTGATATCACAGGTTTAACCAGAATTAGGTGATATCACAGGTTTAATATTCTGCCAGGAATGCCGCAGGTGCAAGGGTTGTTGTGTATGAAGGTTCAAGTATCTAGTTACCAATCAGGCCTCAACATCTTTATCGTTATAAAACATTGATCTTTATATTTACCATGTGATCAACGATGGTTCCAATCTACCCAAGTCCATTTACACAAGGCAACCCATAGTATGGGTCCCACCTTGATAAAGTTATAGCTAGTGCATCCCATTGCAGTAGTAACTAGTCACTTTATACCACTATATGTATAAACTGTATATTTAAACTCTAGTCTAAGGGACCCTCTGGAAGAGCTATGGCTGCCATAGAAGAGGGAGGACCCATTTCCGGTGTAACTTATCGTATATCTATTATCATGTACTGTTTTCAGGAAATAAACAATACATACATACATAGAAATCCACATAGGACTACTGGCACCCTGTTTTGTCCCAAAACTGTCACAATAAAAAGGTGTCATAGTAAATATCCATCATATCCAACATTTTCCTGCGATGTACCCAGAAATAACATTGCTGCCATATGGATACATAATTATATGACGTATCGCAGTCACTTTTACTTGTGAACGGGAAACATCGCAGTCTACACATTGCATTATTACATACTACATAATACCAACGTTTTACTGTGAAGTTTGTTGAAGTTGAACAAACTAACAATAAACTTGAACCAAACATTTACTAGGATACTCGTGAATATGGCAACGTTTGTTGCTCACCGACTCACTCTACTAGAGGCACCGATGTAAATCACACCCTATGTTTTATCCAACTCTATTTATCATCTTATTCTTGCTTCACAGGTTGTTATATCTATTATAATTACCGCAGATTGTATGTGATACCTCTTATCTGTATGTACTATATTGCCATTCTATGTGCACCGATGTCATGTGTTTTAAGAAAATGAGTCACAAGTCACTAAAAATGGATTTTGAGACTTCACCATATTAGAAAAGATGAGATCAAGCCGATTTTAATGGTAGTAAACAATAGGACATAATAAGTAGTGTTTCTATGATTTAAGTTCAATATCTTTATTTTCGAAAAAAAAGTTATCAATATTGTTGTGTGGATAATTACTAATAAAGTACCTAAATATACTCCATAAGATGACCTTAGAAATACACAGATATATTTAATACATTGCCTTGAAATTTTGCACACATATTAATATCAGTGGCAGCATCAAGACCCCCACAAAATGAGAATATTCCAACAAGGATATCCTATAAAAAAATCACTTTGAAAAAAATCCATTTTGCGACTTACGACTCATTCTCCTGAAACGCATCACCAATGTGTTGTTGACGTGTGAGGCTGAGATGAACGGTTGCTTGCCTGCAGCCATGTATTTACATGTTCCCGCAATTACTCAACACATTGGCTTTACTACACCTCACTAGTCGCTATCCTCATACGTATCTATGCATAAAGCATGGACAAACTCCCTTATTATCACCCAGGACACTTTTCCTATGCATTAAGTATGAGCTACATCACTTATTTTCGCTCTAGACATATCTGCTAGGTATAAAGTACGGACAAACTCACTTAATATCGCCCCAAAATATGTCCTATACATTAAGTATAGGGAACATCCCTGATTATCGCCTATGATGTATGCCCTGTGTATAAAGTATGAATGATAGCACTTATTATCACTCACTTGTTGTACAGATCGATCATTGGCTGGAGCTATGAGGGGAATAACAAGCACTTCCTCTTATTGATGACAAGCAAAATGTCTCTTTTAAAACTGGTTGCGAGCGGGTGTGAGCGGGCGTGAGCGGGCCGTGTGAACGGTTGTCATAATGCTTTCTAAAGATGCTTCTAGAATATATTCTAGAATAAGCTCGAATTCTAAACTGACGTCACAGAAACGTCAGCCTGAACTGAATACAAATCACTTCCCACTTTTACACTATGTGAGCCGCCCCCCCCTCCCCCTATGTCAGCCCCCCCCCCCCCCTATGTCAGCCCCCCCCCCCTCCCCCTATGTCAGCCCCCCCTCCCCCTATGTCAGCCCCCCCCCCCTCCCCCTATGTCAGCCCCACCTATGTCAGCCCCCCCCCCTCCCCCTATGTCAGCCCCCCCCTCTATGTCAGCCCCCCCCTCCCCCTATGCCACCGCCCCCCTCCCTATGTCACCCCCCCCCCCTCCCCCTATGTGTATGGATCTATCTGTGCACTGTTCATCGTCCCTTACAGTAGTTATATCAAGGCAACTTGAGGAACAGTAGGAAGAGTTGGCTGCAGTTGGTAGTGAGCAACCATTGTATCCTGCCTATAATGGCTTATTGTGTCTAAAGCCTTAAAAATGTGTTATCTTAAAGTCAGTATTGAGAGACGAGGGGCTGGTGGGGCAATGTGCTATATATGGTCTTATTGTCAGGCTCAATATCAGTATATTCAGTCTTACTGAGGGGTGTATGAGAGGGGTTTGGGGGTGTGGGGGTGTGGGGGGTGTGGGGGTGTGCTGGGGTAGGGGTGTGGGGGTGTGGAGGTGGGGGAGGGGAGAGCGAGGACGGGGAGGGAGAGGGAGAAAGAGGAGAGAAAGGAGAGAGGCAGGAGAGGACAGGGAAGACAGGAGAGGAAAATGAGGAGAGGGAGGAGAAGGAAGGTAAGAGAGGAGAGGAAAAGGAGGAGAGGGATAGAGAGGGAGAGGGAGGAAGGAGAGGAGGGACAAAGGGGAGAACTAGACAGAAGACAAAGAGAGAAAGCGTGTGACAAGAGAGGGAGACTCATCATCAGACAAAGAGGAAGGAGAGAGAAAGGAAAGTAAATGAGTGGAGGTGGGGCACATTTAATGAGAGATGGTGACAGACAAGAGTGGGGAGGGTACACAAAGAACAGAGGGTTGAGAGGAGGTGGGATAGGAAGGGAAAGAGAGGACAGACAGAAGAAAACAAAAAGAGAGAGAAACAGTGCATATAAAGACAGAGAGAGATGTCACCACACAATACATGTGTTAAGTTTTAATCATCAGGATCAGGATCACGTGCCTGGTATCCCTGGTAACTAGTGAAGCCACACACAACGCTTAACGTCAATCACTTATGACGTCATCATTGGCCACTACTGAGTGACGTCATGAAGACCAGCATGTGACCAGTAGGAGAGCTTCTCTGCTGTCACGTGATGTCACGTGATGTCATGTGATGTCCACCTCTGGTCATCCCCCACTTCCCCTCCATTACAGTCCACTGCTTGACAACCTTGGTAACACTCGGGGGTGAATGCTGGGGGCTGGGGGGGGGGAGGTGGGGGGACTGGAAGGGGGAGGGATTTGTCTAGGGGCTGGTAACACTCGGGGGTGAATGCTTGGGGTGGGGGAGGTGGGGGGACTGGAAGGGGGAGGGGTTTGTCTAGGGGCTGGTAACACTCGGGGGGTGAATGCTTGGGGTGGGGGAGGTGGGGGGACTGGAAGGGGGAGGGGTTTGTCCAGGGGTTGGTAACACTCAGGGGGTGAATGCTTGGGGTGGGGGAGGTGGGGGGACTGGAAGGGGGAGGGGTTTGTCCAGGGGTTGGTAACACTCAGGGGGTGAATGCTTGGGGTGGGGGAGGTGGGGGGACTGGAAGGGGGAGGGGTTTGTCTAGGGACTGGTAACACGAGGGGGGTGAATGCTAGGGGTCGGGGGGGGAGGGGGAGGGGGGGGAGGGGGAGGGGTGGTGGGGGTACTGGAAGGGGGAGGGGTCCAGCCTAGAATATGGCATTTACAGGTTTAACATAGAACTCAACAAGACATGGATATAGGATGACGTATTCACAAAACACATGTGCTTTTGTTTTTCCCAAGTAAATAACGCACAAGTATTTTGTGAATACATCATCCTGTATCCATCTTGAGTTGGGTTCAATATTATGCCATGATATATATAAATTGGTCTTATTTAATCATTATTTACCTTCTATTAATGTCTCGCAAACCTCCAACTCGGCAAATGCAAGCACCTACAATGTTGTGTCATGAAATGAGCATCATGAAATGAACGTCATTGATTGGCGCAACTAAATTTATGCAACCAATCAAAATAGGGGAGTAAGTTGGTTGCATTTGAAAATCAGCCCCCACTAGTGAAATCTAGGCATGCATATATGCCATGGGGTAACATATGGATACACACACCTATCATGGCATAAAGTGCTATATTGATACACTTGATCTATAAATGCTAAAAGTGCATATATCAGGGTTGAAAGAGTCAATAATGCCTGTTTTACCCACACTTTACTACTTGATCTATAAGTGCTAAAAGTGTCCTGCATAAATCAGGGTTGATACAGTCAATAATGGCTATACTATATGATCTATAAGTACTAATAGTGTCCTGCATAAATCAGGGTTGATACAGTTAATAATGGCTATACTACTTGATCTATAAGTGCTAAAAGAGTCCTGCATAAATCAGGGTTGATACAGTCAATAATGGTTATACTATATGATCTATAAGTACTAATAGTGTCCTGCATAAATCAGGGTTGATACAGTTAATAATGGCTATACTATATGATCTATAAGTACTAATAGTGTCCTGCATATATCAGGGTTGATACAGTCAATAATGGCTATACTATATGATCTATAAGTGCTAAAAGTGCATATATCAGGGTTGATACAGTTAATAATGGCTATACTATATGATCTATAAGTACTAATAGTGTCCTGCATATATCAGGGTTGATACAGTCAATAATGGCTATACTATATGATCTATAAGTACTAATAGTGTCCTGCATATATCAGGGTTGATACAGTCAATAATGGCTATACTATATGATCTATAAGTACTAATAGTGTCCTGCATATATCAGGGTTGATATAGTCAATAATGGCTATACTATATGATCTATAAGTACTAATAGTGTCCTGCATATATCAGGGTTGATACAGTTAATAATGGCTATACTATATGATCTATAAGTGCTAAAAGTGTCCTGCATATATCAGGGTTGATACAGTTAATAATGGTTATACTATATGATCTATAAGTACTAATAGTGTCCTGCATAAATCAGGGTTGATACAGTTAATAATGGTTATACTATATGATCTATAAGTGCTAAAGGTGTCCTGCATATATCAGGGTTGATACAGTTAATAATGGCTATACTATATGATCTATAAGTGCTAAAAGTGCATATATCAGGGTTGATACAGTTAATAATGGTTATACTATATGATCTATAAGTGCTAATAGTGTCCTGCATATATCAGGGTTGATACAGTTAATAATGGTTATACTATATGATCTATAAGTGCTAAAGGTGTCCTGCATATATCAGGGTTGATACAGTTAATAATGGTTATACTATATGATCTATAAGTGCTAATAGTGTCCTGCATATATCAGGGTTGATACAGTTAATAATGGTTATACTATATGATCTATAAGTGCTAAAAGTGTCCTGCATATATCAGGGTTGATACAGTTAATAATGGCTATACTATATGATCTATAAGTGCTAAAAGTGCATATATCAGGGTTGATACAGTTAATAATGGCTATACTATATGATCTATAAGTACTAATAGTGTCCTGCATAAATCAGGGTTGATACAGTCAATAATGGCTATACTATATGATCTATAAGTACTAATAGTGTCCTGCATATATCAGGGTTGATACAGTTAATAATGGCTATACTATATGATCTATAAGTACTAATAGTGTCCTGCATAAATCAGGGTTGATACAGTCAATAATGGCTATACTATATGATCTATAAGTACTAATAGTGTCCTGCATATATCAGGGTTGATACAGTTAATAATGGCTATACTACTTGATCTATAAGTGCTAATAGTGTCCTGCATAAATCAGGGTTGATACAGTCAATAATGGTTATACTATATGATCTATAAGTGCTAAAGTTGTGCTGCATAAATCAGGGTTGATACAGTTAATAATGGCTATACTATATGATCTATAAGTGCTAAAAGTGCATATATCAGGGTTGATACAGTTAATAATGGCTATACTACTTGATCTATAAGTGCTAAAAGTGCATAAATCAGGGTTGATACAGTCAATAATGGCTATACTACTTGATCTATAAGTGCTAAAAGTGCATAAATCAGGGTTGATACAGTCAATAATGGCTATACTACTTGATCTATAAGTGCTAAAAGTGCATAAATCAGGGTTGATACAGTCAATAATGGCTATACTATATGATCTATAAGTGCTAAAAGTGCATATATCAGGGTTGATACAGTCAATAATGGTTATACTATATGATCTATAAGTACTAATAGTGTCCTGCATATATCAGGGTTGATACAGTCAATAATGCCTGTTATACACTGTTCAATTGTTAGAACCTGTGCGCACATATTTGTGTTTAATGCCTCTAGGTGAGGTTGTTCACTTGCCCTCAGTAGTTGTAGCCCACTAGTGCACACAGTACTACCCTTGTTGTTAACTAAAATGTGCTGAGAGGGCAGGAACTATTCCATGCCACTCTCTGTGCACGTCTTTATAAGCTTGTACCACATGACCTTCACATGACCTTCACATCCTCCCACTATCATTACGTCCAGACAGTGTGCATTGGTATAGAATAGAAATAGAATTGCATTTTTGATTAATTTTAATCATTGAATGGCCTGCGGCTAACATAGGAAACTTGATAAGTAATTTATTTTCTCTATCTCCTCAATTAACTTGAGGGGAATGAAGGATTAAAGTAAACCTGAAATTTGATGAATCAATGGGTAGTGTTTATATGCATGAGTAATGCCATATGTGTAGTCTACTCTTTATATACTGCTTACACCTATTATATATATGTACACATGTATGTGCACTTCGAGCATGCATTTTACACGCATTCTGTGCATTTATGTGCGTGAATAATGTTTCCACATATTGACCACAAGGTGGCGCTTTAATCCAGCAGACTGTATTATATGGTCAGTACTGCCTTATTACCTTTATTCTTATGTACACACCCTTTGTGTTGTGTGATCATTCACACCATGTGATCTGCTGTCATAAACATTAAACACAGTAAATATAATCTAGATTTGTTCTGGTTGTCTTTGCCTCTCTGCCCCAATCATTACAGATATCCTCTTTAGCCAGTCAAGTAGTTAGAAAGTTAGAATTTCAAATTGGACATTAGGAGATCAAGTAAAACTGAAGATGATATCTTTTAAATCATGAAGTTGCACTTTAACATGACAAATAGTAAATTGTTATTCATGTAATAGACAATACATGACAATAGCTATCACTTGACCATTGGCTACATGTAACTGAAATCGGAAAACGAAATTGAAATTAATTGGAAACGGAAATTAATCGACACAAGTTGTGAATATTTTAAATGGCAAAGCAGGAATAGAATGTTTACAATTAGATTTTGTAGGAGATATATCACTCAAGTCGTCATCTTCGTAAGTTTCATTTTATTCATCCAATATTTCACCCTATACGGTGGGGGGTGCTTCGTCAGGGATGATGAGTTTTTGAACAGAATGCTACATATATAGGAAGAATGTGTTGATAATGTGTTGAGAATGTGTCACGGATCCTATACTCGATTCTGATAGGTGTAACACATTAATGTGTTACTACACATAATGTGTTACAGGGGGGTTTACGATTTATCCCCGCACCCTTGACAGAAACATCAAGACTCGGCAGGATCCTCAATGTTTGCAATCTAATAAAATCAATAAAGAAATATATAGATTCTAACAGTTTAATGGTGTCACTGGGGCATTACCGCCCTTACTGGAGTAATTCCTCGTGGCAGTTGATGCATCTCTTCCAATTAAACTCTTCATCTCAGAGTAATTAGTTCCTGTCCAGCTGATGGTCTTCCTTCTCACCTCACCCTTATTGCCAGCACGTCAAACAGTAGTTAACTCACGTAAGTCACGTAAGTCACGTAAGATCCATTAAGCAGGCAGGAGACTGGCCCCATGTTTGTCAGCCAATTAGACCTTCCTGTATTATCCAACCTGTCACCTAATGAAGGTCATGAGACTGACCCCTGGAACACTTGATTTTGATTGAATAAACCTTTAGCTGTTATTGTGACAAAGGGAGGTGTATATAGCATGTGTATAAACATGTAGTTCTTGTATACATGTTTTTCTCTCCCAACGCCATCTCTGATTCCCCCTCTGTCCCTCCCCTCTTCCTCATGCTCCCCCTCCTCACTTTCTCTCCCTCCCCTCTCTCCCTTCCCCTACATCCTCTCCCTCCCTCTTTTCCCTCCCCTCTTGTATGTATGTATGTATATTGTTTATTTCCAGAAAACAGTACATAAGATAAATTACACCGGAAATGGGTTTGCCCTCTTCTATGTCAGCCATAGCTCTTCCAGAGGGTCCCTTAGACTAGACTTTTAATTTTACAGTTCATGAGATAGCGACCTTCTTCCCCTTCCCCTCCCCTCTAGGACTGAGGTGACCTGTGCCGCCCAGGTAACTCAATACATAGGATACTGTTTGACACCGACGCAATGACTTTATGTTTGCCCGGAGAGAAGTTGATTAAATTACACAATTCTAAACTCTTTATTCTGGTGTAGAAAATGGGTCACTCGTTCTTAAATTTAACACCTATTGGGCCTGGTTAAACATTGCAGCAAAGTAGTGAACGGTGGCATGGGCCATTATGTTTGTTTTAATCTGAAAACGTGCTCTAATATAATATTTTCTTATCGTCAATTTATTTGTGTTTTCTTTTCAGTTTTTCAAATTTATCCATAATGGTAACAGGAAAATAAAATTTTCATTGTGCATTTATTCCCCACAGTGTTAGTTGATAAATCAAGGTTTAGTCTAAAGTAGACACCCGGGGAAAACAAGGTTAAATTCAAATTGATGCTCAGAGAGAAATAGAGCAAGGTTTTACCCAGGTATGTGTTAGGTAGGTTGGGGGTTAGATAAGGGTCATGTTATGTGGACGTGTGTCTAGAGAACTTCATAGAGTGATTTATCTAATAGCCCGATGGAGGTGTCAAATAGATCGCACGACACCCCGAAAGGGTTGAAGTGCGATTTGACCCTCTGCCGAGATTTATTTGACACAGAACAGAGGGCTAAGGTACAATTGATGTGTACTTGTATTCTGAAATGTTTAATAATAAGATATAACTCAACGAGAGATGGATATAGGATGATGTATTCACAAAACACAAGTGTGTTGTTTTTCCGTTTTCCCCGTGTAGCAAAGCCGATCGGGAAAAACGGAAAAGTAATGCACAAGTGTTTTGTGAATACATCATCCTATATCCATCTATTGGTGGGTTCTATTTTCATGCCATGATATATATATATGTGATGTGTTTCAGGAAAATGACTCATAAGTCGCAAAATTGATATTTTTCAAAGTGTTTTTGTCACAAGTTAACATTATTGGAATGTTCTAATTTTTAGAGGGTTCATCACTTACATCTATATCAATCGATGTATTAAATTTCAGGACAATCTATGTAATATATCCTTTAGTTTTAAAGGTCCTCATATGGACTACATTTAGTTACTTTATTGTTTATTCACCCCAAGAAATATTGAAACTTTTTTTTTCAAAAACGAAAATATCAAACTTAAAATCTAGAAATACTTATTAGATTATTAAACTGTTTACTATCATTGGAATCGGCTTGATCTCATCTTTTCAAATATAATGGTATCTCCAAATCTATTTTTTGCGACTTATGACTCATTTTCCTGAAACACATCACATATTAGCCTTATTTAATCATTATTTACCTTCATTTCATGTCTCGCAACCCGCTGACTCAGCAAAAACAAGTGCCTACAACGTTGTGTCATGAAATGAGCGTCATTAGTGGCGCAGCTAGATTTACGTAACCAATCAAAATAGCGGAGTAAATTTGCTGCATTTGAAAAGCAGATTTCGCTAGTGAAATCTATGCATGCATATGCCATGTGCTAATCTGGCCATGTTTTTGTGTATATGCACACCTATCATTGCATAAAGGACTTCTTATGGTCTTGAAAATAATTTATGATATAATTATGAAAGGGTAGACATTCTAGTCCTTTATTAGATTGAATTACAACGTAACCCTGTGGAGGAGCTATGGCTGCTATAGAAGCTGGCTGCTCCCTTATCCAGCTATAGAAGCTGGCTGCTCCCTTATCCAGCTATAGAAGCTGGCTGCTCCCTTATCCAGCTATAGAAGCTGGCTGCTCCCTTATCCAGCTATAGAAGCTGGCTGCTCCCTTATCCAGCTATAGAAGCTGGCTGCTCCCTCATCCAGCTATAGAAGCTGGCTGCTCCCTTATCCAGCTATAGAAGCTGGCTGCTCCCTTATCCAGCTATAGAAGCTGGCTGCTCCCTTATCCAGCTATAGAAGCTGGCTGCTCCCTTATCCAGCTATAGAAGCTGGCTGCTCCCTCATCCAGCTATAGAAGCTGGCTGCTCCCTCATCCAGCTATAGAAGCTGGCTGCTCCCTCATCCAGCTATAGAAGCTGGCTGCTCCCTTATCCAGCTATAGAAGCTGGCTGCTCCCTTATCCAGCTATAGAAGCTGGCTGCTCCCTCATCCAGCTATAGAAGCTGGCTGCTCCCTCATCCAGCTATAGAAGCTGGCTGCTCCCTCATCCAGCTATAGAAGCTGGCTGCTCCCTCATCCAGCTATAGAAGCTGGCTGCTCCCTTATCCAGCTATAGAAGCTGGCTGCTCCCTCATCCAGCTATAGAAGCTGGCTGCTCCCTTATCCAGCCATTCTCTCTACTCACTAGTGTCAAACACAGTACATGGTCCTACTCGCTGGTCTCACCATATTTAATATAAAATAAAGTATGTTATTTGAAACACCATACTTTTTAGAATGTTTATATAAAATAAAGTATGTTATTTGAAACTAAGTTGAAATGTAGAGAGTGGCAACTTGACAACTAGTATGTTTGCTCCTATTTACTCATCTTCAAAGTTGTGTGAATCAAACCGAGGAAGAACAAAGAAAGGAAACTTTTGTCTTCAGCCGACAAAGAAGGTTTAAAACAGGAGTTTTTCCCGAGATAAGCTTCGCCGTGTAAATCTATTGTCGACATCTTTGTTCTAATCCTGGCCCGCGTGAAGACAAGTCTTTCCACCCTTCCCAGAGTGCCCCATAACTCATCTTACTAGTGCACTGTGGGAAATATCTTTAATATGACTGCAGCGCCCCCCGTGGATTGATATACAACTACAGGGTATACACAGCGCCAGCTATGTACAGCAATGTAAACAATGGGGGCATACACGCTAGTGCCTCACATACCCGCTAGGGGGACAAACTGTCACTTATTCTTACCATTTACACCCACAATGCAACGTTACTTCCGCCGGAAGTGCCGCTATGTTTTTATATCACGTGACAGTGTTTTACAGCGGTGCAATGCATGCCGGGAGTGTTGGTTCATGGGTGCATGGCTAGAGGGCGTGAGTGGGTGTGTGTCCCTCCAGCATAAGGCTATGTACAGCCTATAGTAGCCTATAGTAGCCTATAGCAGTCGTGGAGAAGTGGATATTGTTTTATTATTTACTCTATATTTACTCCATATTTACACACATTCTATACAACATAAGGCTATACAGCCTGTAGCTGACGCGGAGAAGGGAATATGGTCCTTATATTTACTTGCACACATTCTATACATATGTAGGCCTGCCAGGGTCTATGTATGAAGGTCTTCACCTTTATTGCACTTAAAGGTATGCTCAGATCTAGAAGGCATCTGAGCGAAATTTGGCAGGATTCCCTTGGGTTGTTTTAGCTAAAGGGTTTCTGAAACGTGCTTATTTGTATTTGGAGGATGCGCCCGAATCCTTTCCTATGATGACTTCACTTATTATCGCTCACCGGCGGCTGTTTTAGCTCGCATTTTATAAATAACTATTATATATTGTACATCGTATTTCCACATATATATGCGTGTGTTATATGTTTTAATTCAGATGCGAATTACTGTTTAAAAAACATGCGTAACTTTTGAATTATTGTGTAAAAATGTTCTGACACTCATCCTCACCATCTCATCCTCATTACAATAATTCACCGAGCTGTCATCTGGTAAAAACAACATTAGAGACTTCTTATCAATTTGCTAATCAGAATCTTAATAAAAGTAAAAAAAAATGACAAGCTGATAGGAGGAGAGGCATTAGAGTAGCCTGAGTATTAGCACATCTAGAAGCTATCAAGCCATACTGAGATCTGCTGATTATTATATTGGCTGTAAAACTGAATTGTGTACGCATTGGATGGTAAAGAACCATTATTTGTGATGTATCAGGGGAAGATGATACACAAGTCACAAAAATAGAATAGAATAGAACAATCGTTTATTCATCAAGGGTTTATTGTGAGGAATAGGTCGCCAGGCCTCTGGGTACCATTAAGGATTTATACCCAGATATTCCGGCCGTTCCCTTGACATTAAAAAATTATGGGATAAACTAATATAAAGTACATAATAAAGCTGAGTAATATTTAATAATATAAGGCGTAAAATGTATCAATAATGGATATATCAATATCCATATCAATAATGGATTTTGAGATGTCATTATATTTGCAAAGATGAGACCACAGGGATTCTAATGATGGTAAACATGAAGACATCTTCTATAGGCTACTGCCATTACTTATTCTACATCACTGTATACCTATTTGTCTTTTATATATGTGATTATTCTTATGTCATGTGAGAATTCGATAAATAAAGTAGTATCTTATCTTATCTTATCTTATGAATTTCTTTTTGAACAGGTTTTTAATTCGTGAAATTTCACAAGGTAGTGATACGTTTCATTCAATGAAATTATTATCCGCTCAACAAAACAATATTAACATAGATTAAACATCTCCTGATTAATCATGTAACTACTACACATATATTCATCACGAACTGAGGCGACCTTAATAATTGCCTTTAATTCAAGTTAACTAATTGTTCGTTATGAAGAAAATGAAATGACAAATAATAGAACACAGAAAAAGAGAAAAATATACATTATTTTTTTCAGGGTTTTCTGGCCCAATTAAAATACAACATGATATATGCATGAATAAGGCATATGATTGAATGCATTCGATACACAGCCGTGACACTTGGTACACGGACCCATGCTGTTAACATTACCAAACACCTTAAATATGAACACATTGTGAACAAGACTTCCTGTGAAGAAAACATTGGAACAATATAATTTTTTGCTACTTTCCTGTAAGACTTAATTTTTTATTAGATTACTTAGGCCATGTTTGCAGTAGATTAATACACATTGTTTCCATGAATCAATAATTAACATGTATGTTTATTCCCATAGGTGAGAAGGCCCTATATCTATTGCTGGGTTATCAGGTAGGTGTTTGTGCGGATCAGCATCTCCTATTGTATGTACATTGTATGGCATTTCAACGTTAAAATGCCATGTAAAGGTTTATATATATATCTCACACTGACATACAAGGTTTCTATATCTCACACTGACATACAAGGTTTCTATATCTCACACTGACATACAACTCACATGAGTATATATGCATCTCGAGAGTGTGCAGAGCTAAAAGTCCTGCCGCCTTAACTTATTTTATCATACACACGATGTATCTAGAGTGATTTACGCATAGTGCGTATTTCACTAGTGATTTACATGGAGTTGTCATGGCAACCATTCTTTTTTTTTAAAAAATAATATTACAGTAAAATTCATGACTTGATTTTTGTCTATTTTCATGACTGAAAGCACGTATAAATCTGTTAACTAACTCGTTGGTTTCAGTCACTTAGAATATTGCACTCGTTGCTACGCAACTTGTGCAATATTCACGCTCCTTCAACCAACTTGTTAGTTAACTTGTATATAGAAATAGATTGCAGATGCAAGACACATTTTCATGATTAATTTGAATCATTAAATCGCCTGCGATGAACACAGGGACCTTCAAAATGTATTTCTCTTCAATCACCAAAAAGTGACTTAGACAGGGTTTGTGGATAATACGCTACGCTATGGGTGGCGGAACTCAGCTTGTGTTTGTTTACACTGAAAATGGTTTTCACACGGTGCCATGTCTAGATTCAAGATGGTGTACATGCAAGTGCCCTATTGGGAGAAACACTTGAGCCATAGCATGTTTGTGATGGTATGGTGCTAATTTATCACATGTGCTGCCAGTCGTCCAGTCAAGCGCTATTATATATGGACCAGCAGCATTCCTAACACTATTACTATACACACATGCAGGCAGGTTACATGCTGGAGGAGGAGGAGAAGAACCCTGAATCATCTTCCTCCTGTTATTTACTGTTAGACTCATGCAGTAAACTAGTCACACAGTATGTACCCATGTAAGACTGATAGTAAACATAGCCCACCACCTCATCACTCACAACTAGTTGTATTTCTGCTTTACTTTTTAAAATTAAAATCTTGCTATTTAGTGGTAGACTTGTGCAGTAAACTATTCACACACAGTATGTAAGCATGTAAGACTGATAGTAAACATAGCCCACCACCTCACCACTCACAACTTGTTGTATTTCTGCTTTACTTTTTAATATTTGGTGTTATGTGTTTGAAATATGTATTACTTAGAAGTACCTAGAAGTACAAGGTGTCGTCAGAAGAACTGTCCCTGACAGAGACAAGCGTTTCATTCTCCATATAAACACTATGTAGCACGGAATAGGAAAGAAGTTTCAATAATAATGTATAATTATGATGTGAGTGTAAGTGGGTGGCTACAGTTAGGTTACACTGTGGTGCTGTATTACACTTTGTCATTGTACCTGCCATTACCACTGCATTACGTATAGTCAACCTCCGTGTCAGGCACAGACATACTGACCAAACAATCACTTTCATAAAATAAATGTGATGTGTTTCAGGAAAATGAGTCATAAGTCGCAAGAAATAGATTTTGAGATATCATTATATTTGAAAAGATGGGATCAAGCTGATTCCAATGATAGTAAACAGTCTAATAGCCTCATAAGTATTTCTAGATTTTAAGTTTGATATTTTCGTTTTTGAAAAAAAAAGTTTCCAATATTTCTGGGGGTGAATAGACAGTAAAGTAACTAAATTTAGTCCATATGAGGACCTTTAAAACTAAAAGATATACTACATAGATTGTCCTGAAATTTAATACATCGATTGATATAGCTATAAGTGATGAACTCTCAAAAAATCAGAACATTCCAATTATTTGATCTTGTGACAAAAACCCTTTGAACCAAATCATGAAACAAATTCAACCTGAGGCGTTTTCAAATAAGTTGACTTTTCTACTTCAACTATATAAGGAAATTATAAACTGTACATAACTGAACCCACTTGCTCATCCTATCCTCCTCCCACTCATAGTGAGACATATATTATTATAGACAAATACCATCCTAATGCTTTCCCTCTTTAGTTTGGGCTTGAGTTTATCTTTGCGAATATGGTAGTACCCAAAAATCCATCTTTTGTGACTTATTTTCCCGTGAGACATCACCAAGGTGACCGTCTGTAGAACTGGTTTATACTATGTGCCATAGGGGATTTGCATAGCTGCCATCTTGAATCTTGATTTGCATGGAATTATGGGACTAATGGTACAATGTAAAATCTATAGAAAGCATGTCATGTTCAGCATGGAAATTCATTGGTGCTCTAATGTCAATAGCCATGTGTTTTACATGTTTCCATAACACAAAACTTCATCTTTCCCATCATGCATTTGGTTTTCATAGATCATTTACGCAAGCTATGATATTGGTGAAAACATTCTTGCAATTCTAGATAGAATTGTTGTTAAATATGTGTATGTCAGATTTGACCTGAATCCATCCCAGGATGCACTGTAACATACATGCGCAGTGAGACAGTTCCCTATAGGATGACGGCCACTTGACTCACACATTTCTTTTTTCTTTTTCTTTTTTTTGTATTCATTTAAGGCCAATAGATATTTAAGAGTTACATGAAAAAACGCACTATCCACCATGAATGTTTTGGGGCGTTGCCCAAATCAATATGAAAATGCAAATAAAATAAAATGATATTATCTAAAACATGTCATATCTTTCCTTTATGATGTAATATGATGCATGTTAAAACACAGCATGTGTTGACCTGTTGATGTAAAGGTTTCACAGTGTATAATTATAAGGGTCAGATTTTCAGAAAATGTACAATTTGCAGCTGTACACCTTTAGTAAATTCTTCAAAATTCGGCTGCAATTTGGTCAATACTAGGTAAATTCGAGAATATTCAGCATTGTATTGATTCTAGCAATCTGTTTGGTCTGGTTTAACTGTATTTTGAACTTTATTTTCGTCTAAAATTTGGGTTGTTTTAGAGGATTGGTGAACGTGAATTGTACATTTTCTGAAAGTCTGACCCATACAGTACATATAGGAGACATAGTGCAGACAGTCATACTTTCATGAAGAGAACAAGACGTTTGCCCACAAGGTATTATACCAGTTGTTGTGTAAGTCCAGTTCCACCTACCTGTAATTAGAGCTATGTGACCTCCAGGTGCAACACCTGAGCTGGTCACGTGATGACATCTCTGGCAGGTGATTGGTTGAGAGAGGGAGAGGCCCGTATGTGTGGAGTCTCCCCCTGCAGGGCAGTTTATGCACTACAAGTAAATGCAGCGTGCTCTCTGTCACACTGTCAGACTGTCACACTGTACTCTAGGTCTTGCATGTACAGGGGCGGATCCACGATTGAATTTCGGGGAGGCGGGGGCGGGGGGAGGGGGGGGCGGGGGGAGGGGGGGGGGGGAGGGGGGGGGGGGCGGGGGGAGGGGGGGGGGGGAGGGGGGGGGGGGCGGGGGGAGGGGGGCCCAAAGGCAGTGAACATTAGTCCCACTGTCACACTCTAGTCTACAAGTCTCCCCTCATGTTGCCTGTGGATGGTTTTCCTCCTTCAAGCCACATCTACTCAATGTAATGGAAGAAGTCGTGCAGCCCAAGTCAGGATGTGTTTCACAGCCAGACTTACAGAGGAGGCCAAACATGACGCGTGCATCTAGACGACTGCACCTTCATGTACAACTGTTCTCCAACCACGCCAGGTGCAACCACAATAGACACAATCCAGCCAACATCATGTCTTAATGTCCAACCACTCCAGGTGCAACCACAATAGACACACTCCAGCCAACATAATGTCTTAATGTCCAACCACGCCAGGTGCAACCACAATAGACACACTCCAGCCAACATAATGTCTTAATGTCCAACCACTCCAGGTGCAACCACAATAGACACACTCCAGCCAACATAATGTCTTAATGTCCAACCACTCCAGGTGCAACCACAATAGACACACTCCAGCCAACATCATGTCTTAATCTCCAACCACGCCAGGTGCAACCACAATAGACACAATCCAGCCAACATAATGTCTTAATGTCCAACCACTCCAGGTGCAACCACAATAGACACACTCCAGCCAACATAATGTCTTAATGTCCAACCACGCAAGGTGCAACCACAATAGACACACTCCAGCCAACATCATGTCTTAATGTCCAACCACGCAAGGTGCAACCACAATAGACACACTCCAGCCAACATAATGTCTTAATGTCCAACCATGCAAGGTGCAACCACAATAGACACACTCCAGCCAACATAATGTCTTAATGTCCAACCACGCCAGGTGCAACCACAATAGACACACTCCAGCCAACATCATGTCTTAATGTCCAACCACGCCAGGTGCAACCACAATAGACACACTCCAGCCAACATAATGTCTTAATGTCCAACCATGCAAGGTGCAACCACAATAGATACACTCCAGCCAACATAATGTCTTAATGTCCAACCACTCCAGGTGCAACCACAATAGACACACTCCAGCCAACATAATGTCTTAATGTCCAACCACGCAAGGTGCAACCACAATAGACACACTCCAGCCAACATAATGTCTTAATGTCCAACCACTCCAGGTGCAACCACAATAGACACAATCCAGCCAACATAATGTCTTAATGTCCAACCATGCAAGGTGCAACCACAATAGACACAATCCAGCCAACATCATGTCTTAATGTCCAACCACGCCAGGTGCAACCACAATAGACACACTCCAGCCAACATAATGTCTTAATGTCCAACCACTCCAGGTGCAACCACAATAGACACACTCCAGCCAACATAATGTCTTAATGTCCAACCACGCAAGGTGCAACCACAATAGACACACTCCAGCCAACATAATGTCTTAATGTCCAACCACGCAAGGTGCAACCACAATAGACACAATCCAGCCAACATAATGTCTTAATGTCCAACCACGCAAGGTGCAACCACAATAGACACACTCCAGCCAACATCATGTCTTAATGTCCAACCACGCCAGGTGCAACCACAATAGACACACTCCAGCCAACATAATGTCTTAATGTCCAACCACTCCAGGTGCAACCACAATAGACACACTCCAGCCAACATAATGTCTTAATGTCCAACCACGCAAGGTGCAACCACAATAGACACACTCCAGCCAACATAATGTCTTAATGTCCAACCATGCAAGGTGCAACCACAATAGACACACTCCAGCCAACATAATGTCTTAATGTCCAACCATGCAAGGTGCAACCACAATAGACACACTCCAGCCAACATAATGTCTTAATGTCCAACCACGCCAGGTGCAACCACAATAGACACACTCCAGCCAACATAATGTCTTAATGTCCAACCACTCCAGGTGCAACCACAATAGACACACTCCAGCCAACATAATGTCTTAATGTCCAACCACGCAAGGTGCAACCACAATAGACACACTCCAGCCAACATAATGTCTTAATGTCCAACCACTCCAGGTGCAACCACAATAGACACACTCCAGCCAACATAATGTCTTAATGTCCAACCATGCAAGGTGCAACCACAATAGACACAATCCAGCCAACATCATGTCTTAATGTCCAACCACGCAAGGTGCAACCACAATAGACACAATCCAGCCAACATCATGTCTTAATGTCCAACCACGCCAGGTGCCACCACAATAGACACAATCCAGCCAACATAATGTCTTAATGTCCAACCACGCCAGGTGCAACCACAATAGACACAATCCAGCCAACATAATGTCTTAATGTCCAACCACGCCAGGTGCCACCACAATAGACACAATCCAGCCAACATAATGTCTTAATGTCCAACCACGCCAGGTGCAACCACAATAGACACAATCCAGCCAACATAATGTCTTAATGTCCAACCACGCCAGGTGCCACCACAATAGACACAATCCAGCCAACATAATGTCTTAATGTCCAACCACTCCAGGTGCAACCACAATAGATACACTCCAGCCAACATAATGTCTTAATGTCCAACCACGCCAGGTGCCACCACAATAGATACAATCCAGCCAACATAATGTCTTAATGTCCAACCACGCCAGGTGCAACCACAATAGACACAATCCAGCCAACATAATGTCTTAATGTCCAACCACGCCAGGTGCAACCACAATAGACACAATCCAGCCAACATGTTGTCTTAATGTCCAACCACGCCAGGTGCAACCACAATAGATACAATCCAGCCAACATAATGTCTTAATGTCCAACCATGCAAGGTGCAACCACAATAGATACAATCCAGCCAACATACATAATGTCTTAATGTCCAACCACGCCAGGTGCAACCACAATAGATACAATCCAGCCAACATAATGTCTTAATGTCCAACCACGCCAGGTGCCACCACAATAGATACAATCCAGCCAACATACATAATGTCTTAATGTCCAACCACGCCAGGTGCAACCACAATAGATACACTCCAGCCAACATAATGTCTTAATGTCCAACCACGCCAGGTGCAACCACAATAGATACAATCCAGCCAACATAATGTCTTAATGTCCAACCACTCCAGGTGCAACCACAATAGACACAATCCAGCCAACATAATGTCTTAATGTCCAACCACGCAAGGTGCAACCACAATAGATACAATCCAGCCAACATAATGTCTTAATGTCCAACCACGCAAGGTGCAACCACAATAGACACAATCCAGCCAACATAATGTCTAAAGAACTATTTCTGATGGAGCCAAATGGACAATTACAATCAGTTGGTGTTTCTGTCCCTCCAACCCTTTGCCTCAGGTCTGATCTGAGATAAATTTGTACTCTTTGTTTTCATCTTTTCTGCCAATCTATCAATATGTGTCGTATCACAGTAGGATTATGCCCTTTTGCCACTGAAATATTGAACTGTATATATATCGGAAATACAATTATTACATACTTACATATGAACATACATTAATGCATGCATAGGCAGCGCTAATCACACCACAAATAAAGTATTCCATCAAAGAGATCATGATGAATAAATCACATATCAATGTTGCGGCTTGTGACCCGCTATCCTGTGACACATCACCCGTCCCACTGTATCTGTGTATCCTGTGCATCGCTGTCAACTGTAAAATGGCTTCCTACATTACATATGAACCCTGATGGATTGGTGATGTGATGAAAGTGACACAACGTTTCTATAAACCAGAGCTAACGAAGACAGAGAATCCTTCCCCCATATACTCCCTACACTATAGTCCTGCAATTTAGACACCTCACTAGTCTGAACACCCATGTATTGTGTCCCTATACTCCCTACACTATAGTCCTGCAATCTAGACACCTCACTAGTCTGAACACCCATGTATTGTGTCCCTATACTCCCTACACTATAGTCCTGCAATCTAGTCCCTCACTAGTCTGAACACCCATGTATTGTGTACCTATACTCCCTACACTATAGTCCTGCAATTTAGACACCTCACTAGTCTGAACACCCATGTATTGTGTCCCTATACTCCCTACACTATAGTCCTGCAATCTAGACACCTCACTAGTCTGAACACCCATGTATTGTGTCCCTATACTCCCTACACTATAGTCCTGCAATCTAGTCCCTCACTAGTCTGAACACCCATGTATTGTGTCCCTATACTCCCTACACTATAGTCCTGCAATCTAGACACCTCACTAGTCTGAACACCCATGTATTGTGTCCCTATACTCCCTACACTATAGTCCTGCAATCTAGTCCCTCACTAGTCTGAACACCCATGTATTGTGTACCTATACTCCCTACACTATAGTCCTGCAATCTAGTCCCTCACTAGTCTGAACACCCATGTATTGTGTACCTATACTCCCTACACTATAGTCCTGCAATCTAGACACCTCACTAGTCTGAACACCCATGTATTGTGTCCCTATACTCACTACACTATAGTCCTGCAATCTAGCCCCTCACTAGTCTGAACACCCATGTATTGTGTCCCTATACTCACTACACTATAGTCCTGCAATCTAGACACCTCACTAGTCTGAACACCCATGTATTGTGTCCCTATACTCCCTACACTATAGTCCTGCAATCTAGACACCTCACTAGTCTGAACATCCATGTATTGTGTCCCTATACTCACTACACTACACTCCTGCAATCTAGACACCTCACTAGTCTGAACACCCATGTATTGTGTCCCTATACTCCCTACACTATAGTCCTGCAATCTAGACACCTCACTAGTCTGAACACCCATGTATTGTGTCCCTATACTCACTACACTATAGTCCTGCAATCTAGCCCCTCACTAGTCTGAACACCCATGTATTGTGTCCCTATACTCACTACACTATAGTCCTGCAATCTAGCCCCTCACTAGTCTGAACACCCATGTATTGTGTCCCTATACTCACTACACTATAGTATTGCAATTTAGACACCTCACTTGTCTGAACACCCATGTATTGTGTCCCTATACTCCCTACACTATAGTCCTGTAATCTAGACACCTCACTAGTCTGAACACCCATGTATTGTGTCCCTATACTCACTACACTATAGTCCTGCAATCTAGACACTTCACTAGTCTGAACATCCATGTATTGTGTCCCTATACGGACTACACTATAGTCCTGCAATCTAGACACCTCACTAGTCTGAACATCCATGTATTGTGTACCTATACTCACTACACTATAGTCCTGCAATCTAGTCCCTCACTAGTCTGAACACCCATGTATTGTGTCCCTATACGGACTACACTATAGTCCTGCAATCTAGACACATCACTAGTCTGAACACCCATGTATTGTGTCCCTATACTCACTACACTATAGTCCTGCAATCTAGACACATCACTAGTCTGAACACCCATGTATTGTGTCCCTATACGGACTACACTATGGTCCTGCAATCTAGACACCTCACTAGTCTGAACATCCATGTATTGTGTCCCTATACTCACTACACTATAGTCCTGCAATCTAGACACCTCACTAGTCTGAACATGCAGGTATTGTGTCCCTATACTCCCTACACTATAGTCCTGCAATCTAGACACATCACTAGTCTAAACACCCAGGTATTGTGTGAGGCAATGTTGGTCATAAACCCAGAGATTTGGTGCCTTCTACCAGCCTGGACCCTGCATGCACAGATAGGGGCCTGGTGTGCACAAGTGTGTGGGGCAATTTCTACACTTTCCCCTTACTTCAGTGGGTAGTGTTAATAATTCCTACCCACCATTGTTTGTATAGGCTGTTCCCACAGGGGAATTTCACGTAGGAAGTGAAGGACCTATAAAATATCCTTTCCTTAGCTTATAATAGAGGCCCGTGGACCAGTGACCGCCCCATACTGTACTCAGCTTAAAGGGCTCATGGTCATGCTCCATAACTCAGTAATACGGACACCCCGCTATTGTGAACAGTTAGTCATGAGGGAGTCCACTGCAGAGAGTCTTTACGGGTCAGATTTTCAGAAAATGTATAATTCAAATGTACAATTTCTTCTCAAATAACCCAAATTTCAGACAAAAAAAAGTTCAAAATACAGTTCAACCTAACCAAACAGATTGCTAGAATCAATGCAATGCCGAATATACTCGAATTTACCTAGTATTGACCAAATTGCAGCCTAATTTAGCAGAATTTCCTAAACGTGTACAGCTGTCAATTGTACATTTTCTGAAAATCAGACCCTTACCTGCATGTTCAATATCACAACCATACATAGATATAAGCCTCTATAGCCGCGGGGGAACGTGCTCTAAACCTCTAATATCTGGGGAAATCAACCGGACTTTAGCAGCCATTGCTGCACAGTTGTACTGGGCACAGTAGACTGAAACCCAGGCTTGCTACACGAGCAATTCACATTTCAAACTTTTGATTACGAAACTTATCTTTTGATACAAGTGCTTGTACAAGCAATAACACATCTAATATCAGACGTTGAAAATCCCGACCCTTACACTCCACCACCACAAGCCAAGTGGCAAAGTGATTAAATCCAAACATCACAGTAGACTGAAACCCAGGCTTGCTACACGATCAATTCACATTTCAAACGTTTGATTACTAGACTTATCTTTTGATTATCTTTTGATTGAGGAAATTATATTTATGGCCTTTCTAACTTAGATTAGTATTAAGCAAAGGTTTACTACAGAATCTCAGAATCAAATATAGGGAGGATTATTCTAGAGGACAAATATTATGTGTTACAGAAAAATGGTCACAAGTCACAAAACAGGATTTTGAGATATCATCATGGACTTGGATAGAACAGAATAGAAATAGAACATCTTTTAATTGTCCAATGGCATTTACATTAAATATAGACAAATGGGTTGACATGCTTATGTGCCGAAAAAAAGTATCAGCACATTTCTTCCTGCTGTTACCCTGGTTAGAATAAGTGTTAATATAATAACTTTAATTTGAAGAGTCTACTATCTAACGACTAGGGTTCTATCTTATAGAGAAATACATTACTACACGTTACAGTGGGACGAGTGGATATTGCCCCATCTCAGGGTATATGAGCTTGTACGAGGAATAACAAATCTAATATCAGACATTGAAAATCCCGACCCTTACACTCCACCACCACAAGCCAAGTGGCAAAGTGATGAAATCCAAACATCACAGTAGACTGAAACCCAGGCTTGCTATCGGATCAATTCACATTTCAAACCTTTGATTACTAAACTTATCTTTTGATAGGACATTATATGCATAGACTTTCTAAGTCTAATATTCTGTTAATTGCAATAGGTTGGTTTTCTACAGAGTCTCAGAATCAAACATAGGGAGGACTATACTACAGACCAAATGGCATGTGTTATAGGAAAATAGTCACAAGCCACAAAACAGGAGTTTGAGATATTACCATGGGCTAGAATAAATAACTTACACTCCACAAACCTCTTTATACAAGTGGCAAAGTGATTAAATACAAACAATGTTCGAAAGTCTGTAAACTTGCTTTATTTGTATAAATGTAACAAGTACATGATATGAAACTGGGGCAAGTGAAAAAACCTTGATGAGGGACTCGGGATACCCAGTATCAATATATATATATATAAATATTTTTATTTCCATTTTATAAAATACAGTTACGTAACTGGAAATAGGCTACAACGTTCTGGGATTTCCCAGCTCTTCCAAGAAGGCCTCAATAGACATACCATTAACATTGTTAAAGTGAATCATATTTGTACAAATGTGATCAAGACGATTATATGATGGTGATATGAGGAAGTGTAAAGACTACTTCTATATTACTTTAAGCATTCAAAAAGGTTAGCAATATTTCTTTATGCACAATCACTAGTAAAGTAATTAAATAAAAATAAAATATTGAATTTTAGTTAAAATATTTTCAGATAACGTCAGATATGTATTTATTATATGTAATCCAGAGTCAGTACATTGTATACACGTAATCATGCAATACACTCCCAACATGACAACATTCTAAAAATGGTTTCTTGTGAGATAACTTTTGAGAAATATATTTCTTTGCGACTTTTGACTCATTTTTCTGTAACAGATCACAGTTGATATTGATACACAGGTCTTGTTTTGCTTGTAACAGATGCCTCAGGGAAAACACCTTTCTGAAACCTCAGTCTTAATTTGAAACAGGTTCTGAAAGTTTTCTAATCTGATCTTTGCAAGTCCTCAGATTAAAGGAGACTGGTTGGGTCTGAGCCTAGATAAAAAGATCCCTCCATGTGTAATGAAAGAACCCACGTGTGAAAGCATGGAGCATGTACATTGGACTAACACATGCAGTAAGCATACATACACACATACACACACACACATACATCAGATAATGTCCTGAAAGCATAGAGAAGATGCACAATGTACATTGGACTAACGTAGGCAGTTTGTTCCCTGCACACCGGTGTGTCTGGTGATCCCTTCTCACGTCCACAAAGCTGCCTATTGGTTGGATAAGATGCACTGATGGTTACATTTATGAACAAAGCACATCTTGACGAGAAGCGACCGACCCGCCCTCTGTGAGGGTGGATAAGCCCACTTCCAAAATTCCTTATGTCGCCCAATCAACCAGTGTCCACTCCCCACTGATTGACGACTGGGATTTCTGGCCTTGTTGTCAATGTTTTCCCATTGAAGTGGCGACCTGTAATTTGTCTGAGAGAAACTTGGCTTAGTTAGCTACACTTTTGTCTGGAAAAACTATTGCATTCATGGTCTAGCAATGCTGTTTTGAAAACATTCATGCAACCTCTACCTGTTGTCACTCAGTCCCACCATATTTACATAGTTTCAACCACCCCACACTCTAGCCACTGCCACCATTACATAACACCCACGCTCACAGGCTTGTTGACAACATGTAGGCTATTTATAGGGTGGGTGGTGTAGCCTAGTCACCACGTTGGTGGTGTGTAGGCTACAGTATTTAACACTAAATCAAATGGATATTGTAGGTAGGAGGGGTAGAGACAGGGTGGGTCGATGGGTTGCAGGCCATTATATTTCCTGCAAAATAACAAACTTAATCTTACTAAACTAACCATGCAAAACCTATGTCAGAGATCCTATCCTTGTGCGGTCATTTTCTGAATACCAAGCAAGGATGTGGGGCCCGAGTGGTCTGAAGCACAATAGCTGGGTCTGAACACAAGCTCAAATGTCACCCATGTGGTGATCTAGTTCAGGTTAAAAATGTGAAATTTTTTTTTAAAAAGTTGGCCCTAACTGGGCAGGATCAAGGTATTTAAAGCTTACCTAAATAATTTACATTATATCAAAGATAGGAAACATTAACAATCTTATGGGCAGAAGTGAAGTAAACCTCAAACAAAGTCAGTCCCCTCAAAAAGGATTGCCACAAGTAGCTCACGCACAAGTCTGAAAGTCCCGGGCAAGAGAGTAGAGAGCGACACACTGTCCTCTCTCCCTTTCTCGGGCCATCTTAATGCTCCGTTCATGGCCCTGTGCGCCATTTGACGGAGGCAAGCTTCGAGTGTTGACTGGGGTACCTGCCAAGACTTTCGCAAGAAGGCTTCTGAGAGCATATATACATGCCAGGTTCAAAGACCATCTCCTGGGGTGCCCCGACAGACGCTCTTTTTTAAAAAAAAAACAAAAACAAAAAACAAACCACGTTTCTCCTGTTTCCCTCGTTCTCCACCCGTCTCCAGACTCCACACTCGGCTCCACCTCGTAGATTACTATGGAAGGAGGGAAGCGGAGAGACTTGGTCCATTCTATCTATACCATAACCACCACTGTAGAGTAAACAAGTCAAAACTCTCCATTATGTGAGGTAAATGACAATGTGTGGTGATGTCCATGACCATAGACTACTGTAGGCTTGGTTCATCTGTCCTGTTTTAAACTATTTCTTATTTGTGTAATAAGCACTTAACGTTTCCAGCAAATAACAAATGCTTGAATCACTGACATGTTTCAGACTTGTCAGAGGCAATTGTTCCATGATAGACGATGTCAACACAGACATGTAAACACCCCCCCCCCCCCCCGCCCCCGCCATGAATCATTACTGAGTCTATGTATACCCCCTCCATGTCAACAATTAGACAGCTGTGAGCTGTGATGTAACAGATGATGAGGCTGTGTAGACTGGGGCGGGGCTGTACTGGGTGCTGCTCTGTATACACTCAGTTAAAGCATGCCCAGAACCCGCCACAAGGCTACTCCATTTGATACATACACATTCAGTGTACTGCCTTAAAGGTTAAGTGTAAATGTTTTGCTTTGGTGTTTGATGCATTCGGGGGAATATTTTGGAACGATCTACACAATTATAGCTCCCAACCTAATAAATCAAACCAGTGGGAGGTGTCTAAGCGCTGCCATTGTTGAGGCTAATGCAACCCAGCGCGGCGAGTGAAACGAAGATCTATACAAATAACTTCATTATATAACTTTATAAATAACTTCACTATAGGCTGAAAGTTTTCGAATGAGGAGGGGATGTATGTAATAAAGTTATTTATAATGAAGTTATTTATAAAGTTATATAATAAAGTTATTTGTATAGAGGCTCATATTGCCTAATGGTAATTTATTTCCAACTCCAATTTTAACACATTTTACTGGTTATTTATTGCATCTCTGATTCTGTTAATTAATTGTTTACTCCGTTATACTCTGTAGAAAGGTATGTTCAGGAATGTTCAGGAGTCAAGAGTTGTCACAAGTTCTGATAAGGAAACAATACATATGGGTCAGATTTTTAGAAAATGTACAATTCACCTTTACCAATCATCTCAAATAACCCACATTTTAGTCTAAAACTAGCTTCAAAACATAGTTTAACATAGCAAAACAGATACTCTAAATCAACACAATACCAAATATTTCCAGATATACCCGGTATTCATCGTCTTTCAGCCTAATTTAGAAAAAAATCCTAAATGTGTAAAGCTGCCAATTGTACATTTTCTGAAAATCTGACCCATATATGTACCATATCTGGGCACGCATCGTGTTGCATAACAGGCGTTTCAGTATTTTGTAAGATTTATGTAAGAAAAACAAGTCTTTGGTCATGACGTGGACACTTGTGGTCTTTGTCCACCTTCTAGATGAACCAATCATAAACTGGCCTTGACCATCAGCCCATGATCACAAGATGATACAATTAGGCATTTAAGGCTTGTAAGTTCTACATTTTCTGAAAATCTGACCCACATAAGGAAAAGGAAAGGAGGATAGATAGCCCTTGGTATACGGATCTATAGAATATACAGATGTTTGCCTATATTGACTCTATATGTCAAAACAAGAGATTAAAATAAAGTATTTATCTAGTATTTGACGCGGCACTCAGGGCAGATTTCCGGGACTTTTCTGATGTAGAATCCCAATCTCTGTCTGCTTCATCTCTATTTTCCGCTCTCACTCACTCTTGATAGAGGAGCAGGTAAGAGAGGGGGAGGGGAGAGAACAATGAGAAAGAAGAGGGGGAAAAGGGGAGACAGGGGGCTGAAGAAGAGATCTTAGAACTAGACACAGTCTAGTTCTATGTAGAGATAAGAGAGAGGAATAACTACAATTGTCTATTGGTATATTGACAATGAGAATCTTGCTGGGGACATGTATATAGGCCTATAGTACTTGGTAGACACTGCGAGCTGTCAGAGCTAAAAGAACATTTGCCACAGATTAATGTGTGTTGGACGGGGAGGCGGGGTTACATACTAGAGCTGTTTGAAATACAGAAATCACTCTCAACACCAACTAACACTTAACACTATGAGACAACGCTTACAGTCAACTAAAGCAAGCCTTAGCCTAGACCCAGCAGAACGCAGATGACGTCACAGCAATGGGGTGCAAATACACATCCTGAGTTCGAGCAAACTGAGCCCTATTTGTGTACTCATCAGAAAGCTGTGAAATACGGATATTAATTGATTTTCTTTTTCAATAGTTAAACGCCGGATGCCACTGACCACAAAATGACCCCCACCACAAATGTAAATCAGTCCTTATCTCGATTTTTACAATTTTCATAGACCTGACTTTAAAGCCCTTGCTGTGCTTAAAGCTGCTTTCCATGAGGACTTATTCACCCCTGATTACATGCGTAATATTCAATGCTGGAGCCACTCAATACAATATTCACCATAATTTCTACTCAATGTCCACTAATGTCTCATATTGCCCTAATTATTCCACATTGCAGCACCGTATCTTGTTGTTTGGCTGATGAAGGCCTGAGTAATCCTGCCTGAAGCATTGTTTGCACCAGTAACCATGCACATACAGGGCTTTAGTCTCATTCCATGTCCATCAAAATAATCTTCATTACCTTTTAGCATAGTTTGTCCATCACTGGGGCAGAATTAGAGTAGATATGACTATGAGGGCTTCATCGCTTCATAATGCATTGTTTACCGCTGTGGGGGTTCTAGCCACTGAGCACTGCTTGATGCATAATCCCATGGGCAGGGAATACACATGATAAAACCTAAGTACTTGTAAGCTGTATAATCCCATGGGCAGGGAATACACATGATAAAACCTAAGTACATGTAAGCTGTATATCTGGTGTATAAATACTACATGTGTGATACAATGTAAGCTGTATATCTGGTGTATAAATACTACATGTGTGATACAATGTAAGCTGTATATCTGGTGTATAAATACTACATGTGTGATACAATGTAAGCTGTATATCTGGTGTATAAATACTACATGTGTGTCACAATGTAAGCTGTATATCTGGTGTATAAATACTACATGTGTGTCACAATGTAAGCTGTATATCTGGTGTATAAATACTACATGTGTGATACAATGTAAGCTGTATATCTGGTGTATAAATACTACATGTGTGATACAATGTAAGCTGTATATCTGGTGTATAAATACTACATGTGTGTCACAATGTAAGCTGTATATCTGGTGTATAAATACTACATGTGTGTCACAATGTAAGCTGTATATCTGGTGTATAAATACTACATGTGTGATACAATGTAAGCTGTATATCTGGTGTATAAATACTACATGTGTGATACAATGTAAGCTGTATATCTGGTGTATAAATACTACATGTGTGTCACAATGTAAGCTGTATATCTGGTGTATAAATACTACATGTGTGATACAATGTAAGCTGTATATCTGGTGTATAAATACTACATGTGTGTCACAATGTGCTCATTAACACGTGTATAACTGATATCTAATAACAGTAGTAGTCTTAGTGCAAGGCCACCAGACCCGCCACACCCCATGCCGTGCCGCTAATAAGCAAACCCAGATACAGGACACCCCGGGATCTATCTATATTCATACTGAGTCTTAATGAGCCTCATTGTCTTACATACATCCCCCCGCCCCCTGCCTTTACCCCCCATACACCCTCCCCCCGCCCCCTGCCCCTTCCCCCACCCCCTGGTCCTTAGCATCCACCCCCGACCTACTGCTTACTGTCACAACTTCTCTTTCTCCTCCCTCTCTCTCTTTCCTCTCGCCTCTCTCCCTCTCACTTTGCCTTCTCTCTCCTCTCTCCCATCTCTCTCTCCTCCCTCTCTCTTTCCTCTCTCTCTCCTCCCTCTCTCTCTCCTCTCTCTTTCCTTTCTCTCTTCTCTCTCACCCCCCTCGCTCTCTCCCTCTCGCTCTCCTCTCTCCCCCTCCATCGTCCTGTTCCCCCCTCTGTAATGTTCAATCATACTCTACCTCACTGGTCTATTACTCATGCGCACTGATTAATATCATGATTATCTCTCAACCGTTCTACCCCAATACCCCTCCACCCCTCCACCCCTCCACCCCTCTACCCTCCACCCCTTCAACCCTCCACCCTCCCCCCCCCCTCACTCCCCCCCGCACACACTCTACCCCCCTACCCCTCCACCCCACTACCCTACCGCCCCAATTGATACACAAAGCCTGATTGCTGCTAATCTGGCCTACTACTCACACCTATGGTAATCAGTTGTTATCACTCCCCAGTGTCTCCATATCTCTGATACCAGCACGTACCATGTTAGCGCATGGTGGCAATATCTCTACATGCTGATATATCGGCCTCTAGGAGGGGGAAGTGGAGAAACAGAGGATGGAGTTGGAGTGAGAGGAAGACAAGGAGGGGGAAGAAGACGAGGGGGAGGAAGTGATGAAAGTGGAGGAAGACGAGGGGGAGGAGGAGGTAATGGCGGAGGGGAAGGAAGAAGGGGGGAAGGAGGAGGTAATTGAGAAGGGGAAGGAAGAAGGGGGGAAGAAGGAGGTGGAGGTGGAGGAAGAAGTGGGAGGAGGAAGAAGGGTGGAGGAGGAGGGAGTAGGTGGAAAGAAGACAAGCGGGACTAAGAGGAGTTAATAGAAGAGGCGGACAAAGTGGAATATAAAAAGTGAGTAGAGAAATTAGATAAGTGAATTGCTTGTAGATGGAGAGAAATAAAGTGCTAATATTGCCTGGTGAGAAGGTGGTGAGTAGGGAATAGAGAGGTCTACAGGCGGGAGTGGGAGGAGGAAACTATAGATGAGTGAGAAACAAAAACTACTGTATTCCATGATACCGTGAAGATGTTCCCACTTCATCACCCAATGTCTGAATACACGTGTAGCTGTGTTTACATGTTCACTTATGCGCGCGCCGCACATGCATCATGTCGTGTTTACATGAACCTAAACATGCAGATTGAGCACACATGCAGTGCACGGGGGCTGGGGGGATGTGTGTGTTGGTGGGGGGGGGGGGAGCAGGGGCGCAGGGGGCTGGGGGAGGCGGAGGGGGTGGAAGCAGGGGGAAGGCAGGGGGCGGGAAGGGGGATGGGGGAGGGGAGGGATTAGAGGGTGGAAGGGAGGCAGGGTGGGGGGAAGCAGGGTGGGGGAGGCAGGGGGGCTGGGAGGGGGGAGTGAGGGTTGGAGTGTTGTAATACAACATTGTGTACAGCTAGGTTTATTACCATCAGTTATAATGAAAAATGGACAAATGATTTTTTTTCAGAAAAGGTGACAAATGATTTTAAAAAGAAATTCTGATACGACATTAGTCTGGCACATTAAACGATGCGTTAGGCCTGTACTATAATGTATAATTATTATATGCGCTGTACAATTAAGAGGTGCAATACAAATATTTTTATCATACGTGTACAATATATATTATAATCGGTTTCTGTTTTACTTCATACATACTTTATGATGATTTCAAACAAAAGTGCAAATTTCTTTATTCTGCTGAGCTAGGGGCAAATATATATAGAGGGAGAATGGAACTCGGGCCAGTAATTTAGTATTTATTGGACTTGATTTGCACCTTTCCTCACCTTGTGCAATAAATATGTGTATATTTTGATCGTATCCAAAACTACTCAGTATAAATGTGAATAGAATATAAAGTTTTTTACTTATACTTTGTACTTTTGAGTTGTGTATAAAGGATACAAGGACCAACAAGGAGGTTTTGTACTTGTCATGTTCGTACAAAGGTCAAATAGTCTGCACAATAGGGGAGTTGCATGTGCCACTGCGCATGTCTGTTACAGTGCATCCTGGGAAGGATTCTGATAAAATCTAACATTATCTAAATATTTGACAAACTTTTTATAAGAAACTGCAAGAATGTTTTCACCAATACCAGAGTTTGTAAAAATCATTTATGAAAACCAAATGCATGATGGGAAAGATGGGGAGGGGGAGTTGTGCATTGGAAACATGTATAACACATGGATATTGATATTAAAACATTGTTAAATATTCCATGCTGATTATCGCATGTTTTCTATAGATTTACACTGTACAACTAGTTCCATAATTCCATGCGAATCAAGATACAAAATGGCGGCTATGCAAGTCCCCTATTGATGTCCTGTGGGTAGGTTTGTCCTGTTCCTCACACCCACTACTATAAGCTAACGTAGCCACTTTACTGCAGCTTTACCATATTCACACTTCCATCAAAGAACCTGTTCTTTAACGTTCCCTTCTCTCTCAATGTACGATATGACATACTGAGGCGTGGAGGGGCGTGTAGGCGTTTGATAAATAATGTATAGTTTATTGTGTAGATGTGCTTTATCTTACTGTCTATAGTACAGATAGTGAATTTGAATCCCAGTGCGGGTGCCTTTTTACATCTGTCTCATTTTGGGGTTATTTATTTTAATTTCACTAATATCTCCACATCTGAGACTTGGTTTTCTTTTAAACTCACAGATTTAGCGTTTGGTGTCATTCCCTTTTGATTGGTGAAAGAATCAGAGACTCAATGATCAAATTAAGTGAGAAAAGTTGGATGGGTTTTGGGGATACATAGGTTCTCTGTTGTAGAGGTATGGGTGGCGGCAGTAAGCTTGTGTTTATTTATTTTTTTTATTTTTTTTTATTTCATTTTCAGGCCAATACATTAAATAGAATCAATAGTTAGAAAAGACGCAATTGTTGTTCGACGACGTGTTTCGAGCGTTGCCTAGTTTTTGGCGAAAATGGTTTTCGCACTGGCCACAATTTGTCAAGAAATATTTGTTCAAACTCTTTTTCAATGCATAACATAATATAGGATTACTTATTAACTGTCTCAATGCATAACATAATATAGGGTTACTTATTAACGTCCTCAATGCATAACATAATATAGGATTACTTATTAACTGTCTCAATGCATAACATAATATAGGATTACTTATTAACGGTCTCAATGCATAACATAATATAGGATTACTTATTAACGTCCTCAATGCATAACATAATATAGGATTACTTATTAACTGTCTCAATGCATAACATAATATAGGATTACTTATTTACGGTCTCAATGCATAACATAATATAGGGTTACTTATTAACGTTCTCAATGCATAACATAATATAGGATTAATTATTAACTGTCTCAATGCATGACATAATATAGGATTAATTATTAACTGTCTCAATGCATAACATAATATAGGATTACTTATTAACTGTCTCAATGCATGACATAATATAGGATTACTTATTAACTGTCTCAATGCTTACCATCATAGGAATCTACTTGTCCTCATCTTTTCAAATATGTGATGTGTTTCAGGAAAATGAGTCATAAGTCGCAAAATTGATATTTTTCAAAGTGTTTTTTTCACAAGATCTATTATTGGAATGTTCTAATTTTTGGAGGGTTTATCACTTATAGCTATATCAATCGATGTATCAAATATCAGGACAATCTATGTAATATATCCTTTCCTTTTAAAGGTCCTCATATGGACTACATTTAGTTACTTTACTGTTTATTGGCCCCCAGAACTATTGGAAACTTTTTTTTTTCAAAAACGAAAATATCAAACTTAAAATCTAGAAATACTTATTAGATTATCAGACTGTTTACTATCATTGGAATCGGCTTGATCTCATCTTCTCAAATATAATGGTATCTCAAAATCATTTTTTTGCGACTTATGACTCATTTTCCTGAAACACATCACAATTATGATCTCAAAATCCATTTTTGCTACTTTTGACTCATTTTCCTATCACACATCACATTTGTAGTTACAGCCATGAAGCCATGAGTTTAAGAAGATGAAGAGTTGGATAGAGTTGATAATTACTGGGACTGATATCTTAATCACAGGATGAAATCAAACCTACCCGTGCAGTACCTGCTCCTCCTGTCACAGATATCACCAGGTCTCTATTTAACAATAGGCTGCCTTTTTGTAACAATAGATCACATCAATCACTTCCAGCAACTTCTGGTGGAATGGGTGTTATAGACATCGAAAGAACTGGTAAATAAAAGGTCAAGAGGTCAGTGAATCTTTTTTTCTTAATTGCCCTCGGTCGAATCTGACCTTACTGCATCTAAAAGCACTTGAGGCCCCTTGAATTGTCCACCAGGCAACAGACCACATAAGGCATCGAAAACCTCAGGTATTAATGCTATACCATACGATCCTGCCAAGAGTTTTAATAAATACAAAATAAACTTCTGGCAGTGTGAGAGGTGGTTATCTCCCTTGGGTTACGTACTTTTGTTGGGTGCCATGCTATCGCTATGCCCCAAGGAGATAAACCCCTCTCACATGGAGACCCTGCAGCTCTCTACATCTCCTTCCATCCATTACATAACATCCATCAGTAGAGAGACAGATACAAGCAGCACATTCAGATTAACCTCTAGCATGTGGTGATTAGTGTCCCTGTCCCTGTCCCTGTCCCTGTCCCTGTCCCTAAACCCTGCTCTAATCACAGCCTTTAGTGCAGTAATAAATGAGGGTCAAGTCGGCAGGCAATTCCCTCCAATAAACCTCCCCCCGCCCCTCCTACAGGCTATTCCCTCCAATATACATCCCCCTGTAATGAATGTGTCTGCTCCGCGCTAATATAGCACAGAATCAATCCCACAATCCTTCACTCCCTTTTTATGCTAGAGGTGTCTGGGTATTAATGGGGTGGGCATGGTGTATGGTATGGGGCCCATAGGTAACAAGGTAGACATCATGTATAGGTAACAAGGTAGACATTATGTATAGGTAACAAGGTAGACATCATGTATAGGTAACAAGGTAGTATTGAGGTGAATTATGGTATAACATGCAGGTAACGAGCTGGCAGTGATGTAGGGAGTTGTGTGGTTAGTACCATAGGTTACAACGATGGGTCATGTAGATTGTGTAGATTGTGTAGATTGTGTAGATTGTGTAGATTGTGTAGATTGTGTAGATTGTGTAGATTGTGTAGATTGTGTAGATTGTGTAGATTGTGTAGATTGTGTAGATTGTGTAGATTGTGTAGATTGTGTAGATTGTGTAGATTGTGTAGATTGTGTAGATTGTGTAGATTGTGTAGATTGTGTAGATTGTGTAGATTGTGTAGATTGTGTAGATTGTGTAGATTGTGTAGATTGTGTAGATTGTGTAGATTGTGTAGATTGTGTAGATTGTGTAGATTGTGTAGATTGTGTAGATTGTGTAGATTGTGTAGATTGTGTAGATTGTGTAGATTGTGTAGATTGTGTAGATTGTGTAGATTGTGTAGATTGTGTAGATTGTGTAGATTGTGTAGATTGTGTAGATTGTGTAGATTGTGTAGATTGTGTAGATTGTGTAGATTGTGTAGATTGTGTAGATTGTGTAGATTGTGTAGATGGTGTAGATTGTGTAGATTGTGTAGATTGTGTAGATTGTGTAGATTGTGTAGATTGTGTAGATTGTGTAGATTGTGTAGATTGTGTAGATTGTGTAGATCGTGTAGATTGTGTAGATTGTGTAGATCGTGTATATTGTGTAGATTGTGTAGATCGTGTTATACACTTGTTAATTGCAACCCCTGACTCCAGGGTTTAGGGGAATGTCCATGGCATTTTGGGAAATATGAGAAAATCCCCGACCCCCCCCCCTCCCCCAGGGCAAGACATTTGTGTAAAATCTCCAACCCTATAATAAAAATTAAAAAAAATATAGACTTTGACAGACATTTCCCACCCAGGGGAAGGTCCTTGATACAGCGGGAAACTATGGGAAATAGATGAGGAAAGGTAACAAGGTGTTATTGAGATGAATAATGGAATAGTTGTGTGGATATTGATATAGATTACAACATGATGAGTTATGTAGATTCTTTAGATCGTGTTATTCATGTGACAATGTAGATAACAGGGTAGATAAATATAATTATCCACAACAATATACACTTCAACCTACAGAGCAACATATACATGGAATGACGATTACTTTATATAAAGCGTATGTGATGTGTTTCAGGAAAATAAGTCACAAGTCGCAAAATTGATATTTTTCAAAGTGTTTTTTTCACAAGATGTCATTATTGAAATGTTCTGATATGTAGAGGGTTTAGCACTTATGGTCAGATAAATTCATGTAGCAAATGTTGGGACATTCTATTAAATATATATCCTTGCGTTTTGAAGGCTTCATATGGAGTATATTTAGTTACTTTACTCATAATTACCCATCCAAAAACTTGCAAACTTTTTTTCAAAATGAAAATATCAAACTTAAATTACTTGAAATCTTCATTAGGTACCCTAGTGTTTACTTTCATTGGAATCAGCTTGATCTCCTCTTTTCAAATATGGTGATATCTCAAAATCCATATTTTGCGACTTATGACTCATTTTCCTAAAACGGATCACATTTTGTAATCAATATCCCGTCATCAGAGAGCGAGAGACACATCTATATAAGGGTTTTGTACATAGAGTGTCACATAACAACACGATTTAACTGTTCCACAACTGTGTGCATTGTAGAGAATCACTCCGGTCATTGATATGAGTGATAATAGAGAGATCCTACAGACCCACGCATCTGCCTAAACCCTGACGCTACCCTATTGCCCTGACATAAGTTTGAACGTATGTGGGTCAGATTTTCAGAAAATGTACAATTCAACTTCGCCAATTTTCTAAAAATAACCCCAATTTCAGATAAAGATGACTAGAATCAATGCAATGCCAATTATACACGAATTTACATAGTATTGACCACATTGCAGCCTAATTTAGCAAAATTTACTACATGTTTACAGCTGCTAATTGCACATTTTCTGAAAATCTGACCCATGTAGAGAGTCCCGAATCAGTTCCAGCAGATTATCACTGTGCTGCTGCTCGACCGAGTGACCAGGCTAAACAGGGCCGTGTAGTTGTCAACATTTACAGTAGAAATAACTCACGGGAGAAGCATGACATAGAGTGGATTACATGTGTACATATAAAGCAGTGGTCAATAGACCAATCACCATAATGGTATACAGAGGTAATGTGTTACACACGGACCACTATTCACCCAATAAACCAATCACCAGCCGCCTGTGTTACACCAACATGTCCTATTGTAACCTCAAGGCTTCATGCATAACAGGGAGGTTCAGCACATCTAACCTTATGTAAACATGGGTGAGTGAGTGAGTGAGATTGGTTGCTTTACGCCCTTATCAACACATTTAATATGGTTATATCAAGGGCGGGAGAGCTGAGAGGGAGTGAGTGAGATTGGTTGCTTTACGCCCTTATCAACACATTTAACATGGTTATATCAAGGGTGGGAGAGCTGAGAGGGAGTGTGTGAGTGAGATTGGTTGCTTTACGCCCTTATCAACACATTGAAGGTTATATCAAGGGCGGGAGTGCTGAGAGGAAGTGAGTGAGTGAGATTGGTTGCTTTAGGCCCTTATCAACACATTAAATATGGTTATATCAAGGGTGGGAGAGCTGAGAGTGAGTGAGTGAGATTGGTTGCTTTACACCCTTATCAACACATGGAAGGTTATATCAAGGGTGGGAGACCTGAGAGTGAGTGAGTGATATTGGTTGCTTTACGCCCTTATCGACACATTTAATATGGTTATATCAAGGGTGGGAGAGCTGAGAGGGAGTGATTGAGATTAGTTGCTTTACGCCCTTATCAACACATTTAATATGGTTCAACACTTTGAAGGTTATATCAAGGGCAGGAGAGCTGAGATGGAGTGAGTGAGATTAGTTGCTTTACGCCCTTATCAACACATTTAATATGGTTATATCAAGGGCGGGAGAGCTGAGAGGGAGTGAGTGAGTGAGATTGGTTGCTTTACACCCTTATCAACACATTGTAGTGTTATATCAAGGGCGGGAGAGCTGAAAGGGAGGCAGTTTATGATCATACCCAGGAAATAGAGATAGAGAAGAAGGGAGAGAGAGACAGAGAAAAGAGACAGAAAGGTACTTTATGGTCTTACCCAGGACCAGATACGTAAGCGTATCCGTATCTCTGATATACAAACATTCATAAGGAGAAAGAAAGAGGTTCAGCAAAACATGTCGGGAAAACCGTAACATAAAATATCAACCAAAATGTTTCATCTCACAATATTTTGTTATACATAAAAATTCGACCCAAGTCACACAAAAGTTACAGATACGGTTACGTAATAGAGATTACACAAGAGTTTGCTTGTGGAACCTCCCTAATCTGTGAACCTCTGAACCTCTGCCCCCTAGTGAGGACAATGTGAGGCATTGATAGAGCAGTGGAGGGGCGGCACGTAACGCAGGGCAGGCCGCCCAAGGTACGTGTCCGTCCGTATAACAGTAATTAGTCACGTAAGGCCTTACGTCCTTCCTGCTCTTCCTGCGCCACGGCCTCACCACTGCCTCATGGCTTTACGTACAGGAAAATCAGTCACAAGTCGCAGGACATCATTAAATTTTTTAAATGAGTTTTTTTCTAACAATCCTTGGTCAGAATGTTTTATTTTTGGGATGTTTTGCACTGTTAGTAATAGCGTGATTACATGTACAGGTTTGACTGTAGTGGATGTATGTAGGCGTTATCCGTATAGAGGAGTATACTCAACTACTCTACTAGTGGTTGTCCATTACAATATTTATTTATTTTTCTTTTTATTCATTTAGGGCAAAGAAATATTACTGTTACATCAATACTGAAAAAAACGTCATATCCACCATGGATGTGTTTCAGACGGTGCCACATTTAAAAAACGAGATCAATATAATTCAGCCTAATAAAATACAAGAACCCTAATGTTTTTCTCAACAGTATAAAGGTATAGCAGAATCAACACTCCAAGGCCAGAGTTTTGACAAGAGCTTACTCAGTCAGACCAAACCGCACTCATCCCATTTGTAAACAGTCCAACAGCAAATTCAGTCTACATACATTATACATAATCAAAGCCAGTTACATTTGACAGAGAAAATTATCAGAAAAACAAAAATTAGACAAAGAATCATCTTACAATGCTACAATAGGGAATAATAAAGGTATAACAAATTAATACTCCAGGCCAGAGTTTCGACAAGTCACTAACTTGTCTTTTTTATGCATAATATTGTATTTATTAGAAGTCCTAATGCTTACCATCGCTGGAATCGGCTTGATCTCATCTTTCCAAGTTTGAGGGTATCTCAAAATCCATATTTCGTGAATTGTGTCTCAATTTTCTGTGACACATCACATATATGTCCAATGCAGTGCCCTTAACTAGTTGTTCAGTGTTCCGCTTATGTACGTGGGCGCTGGGTGTCTCTATGTGTCGTCACAACCTATAAACAGAAGCTGATATTAATAACCCAAGCCCTAAGGTCAAACTGTGGGTATATATGGGGAGGGTTATTGGGGCAATAACTGTGGGTTTATATGGGGAGGGTTATTGGGGCAATAACTGTGGGTATATATGGGGAGGGTTATTGGGGCAATAACTGTGGGTATATATGGGGAGGGTTATTGGGGCAATAACTGTGGGTATATATGGGGAGGGTTATTGGGGCAATAACTGTGGGTATATATGGGGAGGGTTATTGGGGCAATAACTGTGGGTATATATGGGGAGGGTTATTGGGGCAATAACTGTGGGTATATATGGGGAGGGTTATTGGGGCAATAACTGTGGGTATATATGGGGAGGGTTATTGGGGCAATAACTGTGGGTATATATGGGGAGGGTTATTGGGGCAATAACTGTGGGTATATATGGGGAGGGTTATTGGGGCAATAACTGTGGGTATATATGGGGAGGGTTATTGGGGCAATAACTGTGGGTATATATGGGGAGGGTTATTGGGGCAATAACTGTGGGTTTATATGGGGAGGGTTATTGGGGCAATAACTGTGGGTTTATATGGGGAGGGTTATTGGGGCAATAACTGTGGGTATATATGGGGAGGGTTATTGGGGCAATAACTGTGGGTATATATGGGGAGGGTTATTGGGGCAATAACTGTGGGTATATATGGGGAGGGTTATTGGGGCAATAACTGTGGGTATATATGGGGAGGGTTATTGGGGCAATAACTGTGGGTATATATGGGGAGGGTTATTGGGGCAATAACTGTGGGTATATATGGGGAGGGTTATTGGGGCAATAACTGTGGGTATATATGGGGAGGGTTATTGGGGCAATAACTGTGGGTATATATGGGGAGGGTTATTGGGGCAATAACTGTGGGTTTATATGGGGAGGGTTATTGGGGCAATAACTGTGGGTATATATGGGGAGGGTTATTGGGGCAATAACTGTGGGTATATATGGGGAGGGTTATTGGGGCAATAACTGTGGGTATATATGGGGAGGGTTATTGGGGCAATAACTGTGGGTATATATGGGGAGGGTTATTGGGGCAATAACTGTGGGTATATATGGGGAGGGTTATTGGGGCAATAACTGTGGGTATATATGGGGAGGGTTATTGGGGCAATAACTGTGGGTATATATGGGGAGGGTTATTGGGGCAATAACTGTGGGTATATATGGGGAGGGTTATTGGGGCAATAACTGTGGGTATATATGGGGAGGGTTATTGGGGCAATAACTGTGGGTATATATGGGGAGGGTTATTGGGGCAATAACTGTGGGTATATATGGGGAGGGTTATTGGGGCAATAACTGTGGGTATATATGGGGAGGGTTATTGGGGCAATAACTGTGGGTATATATGGGGAGGGTTATTGGGGCAATAACTGTGGGTTTATATGGGGAGGGTTATTGGGGCAATAACTGTGGGTTTATATGGGGAGGGTTATTGGGGCAATAACTGTGGGTATATATGGGGAGGGTTATTGGGGCAATAACTGTGGGTATATATGGGGAGGGTTATTGGGGCAATAACTGTGGGTATATATGGGGAGGGTTATTGGGGCAATAACTGTGGGTATATATGGGGAGGGTTATTGGGGCAATAACTGTGGGTATATATGGGGAGGGTTATTGGGGCAATAACTGTGGGTATATATGGGGAGGGTTATTGGGGCAATAACTGTGGGTATATATGGGGAGGGTTATTGGGGCAATAACTGTGGGTATATATGGGGAGGGTTATTGGGGCAATAACTGTGGGTATATATGGGGAGGGTTATTGGGGCAATAACTGTGGGTATATATGGGGAGGGTTATTGGGGCAATAACTGTGGGTTTATATGGGGAGGGTTATTGGGGCAATAACTGTGGGTATATATGGGGAGGGTTATTGGGGCAATAACTGTGGGTATATATGGGGAGGGTTATTGGGGCAATAACTGTGGGTATATATGGGGAGGGTTATTGGGGCAATAACTGTGGGTATATATGGGGAGGGTTATTGGGGCAATAACTGTGGGTATATATGGGGAGGGTTATTGGGGCAATAACTGTGGGTATATATGGGGAGGGTTATTGGGGCAATAACTGTGGGTATATATGGGGAGGGTTATTGGGGCAATAACTGTGGGTTTATATGGGGAGGGTTATTGGGGCAATAACTGTGGGTATATATGGGGAGGGTTATTGGGGCAATAACTGTGGGTTTATATGGGGAGGGTTATTGGGGCAATAACTGTGGGTATATATGGGGAGGGTTATTGGGGCAATAACTGTGGGTATATATGGGGAGGGTTATTGGGGCAATAACTGTGGGTATATATGGGGAGGGTTATTGGGGCAATAACTGTGGGTATATATGGGGAGGGTTATTGGGGCAATAACTGTGGGTATATATGGGGAGGGTTATTGGGGCAATAACTGTGGGTTTATATGGGGAGGGTTATTGGGGCAATAACTGTGGGTATATATGGGGAGGGTTATTGGGGCAATAACTGTGGGTATATATGGGGAGGGTTATTGGGGCAATAACTGTGGGTATATATGGGGAGGGTTATTGGGGCAATAACTGTGGGTTTATATGGGGAGGGTTATTGGGGCAATAACTGTGGGTATATATGGGGAGGGTTATTGGGGCAATAACTGTGGGTATATATGGGGAGGGTTATTGGGGCAATAACTGTGGGTTTATATGGGGAGGGTTATTGGGGCAATAACTGTGGGTATATATGGGGAGGGTTATTGGGGCAATAACTGTGGGTTTATATGGGGAGGGTTATTGGGGCAATAACTGTGGGTTTATATGGGGAGGGTTATTGGGGCAATAACTGTGGGTTTATATGGGGAGGGTTATTGGGGCAATAACTGTGGGTTTATATGGGGAGGGTTATTGGGGCAATAACTGTGGGTTTATATGGGGAGGGTTATTGGGGCAATAACTGAGAATGTCATGTCAGTTTATTGTTTATTTTGCATCACATCGGCGGCAATATTACAACCCATATATGATGTGTCAGCGGAATGAGTCACAAGTCATAATTTTGATAATTTTCAATGTATTGTATTCACAAGATGTATATGTACGAATGTTCTCATTGTTGGAGTATCTAATAGTCCAAGTCGTATGAATATGTATGAATATGTGTACCTAATCTCAAGACTATAATAAATATATTCATACATTGCTCTACCTATAGATTATATTCAGCGACTTTACTAGTAATTGCCCACCAAGAATTATTGCCAACTCAGAAATAAAAATGCAAACTCAGAAATAAAAAAAATCATTCTTGAAATATAGAAATACTTATTGGATGTTTTAGTGATTACCATTATTAGAATCCATTTGATTTCATCTTGTGAAATATGATGGTATCTCAAAATCCAGTTAATGACTCATTTCTGTATAAGACATCAAAATATGCTACAAAACTCTCTTCTCCCAGGATCTGCGTGGGTGGATGAATTCTGAGACAATAGGAAATTACATAATTCAGGAAATATGTAGTTATATGAGATGATTAGCTTCATGAGCTGGGCGTAGGTGGACTGTTATAAGCACACGTTACACGTTACGTGATTAACTGCACCTGACGTATACAGCTGCCTTATGGTGGCGGTAAACTACCCACACTGGCCTGTAGGTGGCGCTAGTGATGGACTCCCACACTATTAGACGCCTTTTTCTCCACGATGAGTGAAGGTCACTGAAGGTCACTGAAGGTCACTGAAGGTCAGACTACTGCGTTATTGTCTCAGTTAGGCTTCTCCCTCATGGTACAGTTAGGCTTCTCCCACATGGTACAGTTAGGCTTCTCCCTCATGGTACAGTTAGGCTTCTCCCTCATGGTACAGTTAGGCTTCTCCCTCATGGTACAGTTAGGCTTCTCCCTTATGGTACAGTTAGGCTTCTCCCTCATGGTACAGTTAGGCTTCTCCCTCATGGTACAGTTAGGCTTCTCCCTCATGGTACAGTTAGGCTTCTCCCTCACGGTACAGTTAGGCTTCTCCCTCATGTTACAGTTAGGCTTCTCCCTCATGGTACAGTTAGGCTTCTCCCTCATGGTACAGTTAGGCTTCTCCCTCATGGTACAGTTAGGCTTCTCCCTCATGGTACAGTTAGGCTTCTGTCTCATGGTACAGTTAGGCTTCTCCCCCATGGTACAGCTTTTCCCTCATGGTACAGTTAGCCTTCCCCCTCATGGTACAGTTAGGCTTCTCCCTCATGGTACAGCTTTTCCCTCATGGTACAGTTAGCCTTCCCCCTCATGGTACAGTTAGGCTTCTCCCTCATGGTACAGTTAGGCTTCTCCCTCATGGTACAGTTAGGCTTCCCCCTCATGGTACAGTTAGGCTTCTCCCTCATGGTACAGTTAGGCTTCTCCCTCATGGTACAGTTAGGCCCCTCATGGTACAGTTAGGCTTCTCCCTCATGGTACAGTTAGGCTTCTCCCTCATGGTACAGTTAGGCTTCTCCCTCATGGTACAGTTAGGCTTCTCCCTCATGGTACAGTTAGGCTTCTCCCTCATGGTACAGTTAGGCTTCTCCCTCATGGTACAGTTAGGCTTCTCCCTCATGGTACAGTTAGGCTTCTCCCTCATGGTACAGTTAGGCTTCTCCCCCATGGTACAGTTAGGCTTCTCCCTCATGTTACAGTTAGGCTTCTCCCTCATGGTACAGTTAGGCTTCTCCCTCATGGTACAGTTAGGCTTCCCCCTCATGGTACAGTTAGGCTTCCCCCTCATGGTACAGTTAGGCTTCTCCCCCATGGTACAGTTAGGCTTCTCCCTCATGTTACAGTTAGGCTTCTCCCTCATGGTACAGTTAGGCTTCTCCCTCATGGTACAGTTAGGCTTCCCCCTCATGGTACAGTTAGGCTTCTCCCCCGTGGTACAGTTAGGCTTCCCCCTCATGGTACAGTTAGGCTTCCCCCTCATGGTACAGTTAGGCTTCTCCCCCATGGTACAGTTAGGCTTCTCCCTCATGTTACAGTTAGGCTTCTCCCTCATGGTACAGTTAGGCTTCTCCCTCATGGTACAGTTAGGCTTCTCCCTCATGGTACAGTTAGGCTTCTCCCTCATGGTACAGTTAGGCTTCTCCCCCATGGTACAGTTAGGCTTCCCCCTCATGGTACAGTTAGGCTTCCCCCTCATGGTACAGTTAGGCTTCCCCCTCATGGTACAGTTAGGCTTCTCCCCCATGGTACAGTTAGGCTTCCCCCTCATGGTACAGTTAGGCTTCCCCCTCATGGTACAGTTAGGCTTCTCCCCCATGGTACAGTTAGGCTTCCCCCTCATGGTACAGTTAGGCTTCTCCCTCATGGTACAGTTAGGCTTCTCCCTCATGGTACAGTTAGGCCCCTCATGGTACAGTTAGGCTTCTCCCTCATGGTACAGTTAGGCTTCTCCCTCATGGTACAGTTAGGCTTCTCCCTCATGGTACAGTTAGGCTTCTCCCTCATGGTACAGTTAGGCTTCTCCCTCATGGTACAGTTAGGCTTCTCCCTCATGGTACAGTTAGGCTTCTCCCTCATGGTACAGTTAGGCTTCTCCCTCATGGTACAGTTAGGCTTCTCCCTCATGGTACAGTTAGGCTTCTCCCTCATGGTACAGTTAGGCTTCTCCCTCATGGTACAGTTAGGCTTCCCCCTCATGGTACAGTTAGGCTTCTCCCCCGTGGTACAGTTAGGCTTCCCCCTCATGGTACAGTTAGGCTTCCCCCTCATGGTACAGTTAGGCTTCTCCCCCATGGTACAGTTAGGCTTCTCCCTCATGTTACAGTTAGGCTTCTCCCTCATGGTACAGTTAGGCTTCTCCCTCATGGTACAGTTAGGCTTCTCCCTCATGGTACAGTTAGGCTTCTCCCTCATGGTACAGTTAGGCTTCTCCCCCATGGTACAGTTAGGCTTCCCCCTCATGGTACAGTTAGGCTTCCCCCTCATGGTACAGTTAGGCTTCTCCCCTCATGGTACAGTTAGGCTTCTCCCTCATGTTACAGTTAGGCTTCTCCCTCATGGTACAGTTAGGCTTCTCCCTCATGGTACAGTTAGGCTTCTCCCTCATGGGACAGTTAGGCTTCTCCCTCATGGTACAGTTAGGCTTCCCCCTCATGGTACAGTTAGGCTTCTCCCCCATGGTACAGTTAGGCTTCCCCCTCATGGTACAGTTAGGCTTCCCCCTCATGGTACAGTTAGGCTTCTCCCCCATGGTACAGTTAGGCTTCTCCCCCATGGTACAGTTAGGCTTCCCCCTCATGGTACAGTTAGGCTTCTCCCTCATGGTACAGTTAGGCTTCTCCCCCATGGTACAGTTAGGCTTCCCCCTCATGGTACAGTTAGGCTTCCCCCTCATGGTACAGTTAGGCTTCTCCCCCATGGTACAGTTAGGCTTCTCCCTCATGTTACAGTTAGGCTTCTCCCTCATGGTACAGTTAGGCTTCTCCCCTCATGGTACAGTTAGGCTTCTCCCTCATGGTACAGTTAGGCTTCTCCCTCATGGTACAGTTAGGCTTCTCCCTCATGGTACAGTTAGGCTTCTCCCTCATGGTACAGTTAGCCTTCTCCCTCATGGTACAGTTAGGCTTCTCCCTCATGGTACAGTTAGGCTTCTCCCTCATGGTACAGTTAGGCTTCTCCCTCATGGTACATTTAGGCTTCCCCCTCATGGTACAGTTAGGCTTCTCCCTCATGGTACAGTTAGGCTTCTCCCTCATGGTACAGTTAGGCTTCTCCCCTCATGGTACAGTTAGGCTTCTCCCTCATGGTACAGTTAGGCTTCTCCCTCATGGTACAGTTAGGCTTCTCCCTCATGGTACAGTTAGGCTTCTCCCTCATGGTACAGTTAGGCTTCCCCCTCATGGTACAGTTAGGCTTCTCCCTCATGGTACAGTTAGGCTTCTCCCTCATGGTACAGTTAGGCTTCCCCCTCATGGTACAGTTAGGCTTCTCCCTCATGGTACAGTTAGGCTTCTCCCTCATGGTACAGTTAGGCTTCCCCCTCATGGTACAGTTAGGCTTCTCCCTCATGGTACAGTTAGGCTTCTCCCTCATGGTACAGTTAGGCTTCTCCCTCATGGTACAGTTAGGCTTCCCCCTCATGGTACAGTTAGGCTTCTCCCTCATGGTACAGTTAGGCTTCCCCCTCATGGTACAGTTAGGCTTCCCCCTCATGGTACAGTTAGGCTTCTCCCTCATGGTACAGTTAGGCTTCCCCCTCATGGTACAGTTAGGCTTCCCCCTCATGGTACAGTTAGGCTTCTCCCTCATGGTACAGTTAGGCTTCTCCCTCATGGTACAGTTAGGCTTCTCCCTCATGGTACAGTTAGGCTTCCCCCTCATGGTACAGTTAGGCTTATGTCTCATGGTACAGTTAGGCTTCTGACTCATGGTACAGTTAGGCTTCTCCCTCATGGTACAGTTAGGCTTCTCCCTCATGGTACAGTTAGGTTTCTCCCCCATGGTACAGTTAGGCTTCTCCCTCATGGTACAGTTAGGCTTCTCCCCCATGGTACAGTTAGGCTTATGTCTCATGGTACAGTTAGGCTTCCCCCTCATGGTACAGTTAGGCTTCTCCCTCATGGTACAGTTAGGCTTCTCCCTCATGGTACAGTTAGGCTTCTCCCCCATGGTACAGTTAGGCTTCTCCCTCATGGTACAGTTAGGTTTCTCCCCCATGGTACAGTTAGGCTTCTCCCTCATGGTACAGTTAGGCTTCTCCCCCATGGTACAGTTAGGCTTATGTCTCATGGTACAGTTAGGCTTCCCCCTCATGGTACAGTTAGGCTTCTCCCTCATGGTACAGTTAGGCTTCTCCCTCATGGTACAGTTAGGCTTCTCCCCCATGGTACAGTTAGGCTTATGTCTCATGGTACAGTTAGGCTTCCCCCTCATGGTACAGTTAGGCTTCTCCCTCATGGTACAGTTAGGCTTCTCCCCCATGGTACAGTTAGGCTTCTCCCTCATGGTACAGTTAGGCTTCTCCCTCATGGTACAGTTAGGCTTCTCCCTCATGGTACAGTTAGGCTTCTCCCTCATGGTACAGTTAGGCTTCTCCCCCATGGTACAGTTAGGCTTCTCCCTCATGGTACAGTTAGGCTTCTCCCCCATGGTACAGTTAGGCTTCTCCCCCATGGTACAGTTAGGCTTCTCCCTCATGGTACAGTTAGGCTTCTCCCTCATGGTACAGTTAGGCTTCCCCCTCATGGTACAGTTAGGCTTCTCCCCCATGGTACAGTTAGGCTTCTCCCTCATGGTACAGTTAGGCTTCTCCCTCATGGTACAGTTAGGCTTCTCCCTCATGGTACAGTTAGGCTTGTGTCTCATGGTACAGTTAGGCTTCTCCCCCATGGTACAGTTAGGCTTCTCCCTCATGGTACAGTTAGGCTTCTCCCTCATGGTACAGTTAGGCTTCTCCCTCATGGTACAGTTAGGCTTCTCCCTCATGGTACAGTTAGGCTTCTCCCCCATGGTACAGTTAGGCTTCTCCCTCATGGTACAGTTAGGCTTCTCCCTCATGGTACAGTTAGGCTTCTCCCTCATGGTACAGTTAGGCTTGTGTCTCATGGTACAGTTAGGCTTCTCCCATATGGTACAGTTAGGCTTCTCCCTCATGGTACAGTTAGGCTTCTCCCTCATGGTACAGTTAGGCTTCTCCCCCATGGTACAGTTAGGCTTCTCCCTCATGGTACAGTTAGGCTTCTCCCCCATGGTACAGTTAGGCTTCTCCCTCATGGTACAGTTAGGCTTATGTCTCATGGTACAGTTAGGCTTCTCCCTCATGGTACAGTTAGGCTTATGTCTCAAGGTACAGTTAGGCTTCTCCCTCATGGTACAGTTAGGCTTCTCCCTCAGGGTACAGTTAGGCTTCTCCCCCATGGTACAGTTAGGCTTCTCCCTCATGGTACAGTTAGGCTTCTGTCTCATGGTACAGTTAGGCTTCTCCCCCATGGTACAGTTAGGCTTCTCCCTCATGGTACAGTTAGGCTTCTCCCTCATGGTACAGTTAGGCTTCTGTCTCATGGTACAGATAGGCTTCTCCCCCATGGTACAGTTAGGCTTCTCCCTCATGGTACAGTTAGGCTTCTCCCTCATGGTACAGTTAGGCTTCCCCCTCATGGTGCAGTTAGGCTTCTCCCTCATGGTGCAGTTAGGCTTCTCCCTTATGGTACAGTTAGGCTTCTCCCTCATGGTACAGTTAGGCTTCTCCCCCATGGTACAGTTAGGCTTCTCCCTCATGGTACAGTTAGGCTTCTCCCTCATGGTACAGTTAGGCTTCTCCCTCATGGTACAGTTAGGCTTCTCCCTCATGGTACAGTTAGGCTTCTCCCTCATGATACAGTTAGGCTTCTCCCCCATGGTACAGTTAGGCTTCTCCCTCATGGTGCAGTTAGGCTTCTCCCTTATGGTACAGTTAGGTTTCTCCCTCATGGTACAGTTAGGCTTCTCCCTCATGGTACAGTTAGGCTTCTCCCTTATGGTACAGTTAGGCTTCTCCCTCATGGTACAGTTAGGCGTCTCCCTCATGGTACAGTTAGGCTTCTCCCCCATGGTACAGTTAGGCTTCTCCCTCATGGTACAGTTAGGCTTCTCCCTCATGGTACAGTTAGGCTTCTCCCTCATGGTACAGTTAGGCTTCTGACTCATGGTACAGTTAGGCTTCTCCCTCATGGTACAGTTAGGCGTCTCCCTCATGGTACAGTTAGGCTTCTCCCTCATGGTACATTTAGGCTTCTCCCTCATGGTTAAATCTGCATTGTCTACCATTATCTGAAAAAATCTAAGAAAAATGACCAAATGTACAAATGGATTCTTGACTCTTGAAGTAAGTGGATTTAACAAAGGTATGACCGCTTCTGTAGGTAAGATTGAGACTAGTTGGCAAGACAACCAGTGTACAGCTGATGGAGGGGTCTGTACCCGGCGCTGTGATGTCCTGGGCACTCATATATGTACAGGTCGCCTATTATACTGCATGCTATTTTATTGACCATTTAAAAGCAAAACACCATTAAGAAAATGTAAATATTTTAATTAATATCATTTTTCCGAGCTTAGGTCGATATTATGTCATTGTAATTGCTCTCTAGCTGTGTGATTTTATATGATCCAAAATGGCCAACTTGTGGTTACAATGTGCCATGTCCTAAATGATACACTTTCCAACCCAATGTGGAGGTGCAACGCCAGGACCCAGCTGCCCCACAGCCTGCCTGTAGCTGCCCCACAGCCTGCCTCGGGGGCAGCTACATGTGGGCGTGGCTACAAAATATAAATGTGGACTTTTATTAAACGCTTAAAAAACAACCGAACAAAATCTTCCAAACTTTGGTGAAATGACTTCAAAAGTTTTGGAGGATTTTGAGAGCATCAATAGTGGGAGGAATCATTGTAAGGTAGAGGAGAAGCGATAATGGCGGACATGTGACATGTGCACCTCTACTACACTCAGACCTGTCTGTATTAACGTGCCACAATATTGTCACACCCATGTATCTGCCTCATCTAATGTCTGCAGTGGAATATAATTGAATGAGCGGCACAGGGCTGACACTAGTGAACTAGACACACAAGCTCTGTGTACTGAACCTACTACCAGCAATTAGTGGCACAACTACCTGTGGAGAGGGGGAGGGGGTGGGGGTGGAGGGGTTGAGGGGGCTGACGGGGGCTGAGGGGGGCTGAGGGGGGCTGAGGGGGCTGAGGGAGGCTGAAGGTCAGTGGGTGTGGGCTTGGGAGAGGTCAGGAGGGGACCTTGACTTGTGTATCACCTTGTAATTAACACCGACCACTCCTAATCCCCTCCCCTTTCTCCCAACCCAACCACTCCCCTCCCTCCATAACCTAACCCCACCCATCCCTCCATAACCCCTCCCCGCCCCACCCTCCATAACCCCTCCCTCCCTCCATAACCCCTCCCCTCCCTCCCTGACCCCACCCATCCATCCATAACCCCTCCCCTCCCTCCCTAACCCCACCCATCCCTCCATAACCCCTCCCCGCCCCACCCTCCATAACCCCCCCCTCCCTCCATAACCCCTCCCCTCCCTCCCTGACCCCACCCATCCATCCATAACCCCTCCCCTCCCTCCCTAACCCCCTCCCACCCTCCAAAACCCCACCCTCCCTCCATAAGCCTAACCCCTTCCCCATAACTCCACCCCTCCCTCCCTAACCCGACCCCTCCCTCCCTAACCCCTCCCCTCCCTCCTTCCCTAACCCCTCCCCTCCCTAACCCCACCCTAACTAACCCCGCCCATCCCACCCGCCCCTGCCCGTTCTACAAGACATAGAAACCTGTGCTACTGAATGTAACAAATATTTACCCAGAGGCTGCAAGTGTTGACATAACGCCAAGAAGCCATTAAACCTGCGCCGGCCCCAGGCCTGGCTATCTGTGTATGGGTGAGTAACTCCACCTAACACCACCCAACCACTCACCCACCGACTCACCCATAGCCTGGGGCCGCTACTATAGGCTTAACCACACTAAACCACACTAAACCACAGTAAACCTCTAAACCATACTAAACCACACTAAACCACACTAAACCTCTAAACCATACTAAACCGCACTAAACCACAGTTGGTCTTGCTCAAGTTACACAGTCACTAATTCACTTATCAAGACTGAAACATGTTATTTACCTGTGGTTGGCTGGAGAGTATTTAATGTTGAGACTAATAAGTTGATAATTTGTTAAGGCAAACTCATGCAATGGGTCCTCATCACACTCCTGAGGCAGGCAAGTGTACTTGGCTGGGTAGAATGGTGGAGTTGCATGTAACACTGTAATACAGGTAGTGTACTGTATGTGGCTGGGTGGAATGGTGGAGTCGCATGTAACACTGTTATACAGGTATTGTACTGTATGTGGCTGGGTAGAATGGTGGAGTTGCATGTACCACTGTTATACAGGTAGTGCAGGCATAGCTCCCAGACACGGGGCAATCAATGCAAGTCACACAATCCTTCAAATGTATGCGATGTTTTAAAATATTGTGCACACGATCTCTTAATAGGACTGTTCAAAGTGATGTAATTGTATAAATGATATTGATAATATATTTTGCTATTTCCCTAACGATACAATTACACTTGTGTGTGAAAAGTGCTCGACTTTCTGCCCACAGGTGCTCCAGGCCTAGAGCTGCTCGGATGGAGTACAGTAATAGCACTTATTATACGGGTCGGATTTTCAGAAAATGTACAATTGGCAGCTCTGCACATTTAGTAAATTCTGCTAAATTAGGCTGCAATTTTATCAATACTAGGTAAATTGGGCATTGCATTGATTCTAGCAATCTTTTCGGTTAGGTTAAACTGTATTTGGAACTTTATTTTCGTCTGAAATTTGTGTTATTTTAGAAAATTGGTGAAGGTGAATTGTACATTTTCTGAAAATCTGACCCATATACACGCATTTCTCTAAAAACACTGGATGCTAGAGACAATAGTATACTATTTGATTATAATTGAAGGACATACATTCATGGAAGAAGATGTTCCATGTAATATTGTACAATTCAGGACTCCTCTTCGAGTTGTCTTGAATCTGTAGTTTAGGTTTAACCACCTTTCTTCCCACCACACACTCATGAACTTCTTTTCATCCTCTAAACACCTGCCTAGGTACCATCACTGTTATCCAAAAATCTAATCACATGGGAGGGAGGGGAAAGGGAAATGGCCAGCAGGTCTGCCACGGGAAGGGGAAGGGGAGGGGGCACTGATTGTTGCCGGTCTGGTCGCCCTTATGTTATATGTGTGATGTGTCACAGGAAAATCAGTCACACGTTGCAAGAAATGGATTCTGAGAAGTGAGATATCATCGTATTTGATTAATGAAATCAAGCCGATTCCTAGAGCTGTTTAGATGCAGTGTAGTACATGAATAGGCCTCATCCACATTAACATTTGGTGACTGGTGGAGGGAGCAGAGGGTGATGGGTAATTGTGATCCGTATTAGGAAAATGCGTCATAAGTCGCACAATATGGACTTTGAGATATCACCATATTTAAAAAGAGAAGATCAAGCTGATTCTAATGATAGTAAACACTAGGCCACCTAATAAGTATTTCTATATTTTAAGTTTGATATTTTTATTTTTGAAAATAAAAGTTTGCAATGTTTCTGGATGGGTATTTACCAATAAAGTAACTAAATGTACTCCCTACGAAGGCCTTCAAAACGCAAAGATATATTTCATACAATGTCCTGAAATTTGTCACATGGATTCATATGACTATAAGCGCTATGCAATCTAAAGATCAGAGCATTTCAATGAAGTGTTTTTGTGAAAAAACACTTTGAAAAATATCAATTTTGTGACTTGTGACTTATTTTATTGGAACACAACACGATTGTGACAGACACTGCGGCCAAGCCACCTGTGTTTACATTATGTGGGTGCAGGTTCCAATGGACGCAGAGATGGGCCCTTATTAAAAGTCATTTTAAAGGCAGAAAAACATCTAATATTGCCACCAAACTTGTGGATATATCAGACAAAACCATGCCCTATCATCATGTTAATTCATTTTACATAGATAATTATGGAAAACAATCAAGCTCCACCCACCCCCAGCCTGACCCCGCTCCATTTGTGATGTGTTTAAGGACAATAAGTCATAAGTCGCAAAAACAATATTTTTCAAAGTGTTTATTTTACAAGATAACTTCATTGGAATGTTCTGATTTTTGGGGGGTTTATCACTTATATGTACATCAATTGATGCATCAAATTTCAGGACGATGTATGTAATATATCCTTTCGTTTTAATGGTCCTCATTTGGACTATATTTAGTTACTTTACTGTTTACTACCCTCCAGAAATATTGCAAACTTTCCAAAATAAAAATATCAAACTTAAAATCTAGAAATACTTATTAGTGTATTAGACTGTTTACTATCATTGGAATTGGCTTGATCTCATCATTTCAAATATGATGATATCTCAAAATCCATTTTTTGCGACTTATGACACATTTTCCTAAAACACATCACATTTAACAAATTAGTGCCAGCTGTTGCTATCTTGAGCTGAATAGATCCCTATTGGTGGATATAATCACCGGGTTTATGATGTAGAATCTTTCTATCTGAGACTAAGTAGGATGTGGATATAAGGAGGAGATTATGGAGCTCCCTAATCATCAAGTATCATTCAATGTAATTAGAGTTAGCTAGATTTACATGATTTACAACATTTAGTATATATATGCTTTCAAACATAATAATAGAAAAAAGATTGAGTCATGAATTTTAGCGGTAATCTTAGCAATAAAACAGATTGGTTGGGATGACAACTTGACATAATTCACTAGTGAAATATGCAGCATGCACAACTCACTCTAGATGTTGTGTTTAGAGCAATGTGTGTATATTATAAGCTAATGATATGGATGAACATGGATGATAGACACAATAGTAATAGTAATAGAAGGACATAAATCCATGGATAATAATAAAAGAAGAGGTTTCTTCCAACAATGTTCCATGTAACATGTTGTCAGTGCTACCTGTCTGGTCGCCCTTATGTTGTATTTGTCACAAGGTGCAGAAGATGGATTATCATAGAGATATTATCATATTTGAATAATGAAATCAAGCCGATTCCAATGATGGTAAACAGTAGGACATCTTGTTAGCAATGCTCCTTGGTGGTTATTCACTATAGTAAAGTAATTAAATTATACTCCTTAGGAAACCCTCATGTATGGAGTTGTATCTCAAGATCAGGGAATATAATTAACAACAATATACAAGAGTTGCTCATATCTGTAGTTAACAACAATATACAAGAGTTGCTCATATCTGTAGTTAACAACAATATACAAGAGTTGCTCATATCTGTAGTTAACAACAATGTACAAGAGTTGTTCATATTCGTATTTAACAATGAGTGACTCTTTGCCTCCTCCTACCATAAATATAATTCTTTTATTCACCACAGCTTGTGATGGCGCTCCAGTTCACCAGATGAATTGCCCTCTTGACTACCCGCCTACCACATAGACAATCCATCTTTTCTCTCTAACCGTTTTATTTGAGGATAAAATGACAAAAATCCACAACCTTTAGTTCACCCTTAGTTCCTAAATAATGGGCCAGGGGGCGCTTAATCCGAGATGCACAAACACCGGAAGTGCAGTGTATTATGGGAGTTATTGCTGACGTGGCAAGCGGCCCTCTTGTAACAACCTGCACGCCACCATGCGTGTGAAATGACAACTAAAACATACATAACAAAGCCGGCGGCAACAGGGAACTCTGGGTAATCAGGCATGCATTGTGGGAAGTCCTTACTTCCGCTGTCTGCTTGTTATTCAGTGCTTCCCTCTACCAACAGCTTCTGGTACTGATTTGCATATTAATTGGTATTTTCAGTTTCTGCTTAATTTGAAAGTTTGCAATTCTAGTGGAAATGAAATGTTGATTCTAGCCCAGACGACAATTCACCAGTTTTGGCGGGAAAATTAGTCAAGTGGCGCTACTGCCATCTGGTGGCCATAAAGCCACTTATTGGGATTTGCATGGACGCCATCTTGAATCTTGATGCGCAATGCCTCATGGGAGGAGTATATGAGCTCCACCTTCAGGCGAAACCATGAACCAGATGAAGATACATGTTCTGTAGATGCTGAGGTGTCAACACATTCTACTCAATAAATCTTTAGCCAAAAGATTATTCAGATTTCCAGCGATATTTACTAAAATGTTGATACGATAAAATTATATCATAACATTATTAAGGCCTAGCGACCTAGCGGCCTCGAGAGAGAGAGATCCTCAGATGGGTACAAACTTGTGGGCATCGTATACAGCCTTCTAGACACTACTGGAGATATATACTATCTTATTATTCACCCTCGCACTTTAGACTGTATAATATGGGTCAGATTTTCAGAAAATGTACAATTCCCCTTCACCAATTCTCTCAAATATCCCAAATTAAAGACAAAAATCAGGTTCAAAATAGAGTTCAACATAACCTAACAGATTGATTTAATCAAGGCAATACTACATATACTCAGATATGCCTAGTATTGACCATTTTCCGGTCTAATTTAGTAGAATTTACTAAATGTGTTCACCTGCCAATTGTACATTTTCTGAAAATCACACATGTGATGCAATAAACATATTGATGGTGTAGGAGCAGGCAGCAGGGATATGGAATAATCTCACTCCACAAACAAGGCCGACACTCAGACAATATGACCTTCAAAAAAAAGAATATGTAAGATGAAGACATAGTTGTTACAAAGAAATGCAAATCCGGTTCAGTAAACAAGCCTTAGCTAAGTTATGTAAACCATATTATACTGAGCTGCATAACATGAACCATAGCGTTCCCGCCCAAACACCATCAGTCCTACACATCGTGATATACGGTATGGCTGAGATTTTCAAAATGTACAATTCACCTTCACCAATCTTCTCAAATAACGCAAATTTTAGACGAAAATAAAGTTCAAAATACAGTTCAACCTAACCAAACAGATTGCTAGAATCAATGCAATGCCGAATATACTCAGAATTACCTAGGGTTGACCAGATTACAGCCTAATTTTGAAGAATTCATTAAATGTTCCAATTGTACATTTTCTGAAAATCTGACCCTTATGTCCTTTAATTGCCTGCACAATGTGGTAACTAAGGTGTGAATATGTCCTGATTCTAGGACAATATGGGTTGGCCAAGGTCACACCCATTTATAACGGATGGATACATAAAGCATTAAATGATACACAACTGAACCTTTCCTTCTCTGCACATCTATAGGTACTGTGTATAACTGGATGACAGATATTAAATGATACACGACTGAACCTTTCCTTCTCTGCACATCTATAGGTACTGTGTATAACTGGATGACAGATATTAAATGATACATGACTGAACCTTTCCTTCTCTGCACATCTATAGGTACTGTGTATAACTGGATGACAGATATTAAATGATACATGACTGAACCTTTCCTTCTCTGCACATCTATAGGTACTGTGTATAACTGGATGACAAATATTAAATGATACACGACTGAACCTTTCCTTCTCTGCACATCTATAGGTACTGTGTATAACTGGATGACAAATATTAAATGATACACGACTGAACCTTTCCTTCTCTGCACATCTATAGGTACTGTGTATAACTGGATGACAGATATTAAATGATACATGACTGAACCTTTCCTTCTCTGCACATCTATAGGTACTGTGTATAACTGGATGACAGATATTAAATGATACATGACTGAACCTTTCCTTCTCTGCACATCTATAGGTACTGTGTATAACTGGATGACAAATATTAAATGATACACGACTGAACCTTTCCTTCTCTGCACATCTATAGGTACTGTGTATAACTGGATGACAAATATTAAATGATACACGACTGAACCTTTCCTTCTCTGCACATCTATAGGTACTGTGTATAACTGGATGACAAATATTAAATGATACACGACTGAACCTTTCCTTCTCTGCACATCTATAGGTACTGTGTATAACTGGATGACAAATATTAAATGATACACGACTGAACCTTTCCTTCTCTGCACATCTATAGGTATTGTGTATAACTGGATGACAAATATTAAATGATACACGACTGAACCTTTCCTTCTCTGCACATCTATAGGTACTGTGTATAACTGGATGACAGATATTAAATCATAAGATTAATCACATGACTCATGTTGCTACGCCCAATTCCTTCCCCAACACTGGGTCTGATATTTAACCTGTATATCGTTGTATAGTTATATAGTTACCATAGTCCTGTAGATTGTTGTATAGTTATATAGTTACCATAGTCCTGTATATTGTTGTATAGTTATATAGTTACCATAGTCCTGTATATCGTTGTATAGTTATATAGTTACCATAGTCCTGTAGATTGTTGTATAGTTATATAGTTACCATAGTCCTGTATATTGTTGTATAGTTATATAGTTACCATAGTCCTGTATATCGTTGTATAGTTATATAGTTACCATAGTCCTGTAGATTGTTGTATAGTTATATAGTTACCATAGTCCTGTAGATTGTTGTATAGTTATATAGTTACCATAGTCCTGTAGATTGTTGTATAGTTATATAGTTACCATAGTCCTGTATATTGTTGTATAGTTATATAGTTACCATAGTCCTGTATAGTGTTGTATAGTTATATAGTTACCATAGTCCTGTATATTGTTGTATAGTTATATAGTTACCATAGTCCTGTAGATTGTTGTATAGTTATATAGTTACCATAGTCCTGTAGATTGTTGTATAGTTATATAGTTACCATAGTCCTGTAGATTGTTGTATAGTTATATAGTTACCATAGTCCTGTAGAGTGTTGTATAGTTATATAGTTACCATAGTCCTGTAGATTGTTGTATAGTTATATAGTTACCATAGTCCTGTAGATTGTTGTATAGTTATATAGTTACCATAGTCCTGTAGATTGTTGTATAGTTATATAGTTACCATAGTCCTGTAGATTGTTGTATAGTTATATAGTTACCATATTCCTGTAGATTGTTGTATAGTTATATAGTTACCATAGTCCTGTAGATTGTTGTATAGTTATATAGTTACCATAGTCCTGTAGATTGTTGTATAGTTATATAGTTACCATAGTCCTGTAGATTGTTGTATAGTTATATAGTTACCATAGTCCTGTATATTGTTGTATAGTTATATAGTTACCATAGTCCTGTAGAGTGTTGTATAGTTATATAGTTACCATAGTCCGTATAGTATAGTTATATAGTTACCATAGTCCTGTAGATTGTTGTATAGTTATATAGTTACCATAGTCCTGTAGATTGTTGTATAGTTATATAGTTACCATAGTCCTGTAGATTGTTGTATAGTTATATAGTTACCATAGTCCTGTATATTGTTGTATAGTTATATAATGGTTATCTTCTGTTTACAGGTGAGTTTCCATGGTAACGGCGCCATGACACTTATTACTACTGACAGCCTACACAGTACAAGGTAAGGCCCTCATCTGGGTCCACAGTACAAGGTAAGGCCCTCATCTGGGTCCACAGTACAAGGTAAGGCCCTCCCCTGGGTCCACCACCTGCTGTACCCTGTACCTATAGTACAAGGTAAGGCCCTCCCCTGGGTCCACCACCTGCTGTACCCTGTACCTATAGTACAAGGTAAGGCCCTCCCCTGGGTCCACCACCTGCTGTACCCTGTACCTATAGTACAAGGTAAGGCCCTCCCCTGGGTCCACCACCTGCTGTACCCTGTACCTATAGTACAAGGTAAGGCCCTCCCCTGGGTCCACCACCTGCTGTACCCTGTACCTATAGTACAAGGTAAGGCCCTCCCCTGGGTCCACCACCTGCTGTACCCTGTACCTATAGTACAAGGTAAGGCCCTCCCCTGGGTCCACCACCTGCTGTACCCTGTACCTATAGTACAAGGTAAGGCCCTCCCCTGGGTCCACCACCTGCTGTACCCTGTACCTATAGTACAAGGTAAGGCCCTCCCCTGGGTCCACCACCTGCTGTACCCTGTACCTATAGTACAAGGTAAGGCCCTCCCCTGGGTCCACCACCTGCTGTACCCTGTACCTATAGTACAAGGTAAGGCCCTCCCCTGGGTCCACCACCTGCTGTACCCTGTACCTATAGTACAAGGTAAGGCCCTCCCCTGGGTCCACCACCTGCTGTACCCTGTACCTATAGTACAAGGTAAGGCCCTCCCCTGGGTCCACCACCTGCTGTACCCTGTACCTATAGTACAAGGTAAGGCCCTCCCCTGGGTCCACCACCTGCTGTACCCTGTACCTACAGTACAAGGTAAGGCCCTCCCCTGGGTCCACCACCTGCTGTACCCTGTACCTACAGTACAAGGTAAGGCCCTCCCCTGGGTCCACCACCTGCTGTACCCTGTACCTATAGTACAAGGTAAGGCCCTCCCCTGGGTCCACCACCTGCTGTACCCTGTACCTATAGTACAAGGTAAGGCCCTCCCCTGGGTCCACCACCTGCTGTACCCTGTACCTATAGTACAAGGTAAGGCCCTCCCCTGGGTCCACCACCTGCTGTACCCTGTACCAGGCTTTCACCAGTGTGCATATATGGGTCAGATTTTCAGAAAATGTACAATTCACCTTTACCAATCCTCTCAAATAACCCACATTTAAGACAAAAATGAGCTTCAAAATGCAGTTTAACATGACAGAACTGATACTTTAATTCAATGCGATACCAAATATATTTGAATATAGCTGGTATTCTTCATTTTTCAGTCTACTTTAGGAGAATTTACTTAATGTGCAGAGCTGCTAATTGTACATTTTCTGAAAATCTAACCCATATGTTACACGAAAATGGGTCACAGGTCGTAAAAACTGGTATAAACCAAATACTCACAGGAATCAAGGAGCACATTTTGGTCCACATTTTATTTTATTATTATTTGCTTTTTCTTGCACTACTGGAAACTACATTTTACAATTCTTACACGTGATACACGGGGCTTCTAGTGATCTTATTAAATAGTCATTATGATGCCATAGAAACAGACTTTATGTTACCCATCATGCTGGTGATTCTCATAGATCATTTACGCCAGAGATAATATTGGTGAAACTGGTATTTATAATAAAGATGTGGGTAAATATTTGTACATTTGTATTTGAAATCAATCAATAGCTGCATGCCCTGAAGTAGACATGCGCAGTGAGTGAGGTTATGTCTATAAGATATACTTCTTCAACTAGTTACAGGGAAGACCTGTTTGTTGTGCTAATACTCCAACCGCCCTGATACACCTCGCCACCCCCCGTGAGAGGCAATAGACGTGTGGCTAGCTGCAATATACCTTCTAACCAGTCCTATCCCCTTTCTCTCCTTTCTCTCCTTTCTCTCCTTCCTGTCTCTCCTTTCTCTCCTTCCTCTCTCTCTCTCCCCTTTCTCTCCTCTCTCTCCTCTCTCTCTCCTCTCTCTCCCCACTCCCCTCTCTCTCTCCCCACTCTCTCCTCTCACTCCTCTATTCTCTCTCTAGCCCCACTGACTATGATCCACCTTTCATCCCTCTCCCCGCCCACACCTGCTGTCACAGACACCTATCCCCACCTCACCACATGACTCCTGGGGTTGCACCCAATGTAACAGTGTGGGTTGGGGAGGGACAGCTCATATGAACTTACTGCTTTAACATGGTCCTGGGTAGGACCATAAAGTGCCTTTCTGTTTCTTTTCTCTGTCTCTCTCTCCCTTCTACTCTGTCTCTATTTCCTGGGTATGATCATACATTGCCTCCCTCTCAGCTCTCCCGCCCTTGATGTAACCATCTTAAAAGTGTTGATAAAACTCACTCACTCACCCTTCCTTTGCCTTCCTAAAACATACCAAAGTAAGGGAGGAATATTGCAGGGGAGAAGGTTACTAACCCAGAGAGCTGTCAGACGTGTAAGGAAGGCAACTGTTTAAATAACTGCCGGGGAAGAAGGCAAATTCAATGGTCTTTATTACTCATTTACTATAATATATGTAAGAGGGAATAAATCATTACATCCGGACAGGAGACAACTGTGGATGATGGTTGCTGAATGATTATATTTAAATGATACCAATGTGTACATCATAGAACATCATAGAACTGCATCAGGATTTAATTATTAGTTTTTATGTTGGAGCATCATCAGCATGAATATGCAACATGAATAATAAGATAGAACTCAACAAGAGATGGATATGGGACGACATATTCACACAACATGAATAATAAGATAGAACTCAACAAGACATGGATATGGGACGACATATTCACACATGAATAATAACATAGAACACAACAAGAGATGAATATGGGACGACATATTCACACATGAATAATAAGGTAGAACACAACAAGAGATGGATATGGGACGACATATTCACACATGAATAATAAGGTAGAACATTTTCACACAATGGTTGTTTTCCCGTTCTTCCCCAGAGGCAAAGCCACGAGGGAATAACGCACAAGTGCGTTGTCCTATATCCATGTAGAGTTGGGTTCTATTCTTATGCCATGACATAAATATTCTAGCCTATTTAATAATTATTTACCTTCAGTTAATGGCTCGCAACACTCTGACTCTGCAAAAGCAGGCCCCTACAACATTGCATCATGAAATGAGCGTCATTGATTGGTGCAACTACATTTACGCACCCAATCAAAACACCGTTGTAATTTTGGTGCATTCAAAAAGTGTAGTTCACTAGTGAAATCTACACATGCATATGCAATGGTCTAATCTGGCCCTATCATGGTATATATCTTGTCACTACAATGAAGCCGTAATTGTCGTCACTAAGAACATCCTTTAGTCACATGTCACTTAATTTGAGTAAGTTGGATGATTTGCCAACAATGTGCCCTGACTGTGACTAACAGTGAGTATGAAGGGTTTAATGTTGCCCTGGTGGGCTGTAGGGGAACCAGTGTTGGGAGGGACCTGCATGACCAAGTCTCATTAAACCATCATGACACATCATTCTCTCTGAGTGACATAACCAAGGCTGTGTCTATTACGTCACAATGATGTCACAGTGCCATGATTTGTATCGACAATGGCGGAGGGACTACTTGTTGTGCAGATGTATTCATGTGTAGAGGGACTACTTGTTGTGCAGATGTATTCATGTGCAGAGGGACTACTTGTTGTGCAGATGTGTTCATGTGCACAGGGACTACTTGTTGTGCAGATGTATTCATGTGCAGAGGGACTACTTGTTGTGCAGATGTATTCATGTGTAGAGGGACTACTTGTTGTGCAGATGTGTTCATGTGCACAGGGACTACTTGTTGTGCAGACGTATTCATGTGCACAGGGACTACTTGTTGTGTAGATGTATGCATATGCACAGGGACTACTTGTTGTGCAGATGTGTTCATGTGCACAGGGACTACTTGTTGTGCAGATGTATTCATGTACACAGGGACTACTTGTTGTGCAGATGTGTTCATGTGCACAGGGACTACTTGTTGTGCAGATGTGTTCATGTGCACAGGGACTACTTGTTGTGCAGATGTATTCATGTACACAGGGACTACTTGTTGTGCAGATGTGTTCATGTGCACAGGGACTACTTGTTGTGCAGATGTATGCATTTGCACAGGGACTACTTGTTGTACAGATGTATTCATGTGCACAGGGACTACTTGTTGTGCAGATGTATTCATGTGCACAGGGACTACTTGTTGTACAGATGTATTCATGTGCACAGGGACTACTTGTTGTGCAGATGTGTTCATATGTAGAGGGACTACTTGTTGTACAGATGTATTCATGTGCACAGGGACTACTTGTTGTGCAGATGTATTCATGTGCACAGGGACTACTTGTTGTGCAGATGTATTCATGTGCAGAGGGACTACTTGTTGTGCAGATGTATTCATGTGCACAGGGACTACTTGTTGTGCAGATGTGTTCATATGTAGAGGGACTACTTGTTGTCCAGATGTGTTCATGTGTAGAGGGACTACTTGTAGTGCAGATGTATTCATGTGCAGATGTATTCTCGTTGAAGGTTGGAATGAGATGAGTACAGTCACAATACAACCATGTACTGTACAGGGCCGGAGTCAGCATATACTAAATCAGCATCCACCACCAACCGTTGCCTCCTGAAGCCTGAGGCCACATCGCCTAACATACTTGTGAGAATATAGAAAACTACTGGTGAAAATCTAATTAAATTAATGAATGATTTGACTGCATTTATCACTGGCCAGTTTCCTATACTCCAGCAGTTAGTCAGGCCCAGTAGTGAGAGCTGGAGGCAGCGGACGGCAGCCCGGCATGTTTGTATTGGAGTAAAAAGTTTTAATCTGTTAAATTGGGTGCAACCCCAGGAGACATGTCATGTGGTGAGGTAGGGTGGGAGAAGAGGGTGGATAAATAGGTGTCGGTGACAGCAGGGGGAGGGGGAGGGGTGGAGAGAGAGGAAAGGGAGATCATAGTCAAACTGGGGCTAGAGAGAGAAAAGAGGAGTGAGAGGAGAGCGCAAAGAGAGTGGGGGGAGAGAGAGGGGAATGGGTAGAGACAGGAGAGAAAGGAGAGAAAGGAGAGTAAGATTAGAGAGAGAGAGAAAGGGGTGAAAGGGGAGAAAGGAGAGAGAGAGAGAGAGAAAGGGGAGAAAGGAGAGAAAGTAGAGACAGGAGAGAGAAAGAGAAAGGGGAGAAATGGGAGAGAGAGAGAGAGAAAGGGGAGAAAGGGAAGAAAGTAGAGAAAGGAGAGAGAGAGAGAGAGAAAGGGGAGAAAGTAGAGAAAGGAGAGAGAGAGAGGAAGGAGAGAGAGGAGAGAGAGAGAGAGAGAGGAGAGAGAGAGAGAATGGGGAGAAAGTAGAGAAAGTAGAGACAGGAGAGAGAGAGAGAGAAAGGGGAGAAATGGGAGAGAGAGAGAAAGGGAGAAATGGGAGAGAGAGAGAAAGGGGAGAAATGAGAGAGAGAGAGAAAGGGGAGAAATGGGAGAGAGAGAGAGAAAGGGGAGAAAGTAGAGAAGGGAGAGAGAGAGAGGAAGGAGAGAGGGGAAGTGAATAAGCCTGGTTAGCAGGTATATTACAGCACACGTCTATTGCCTCCATCAGTGGTGGGCTAATGACTGGCCACAAGCAGCACAGGTCTATTACACGTGTAGAATAGACTTATTGCACTGTGGAGCAAGCCTTGTGGAGCAAGCCTTGTGGAGCCAGCCTTGTGGAGCAAGCCTTGTGGAGCAAGCCTTGTGGAGCAAGCCTTGTGGAGCAAGCCTTGTGGAGCACGCCTTGTGGAGCACGCCTTGTAGCCTTGTGGAGCAAGCCTTGTGGAGCACGCCTTGTGGAGCAAGCCTTATGGAGCATGCCTTGTGGAGCAAGCCTTGTGGAGCAAGCCTTGTGGAGCACGCCTTGTGGAGCAAGCCTTGTGGAGCACGCCTTGTGGAGCAAGCCTTGTGGAGCCAGCCTTGTGGAGCACGCCTTGGGGGCTGTTGCACAAGCCTTGTGGAGCACGCCTTGTGGAGCAAGCCTTGTGGAGCATGCCTTGTGGAGCAAGCCTTGTGGAGCACGCCTTGTGGAGCACGCCTTGTGGAGCACGCCTTGGGGGCTGTTGCACAAGCCTTGTGGAGCACGCCTTGTGGAGCAAGCCTTGTGGAGCAAGCCTTGTGGAGCAAGCCTTGTGGAGCAAGCCTTGTGAAGCAAGCCTCCTCCCATCCCCTCCCTTCTACACCCACCCGTCCTCCCCTCCCCTCCCTTCAGCCTCTCTCTCTCCAACTCCATGTCTCCCTGCCTGACTGTCTCCCGCTTCCTTCCCCTCCTTTCTCTCCTCCCCTCTCTCCGCTAGTCTCTCTTTGCCCCCGCTTCTCTCTGCTTCTTCCTCTCGCCCTCGCTTTCCCCTCTCTTCTTCCCTCTCATATGTTTTTCCTCTCTCTCCTCTCTCCCCCCTCCCATCCTCTCTCCTTCCACTTTCCTTTTCTGACCTCCCTCTCGCCTTTTCCCTTCTATCTCTTGACATCTCTCGCCCTTCAACTCCATCTCCCTCTCCTGTCTCCCCCTCTCCTCTCTCTCCCTCTCCTCTCTCCCCCTCTCCTCTCTCTCCCTCTCCTCTCTCCCCCTCTCCTCCCTTCCTCTCTTCCCCTCTCGTCCCTCCCCCTCTCGTCCCTCCCCCTCTCCCCATACCACCAGTGGCACCCCCTAGTGCTCAATTATTGCAACAAGCTGGGCTTATCTCCCCTAGTTCATCAGCCTGCCACCAGGGATGAGCTCTCCTTATCAGGATCACGTGTCCATTAGCTGGAGTGAGACTAGGCGAGACTGGGCGAGACCTTACGTTAGAGGTGATGTGGGGGCAGGCCACCGGGGGACACTCTGATGAGGAGCGATAATTGGGAGTTTGGTGGAGCTGGAGAGTGGAAGGGAGGTTCTAGGGGATGGGGAGGCAGGGGGGAGGCGGAGGGAGAGAGGGAGAGGGAAGGGAGGGGAGGGAGAGAGGGAGAGGGAGGGAGAGAGAGGGAGGGAGGGAGAGAGGGAGAGAGGGAGAGAGGGAGAGAGGGAGAAAGGGAGAGGGGGGGAGAGGGAGAGAGAGGGAGGGGAGGGAGAGAGAGGGAGGGAGGGAGAGAGGGAGAGAGGGAGAGAGGGAGAGAGGGAGAGAGGGAGAGAGGGAGAAAGGGAGAGGGGGAGAGGGGGAGAGAGGGAGAGAGGGAGAGAGAGGGAGGGAGGGAGAGAGGGAGAGAGGGAGAGAGGGAGAGAGGGAGAAAGGGAGAGGGAGAGGGAGAGAGGAGAGAGAGAGAGGGAGGGAGGGAGAGAGGGAGAGAGGGAGAGAGGGAGAGAGGGAGAGAGGGAGAAAGGGAGAGGGAGAGGGAGAGAGGAGAGAGAGGGAGAGGGAGGGAGAGAGGGAGAGGGAGAGAGGAGAGAGAGAGGAGCGAAGGAGGGAGGGGAGGGAGAGGGGGAGAGGGGAGAGAGAGGGAGATGAGGGAGAGGAGGGAGAGGGAGAGGAGGGAGAAAGAGAGGGGAAGAGAGAGGAGAGAGAGGAGAGGGAGAGGAGGGAGAGGGAGAAGGGGAGAGAGAAGAGAGAGGAGGAGAGGGAGGGAGAAAGGGAGGAGAGGGGGAGAGAGGGAGGAGAGAGAGAGGAGACGGGGAAAGAGGGAGAGGGAGAGAGGAGAGAGAGAGGAGGGAAAGGGGGAGAGAGAGAAGAGAGAGGACGAGAGACAGGAGGAGAGAGAGGGAGAGGAGGAGAGAGAGGAGAGGAGGAGAGAGGGGGAGAGAGGGGGAGGGAGAGGAGAGAGAGGGAGAGGGGAAGGGGAGAGTGGGTAAGATGAGGGAGAGGTAGAGAGGGAGAGGGTGAGAGGTAAGATGGAGGGGGAAGGAGGAGAGAGAGAGAGATGTATGGGCAGTGTGTGATATAGATTAAAGTGTTTGTGCGGTGACGTGGTTCACTGTAAGGCTGATGTCCAGCCACAGCATGTCAGGGTGATGACCTTGACCCAGGCCAGATTAATGACCTTCATTACCAGCTACACATGTACATTTCCTCCTGCTGGTGACCACACGTTACCATGGTGATGTATGTCTCCACCCTACATTAATCACCCACTATTGTGGTGCACGTATACGTGTACGGCTCTATACGTTACGGCAGAGTCACTGCATTATTCCACTCCGTCCTTGATCTAATGTTACACACCAGCAGGCCCTCCATGTCAGTCTGTATTACTGCACCCTGCAATAATGTGACAGATTCACTAAACAGGTTAACAATGTGTGAATAGCAGAGATCATGGGTTTATACGTACAAGAGTTTTTGCCTCTTCAGAGAACAGAAAAGCTGACAGAAAAACGTTTAAAAATTCTACAAATGTCTCTCTAGGCAGTAAAGGCTGACGCACACATAGCCGATTTGGCTCCCAATCGCCCCACGATTTGGGTCTTCTGATGAATCTTAGGATTTCATTTCAAATCCTGGTTTATGTTTTTGAATTAACATTAACCACGGTTTAAAATAAAATCTTAGGATTCAGCAGGAGCCCCAAATCGTGGGGCAATAGGGAGCCAAATCGGCTATGTGTGCGTCGGCCTTAAGGGGGGAGGAGGGGTGACTGTCGACCTGCGATTACATAAGTGCGGTGAGTTAGTGTGAGTGTGATTGAAGCAAGCTGTGGTGGAGGTGGTTAAAGAGTGAGGGGAGGAGGAGAAGACCGATAATGATCAGCCAGATATGACGTGACGTTATAGACCATTGAGGGGGATTCAAAGGCAAATAGCATAAGCACATGCCCTGAATGTCGTAATGTTTGTTTCTCTCCATTTAAAACAGGACCAGTTGTAGACGGAAGGGTTTGTAGAGAAAAAGAGGGTTGCACATATAACTATGGTGGGAATTCTTTCTATATAAAAAAAACATGTTAATAACATCTCGAGCTGTCCCACACCGCTCTGACTGTGCAGCTAGTGGTCAGAGACATCGCTCAGGAGGAGCCGTATACAGGTGAAATAATGCCTGAGTCCCGTGACCTTGCCACTCAAGGGCACCAATAGAGCAGGAAAAGGTCAACAGTGGGTTCCACACAACTGTATGTGACGTCACTAATGGTAATGTATGTAATATACACCGTTACCCTCCAATGATGGGGTTTGGTACATTTAGCATAATTACAAGTGCAATAGTTATATATAGAGGAATCACAATTCATCAGCAAAGTGACAACTTGAGAATATGTGAGAGATTTCTTCTTATTCTTCTTATTAACCTCCCTTTGCTTCTACCGGAAGTGACGACACATTAGATGTAAAGCCAATGGATGCCCCCAGCCATGACTCAGCAGATCAGAGTGTTTACATCCACAGCACCAACAATCATGGATCTATCCATGAAATAGAAGCCTTTAGAGTGAATTCACTAGTATTGTACATCTCCGCTTTGATACAGGCTATAGGTGACTGGTGTAGGCGTCCCTAGGGACCAAGGTAGACCAACATTGGAATCACCTCCTTCGTTCTAACTTTTCTTTACTCTCTCTTTTCTCTTCTGCATTTCCTTTGTATCTTAGACTTCCCTAAGTAAACCATTCTGTGAGTTATATTATTTAAACGAAGAACAGAAAATAGAAATCCCTTGTGTCTTTGTATGTGATCACAATAAAAAAAACATAATTTCAATTTACCGTCCATCAGCCTTATATAACTTACAGTGATCAGGCTTCTTTAGGTCTGGGATTGAATGAATTTCAGGGCACAATTTATTACTGTTTTGTCTCACCGGTACCAGCACGCTTGGACAGGTTGGCTACCAGTACAGGAGAAGCGAAACAGTCAGTAGTAGAAATCCCTAATCACCCCCTAAATTTTAGGAGTCAGGTGATTCCCATTAACACTTTTAGCCTTAGTCTTAGCCTTGTGGTTAAGCTTATCACTGTATGCGGTGAACTGCAACGCTCAAGGAATGTGGCTTTCTGGACTATACTGAGAAGACAATGCACCAGGCAGGGCATCAGCAATACACGGTTTGCTCTCCTCTCACTTCTCAAATACGTTTCTCTCTGTATTTATTAATTCATATTCATATTTATCAATTTATTACTGTACCCCTGAAGAAGGTCACCACAAGACTGAAACGTTGAGTAAAACAATATCTAAAAGCAACTCACCCAGAGATCGGCGTTCATACGGTTTTTTCTCACCCATTTACATTTAATGATTCTGTCTCTATTTAGCAGAAAAAGGGCGGAATAAGTAAGATAACATTTGGCGCCCCATAGCTCTACATATGAGATAACCTATAGTTACTTGTCCTGTCTCAGTCTGGCCTGGAAGGCCTCCACTGTTGTCTCAAGTCATGAAATACCAACATAACCTATAGTTACTTGTCCTGTCTCAGTCTGGCCTGGAAGGCCTCCACTGTTGTCTCAAGTCATGAAATACCAACATAACCTATAGTTACTTGTCCTGTCTCAGTCTGGCCTGGAAGGCCTCCACTGGTGTCTCAAGTCATGAAATACCAACATAACCTATAGTTACTTGTCCTGTCTCAGTCTGGCCTGGAAGGCCTCCACTGGTGTCTCAAGTCATGAAATACCAACATAACCTATAGTTACTTGTCCTGTCTCAGTCTGGCCTGGAAGGCCTCCACTGGTGTCTCAAGTCATGAAATACCAACATAACCTATAGTTACTTGTCCTGTCTCAGTCTGGCCTGGAAGGCCTCCACTGGTGTCTCAAGTCATGAAATACCGCACTGCACTTTATGTCACATTCCCATCCTTGAATCTTAAAAAGTGGGATTTGTTAAATTCATTTTGTGTGTGAACCTCACAATTTGGGTGGCTTTGAGGGTGGCATGAACATGTTATAGGGCTACAGTGTGGAATAGGGATAAAAACGTTAAACAACCACAAAACACCTCCTCCTGTGTCCAACAGAGGACGCTTTGTACTGCCTGCACCAGTCACGTGACATGTGAGGACGTCACCATGGAGACTGCAGCATTATTGTAACGAGATCTGCATGGATTATGGCGAGATTTGATTAAGAAGGAATTAATTGTGTTCCTTCTGTTTCAATTCTCTCTCTTTGTCTCTGCTAATGTGTTGAATAAGCAGGGAGAGGTAAGGGGAAGGTAGGGGGCGGGAGAGAAAGGGGAGAGGTAAGGGGATGGTAGGGGGGCGGGAGAGAAAGGGGAGAGGTAAGGGGAAGGTAGGGGGGCGGGAGAGAAAGGGGAGAGGTAAGGGGAAGGTAGGGGGGCGGGAGAGAAAGGGGAGAGGTAAGGGGAAGGTAGGGGGCGGGAGAGAAAGGGGAGAGGTAAGGGGATGGTAGGGGGGCGGGAGAGAAAGGGGAGAGGTAAGGGGAAGGTAGGGGGGCGGGAGAGAAAGGGGAGAGGTAAGGGGAAGGTAGGGGGGCGGGAGAGAAAGGGGAGAGGTAAGGGGAAGGTAGGGGGGCGGGAGAGAAAGGGGAGAGGTAAGGGGAAGGTAGGGGGGCGGGAGAGAAAGGGGAGAGGTTAGGGGAAGGTAGGGGGGCGGGAGAGAAAGGGGAGAGGTTAGGGGAAGGTAGGGGGGGAGACAAAGGAGAGGAGGAGAGGTTAGGGGAAGGGGTGAGCGGAGAGAAAGGAGAGAGGAGAGGTTACAGGAAGTGTGAGGGGAAAGAAAGGAGAGGGGAGAGGTTAGGGGAAGGGGTGAGCGGAGAGAAAGGAGAGAGGAGAGGTTACAGGAAGTGTGAGGGGAAAGAAAGGAGAGGGGAGAGGTTAGGGGAAGGGGGAGGGGAGAGAAAGGGGAGGGGAGAGGTTAGGGGAAGCGGTGAGTGGAAAGAAAGTATCTCTCCACTCTAAATCTCTCCCTCTCTCTCCCTCCCTCTGCTCTCCTTGCTTGCTTCTCTTTCCCTACTCGTGTCCCTACCATCGTCCCGCTCCGCCCCTCCTGCCCCCTCACTCTCTCACCCCCATACACCGGGTGGGGTAGACTGGAGTGTATAAAACACATGTGCCTTAATGAGACCTAATTACACAACACTACACACAGCACATGTTTAACCATTCATCCAGGAAACATAGATATACTTTATTAACATTTATTAACATTTTATACTTTCTGTTTCTAAAAGTTATGTGAGTGAAACTTTGCAGGATTGATTCAGGTTGTTTTTGCTACAGGGTTTGTAGGATATTGTGTATGTGTATTAGGTTTGTGTAGGCCTGTGTACATATGGACGGACTCATAGAGTGAGCACAATGGATGCCATGTAGACATGTACACTATGACATGGGTCAGATTGTCAGAAAATGTACAATTCAACTTCGCCAATCCTCAAAAATAACCCAAATTTTAGACGAAAATAAAGTTCAAAATACAGTTCAACCTAACCAAACAGATTGCTAGAATCAATGCAATGCCAAATATATTCGAATTTACCAAGTATTGACCAAATTTCACCCTAATTTAGCAGAATTTACTAAATGTGTACAGCTGCCAATTATCCACTTTCTGGAAATCTGAGCCACATAGACTATTAGTAAAGGCTTTGTGTAGAAGCAGTATAAAACCCTGGCAGGCTCGTGTGTGGCTATGGGCCGCCTGTAGCACATACATCACACATGTCACAAGCCTGCAACAAACACATTGTGACTAGCATACCCTGGTAGAGACATGCTCCTCAGCCGCCGCTGTGTTTTTAACTTTACATCTTGAGACAAAGAATGTGTTGTTTCACTACTGTGTGGCGTAATACAGGAATTCAAACCTCACGCACAGTGGCTTGTTAGTACTAGCGACCCCTTCTAGGATGAAAAATGTATTAAAGACATAATTAATAATTAACAAACATATTGTTATGTAGTGTAATGAGTAATGTAAAGAAATAAAATGTAAACATGATGTTAATCCAAATATAAGAATGGAATATTGTGTCAATCAAACATCTACTTCTGTGCTATTGAATACAGGGTGACAAGGGAGACCTGTATCTGTACACTACAGGTTTAGATAAGCTCTGTATCTGTACACTACAGGTTTAGATAAGCTCTGTATCTGTACACTACAGGTTTAGATAAGCTCTGTATCTGTACACTACAGGTTTAGATAAGCTCTGTATCTGTACACTACAGGTTTAGATAGATAAGCTCTGTATCTGTACACTACAGGTTTAGATAAGCTCTGTATCTGTACACTACAGGTTTAGATAAGCTCTGTATCTGTACACTACAGGTTTAGATAAGCTCTGTATCTGTACACTACAGGTTTAGATAAGCTCTGTATCTGTACACTACAGGTTTAGATAGATAAGCTCTGTATCTGTACACTATAGGTTTAGATAAGCTCTGTATCTGTACACTACAGGTTTAGATAAGCTCTGTATCTGTACACTACAGGTTTAGATAAGCTCTGTATCTGTACACTACAGGTTTAGATAAGCTCTGTATCTGTACACTACAGGTTTAGATAAGCTCTGTATCTGTACACTACAGGTTTAGATAAGCTCTGTATCTGTACACTACAGGTTTAGATAAGCTCTGTATCTGTACACTACAGGTTTAGATAAGCTCTGTATCTGTACACTACAGGTTTAGATAAGCTCTGTATCTGTACACTACAGGTTTAGATAGATAAGCTCTGTATCTGTACACTACAGGTTTAGATAGATAAGCTCTGTATCTGTACACTACAGGTTTAGATAAGCTCTGTATCTGTACACTACAGGTTTAGATAAGCTCTGTATCTGTACACTACAGGTTTAGATAGATAAGCTCTGTATCTGTACACTACAGGTTTAGATAAGCTCTGTATCTGTACACTACAGGTTTAGATAAGCTCTGTATCTGTACACTACAGGTTTAGATAGATAAGCTCTGTATCTGTACACTACAGGTTTAGATAAGCTCTGTATCTGTACACTACAGGTTTAGATAAGCTCTGTATCTGTACACTACAGGTTTAGATAAGCTCTGTATCTGTACACTACAGGTTTAGATAAGCTCTGTATCTGTACACTACAGGTTTAGATAAGCTCTGTATCTGTACACTACAGGTTTAGATAAGCTCTGTATCTGTACACTACAGGTTTAGATAAGCTCTGTATCTGTACACTACAGGTTTAGATAGATAAGCTCTGTATCTGTACACTACAGGTTTAGATAAGCTCTGTATCTGTACACTACAGGTTTAGATAAGCTCTGTATCTGTACACTACAGGTTTAGATAAGCTCTTTCAGCCCTCGTCCCGGAGGCTAACTGTGATATGACATTGAACTAAACCTAGTACATACACATACATATAGAGAGAATGGAACAAGCTGCCAATAATCAAAAACGTATTGGACTTGATTTGTCCATGTAAGCACTATGTCGTAGGCAGAGTGCTTACACGGACAAATCAAGTCCAATAACAAAATTACGATGGGGAGTTCCATTCTGTTTTCATTATTTGTGCATAAAATTTGATCTTGAAATTTTGAATTTAAAAAAGCATGAAACAATTATCAGAGATAATATTAATAGAAGGTTCAATTGCTTCATAAATAATAGCACAACATTGAAAGTACCGGTAAATCAAGTGAAACTGTCTCAGAAACCTTTTATCAAAATATATATATGTACAATACAGAGAGAGATTCCTCTGCCATGACTGTTTATATGCCAAGTAATAATGTGTGTAAGCTAATATAAGCTGTTGAGACGTTCACTAGATGGAGCCATATGTAAACACTTACAGCCTCCAGCCAACATGTCTATAATTAGACCTGACGCAATATTATATATGGGTCAGATTTTCAGAAAATGTACAATTGGCAGCGGTACACATTGAGTAGATTCTGCTAAATTAGGCCGCAATTTGGTCAATACTAGGTAAATTCCAGTATATTCAGCATTGCATTGATTCTAGCAATCTGTTTGGTCAGGTTGAACTGTATTTTGAACTTCATTTTCGTCTGAAACTTGGATTATTTGAGAAGATTGGCGAAGTTGAATTGTACATTTTCTGAAAATCTGACCCATATATATACATGTCTACACTTAAGAACAAGTAGCACATCTTTCCTTATCAACAAAAATTACATTTTATGGATCACCATAAACAAACGGAAGTCAAGTGATCGACTTCCGGTTGTGATTTACATACCCACTTGTGTCCATGGTAACATGACACCAGTGTTGCTATGGCAACACAAGCAGCACAGTGCGTTATTGTACAAGTTTCACAAGGAGCAACAACTGGCAGTTAATTCTTTGAATGTCTACACTTGATTTAGTACAAAGTCACAATAAATAATTGAACACGGACTTTGTCATTCTAATTTCGATTTCTTAAAGCAAATAATATATGTACCATTAGGAGAAATATGGGTTTTTATTTCACCCTTGATATGCTCAGTCCATAGAGATAACATAGGCCTTGTATATTGTTTAGCTGGTCAGTAACTGAAGCGACATTGCACGCGGCCAATACACGGCCGACCTAGTATTTTGTACACTGTGCGCATGCGTGCTTTCTGATCTTCGCCAGTTCCGGTCCTTTTTTTGAGCAATGTTTTCGAAGCGAATCAAGCTAAAGAACTAATTATTTTACGATTTATTTCTCAAAATCGCTGCAGATCATGTTAATTTAACATTAGTTTAGTGTGCGAGTGAAATAAACACAGAACAACCCTTGGATTCTCGGCGTCGTGAATATTCACCCATGACGGTAGCAGGGCTACCACCCCTTGACCATCATTGAGTATTCACTCCCACCTCAAATCCCGGGTAGTTCTGTATATGTACACTTTTGCTTATTAATATGTATTTGTTTATGAAAATCTGACCAAAGTCTTCTCAACCAGTAACTTTGACCCCATAAGCCCTCATAAGGCCTCCTAATATATACCCAGTTATGTCTGTACGTATAAGATAGAATGGCAATGTGGGGAAACCTTCAGGTTCTTCCTATCAGTAATCTAAAGATTTAAATAAGGCATTGATTTAAATAGCTTTAAAGATACAATAAGTCACTCATTTATCAGTTGACAACTGGTTTATTGACTTTATAGATACATTTAGATTGCAATACATGGGTCAGATTTTCAGAAAATGTACAATTCAACATCGCCAATCTTCTCAAAAAACCCAAATTTCAGAAGAAAATATAGTTCAAAATACAGCTCAAACTAATCAAACAGATTGCTGTGATAAATGCAATGCCGAATATACCCGAATTTACCTAGTATTGACCAAATTGTAGCCTAATTTAGCAGACTTTACTACATTTTTACAGCCGTCAATTGTACATTTTCTGAAAACCTGTCCCATATGCGTATTAATTACGCACAATATAAGCTGTCATGTTGTAATTACTTATCTCAACATATAGCATGAATGGCTGGAGTTTTGCATGACCAACATGAGGGTGGAGAGACAAGACAGTAGGATATAAAATATTGAATATTTGATGCAGAGATAAAACCCTCCAGTCTTGTGTTTGTGGCCTGACCGGAAGTATGGTCTTTACTTCTTCCCTGCAATCTTACCTCTCACACACAAGAGTTCCTGTCATGTGATGTGTAGGGGGGTCAGCGGGCGTGGGTGGGAGGGGGGGGGCAGAGGGGGAGAGGAGGAGAGGAGGGGGGAATAAGGGGTTGGATGGAGGGTGGAAGGGGGAGTTGGAGAGGAGGGGAGAGTAGGGAAAGGGGGAATGGAAGGGGGAGTGGAGAGGAGGGGAGAGTAGGGAAAGGGGAGAATGGAAGGGGGAGTGGGAGAGGAGGGGAGAGTAGGGAAAGGGGGGGATGGAAGGGGGAGTGGGAGAGGAGGGGAGAGTAGGGAAAGGGGGGAATGGAAGGGGGAGTGGGAGAGGAGGGGAGAGTAGGGAAAGGGGGGAATGGAAGGGGGAGTGGGAGAGGAGGGGAGAGTAGGGAAAGGGGGGAATGGAAGGGGGAGTGGAGAGGAGGGGAGAGTAGGGAAAGGGGATAATGGAAGGGGGAGTGGGAGAGGAGGGGAGAGTAGGGAAAGGGGGGAATGGAAGGGGGAGTGGGAGAGGAGGGGAGAGTAGGGAAAGGGGGGAATGGAGGGGGAGTAGAGAGGAGGGGAGAGTAGGGAAAGGGGGGAATGGAAGGGGGAGTGGGAGAGGAGGGGAGAGTAGGGAAAGGGGGGAATGGAGGGGGAGTGGAGAGGAGGGGAGAGTAGGGAAAGGGGGGAATGGAGGGGGAGTGGAGAGGAGGGGAGAGTAGGGAAAGGGGGGAATGGAGAGGGAGTAGAGAGGAGGGGAGAGTAGGGAAAGGGGGGAATGGAAGGGGGAGTGGGAGAGGAGGGGAGAGTAGGGAAAGGGGGGAATGGAGGGGGAGTGGAGAGGAGGGGAGAGTAGGGAAAGGGGGGAATGGAGGGGGAGTGGAGAGGAGGGGAGAGTAGGGAAAGGAGGAATGGAGGGGGAGTGGGAGAGGAGGGGAGAGTAGGGAAAGGGGGGAATGGAGGGGGAGTGGAGAGGAGGGGAGAGTAGGGAAAGGGGAGAATGGAAGGGGGAGTGGAGAGGAGGGGAGAGTAGGGAAAGGGGGGAATGGAGGGGGAGTGGAGAGGAGGGGAGAGTAGGGAAAGGGGGGAATGGAGGGGGAGTGGAGAGGAGGGGAGAGTAGGGAAAGGGGGGAATGGAGGGGGAGTGGAAAGGAGGGGAGAGTAGGGAAAGGGGGGGAATGGAGGGGAGTGGAGAGGAGGGGAGAGTAGGGAAAGGGGGGAATGGAGGGGGAGTGGAGAGGAGGGGAGAGTAGGGAAAGGGGGGGAACGGAGGGGGAGTGGAGAGGAGGGGGAGGAAAGGAAAAAGGAGAGGGTGGATGTGGGAGTGGAGGAGGAGGTGAGAGAGAGAAAGGAGAGTTAGGAAGGCTCGTGTCGGGGGAGGGGCAGAAGGGGAGAGAGCGGTTGTAGGGTGTGGGGGAGGGTTTAGGGAAGGGGTAAGGGGGAGGTATTTGGGGAATGGAAGGAGTGGCGATAGGAATAGGGAGAGGTAGGAGGGAGGGAGAGGGAGGGGGAGGGAGAGGTAGGAGGGAGGGAGAGGTAGGAGAGAGGGAGACGTAGGAGGGAGGGAGAGGAAGGGGGAGGGAGAGGGAGGAGGGAGGCAGAGGTAGGAGGGAGGCAGAGGTAGGAGGGAGGCAGAGGTAGGAGGGAGGGAGAGGTAGGAGGTAGAGAGAGGTAGGAGGGAGGGAGAGGGAGGATGAGGGAGAGGGAGGAGGGAGGGAGAGGAAGGAGGGAAAGAGAGGTAGGAGGGAGTGAGAGGGAGGAGGGAGGGAGAGGGAGGAGGGAGGGAGAGGGAGGAGGGAGGGAGAGGGAGTGGGAGGAGGGAGGGGGAGGAGGGAGAGAGGGAGAGGGAGGAGGGAGGGAGAGGTAGGAGGGAGGGAGAGGAAGGAGGGAGGGAAAGGAATGAGGGAGGGAGAGGGAGGAGGGAGGGAGAGGTAGGATGGAGGGAGAGGAAGGAGGGAGGGAGAGGGAGGAGGGAGGGAGAGGTAGGAGGGAGGGAGAGGAAGGAGGGAGGGAAAGGAATGAGGGAGGGAGAGGGAGGAGGGAGGGGGAGGAGGGAGGGAGGGAGAGGGAGGAGGGAGGGAGAGGTAGGAAGGAGGGAGAGGAAGGAGGGAGGGAAAGGAATGAGGGAGGGAGAGGGAGGAGGGAGGGAGAGGTAGGAGGGAGGGAGAGGAAGGAGGGAGGGAAAGGAATGAGGGAGGGAGAGGGAGGAGGGAGGGAGAGGTAGGATGGAGGGAGACGGAGGAGGGAGGGAGACGGAGGAGGGAGGGAAAGGAATGAGGGAGAGGAATGAGGGAGAGGGAAAATGAGGGAAAGGAAGGAGGGAGAGAGAGGAAAGAGGGAGGGAGAGGGAGGAGGGAGGGAGGGAGAGGGAGGAGGGAGGTGGGAGGTAGAGGGAGGAGGGAGGGAGAGGGAGGAGGGAGGGAGAGGGAGGAGGGAGGGAGAGCGAGGAGGGAGGGAGAGAGAGGAGGGAGGGAGAGGAAGGAGGGAAACAGAGGAAGGAGGGAGGGAGAGGAAGGAGGGAGAGGTATGAGGGAGAGGTAGGAGGGAGAGGGAGAGTGAGGTAGGAGGGAGGCAGAGGGTGGAGGGAGGGAGAGGTAGGAGGGAGAGGGCGGAGGGAGGGAGAGGGAGGAGGGAGGGAGGAGGGAGGGAGAGGGAGGAGAGAGGAAGGAGGGAGAGGTAGGAGGGAGAGGGAGGAGGGAGGAGGGAGGAGGGAGAGGGAGGAGGGAGGGAGAGGGAGGAGGGAGGGAGAGGGAGGAGGGAGGGAGAGGGAGGAGGGAGGGAGAGGGAGGAGGGAGGAGGGAGGAGGTAGGAGGGAGGAAGGAGGAGGGAGGTAGGAGGGAGAGGGAGGAGGGAGCTCTAGTCTGATTATGTGTGCTTATGCTGGAGCATGCTCACTGCATGTATAATAACCTGATGTAGTTCCATGCGCGGCCTCTAGGCACGTTCATTACCTACATTAATGTTTTAGTCGTTGAAATTATCATCAATATTACAGGAATATTCTAGTGGATGCGCCTCTATGCTTGTGACTAGGATGAGGAATATCCACCACTTTATGCCGTTCAGTTACATCAGTGCTTCTATCCGGTCCCTTTGATCATCCCAGAACCTGCAACTAATGTCGGAGGTTCCTTAGGGCAGCGGCATATGACACATTCTAATATCAGCAACATGGCAACTTTTGATACCTAATGGCACCATGGAGGTATGAACAAAGGGGTGGAGTGCAATTAACCCAATGTCTTGATCAATTACATACTGAACAGAGTGCCATTAGGTATTTATTACATGCTAAATAAACAAGAGAACTCAATTTTTATAGTATTTTACCTTACTTTCCATCAATCTTGTGGATATTAGGCTCAAATAGCACATGTGTGCTTTTTGACTTTTCAAATAGCACCCTTGAATAGCACCCCTGGAATGACATATGTATGTAATAAATACTCTAAGGGAAACCACTTTATACAGCATTAGAATGTGATGTTACTAGTTGTTGACATGCTTTTAAATGTGGATAATAATAAACTGTTGGACTTGTTACTGAGAACACAGAACAGAGGTACCCACCAGTACAGAGGTACCCACCAGTACAGAGGTACCCACCAGTACAGAGGTACCGAGGTACTCATCAGTACAGAGGTACTCACCAGTACAGAGATACTCATCAGTACAGAGGTACCAGTACAGAGGTACCCACCAGTACAGAGGTACCCACCAGTACAGAGGTACCCACCAGTACAGAGGTACCGAGGTACTCATCAGTACAGAGGTACTCACCAGTACAGAGGTACTCACCAGTACAGAGATACTCATCAGTACAGAGGTACCAGTACAGAGGTACCCACCAGTACAGAGGTAGTCACCAGTACAGGGGTACTCATCAGTACAGAGGTACCCACCAGTACAGAGGTAGTCACCAGTACAGAGGTACTCACCAGTACAGAGATACTCATCAGTACAGAGGTACCAGTACAGAGGTACCCACCAGTACAGAGGTAGTCACCAGTACAGAGGTACCCACCAGTACAGAGGTAGTCACCAGTACAGAGGTACTCACCAGTACAGAGATACTCATCAGTACAGAGGTACCAGTACAGAGGTACCCACCAGTACAGAGGTACTCACCAGTACAGAGGTACCCACCAGTACAGAGGTACCAGTACAGAGGTACCTTTCAGTACAGAGGTAGTCACCAGTACAGGGGTACTCATCAGTACAGAGGTACCCACCAGTACAGAGGTACCCACCAGTACAGAGGTACCAGTACAGAGGTAGTCACCCGTACAGAGGTAGTCACCAGTACAGAGGTACTCACCAGTACAGAGGTACCAGTACAGAGGTACCCACCAGTACAGAGGTAGTCACCAGTACAGAGGTACTCACCAGTACAGAGATACTCATCAGTACAGAGGTACCAGTACAGAGGTACCCACCAGTACAGAGGTACACACCAGTACAGAGGTACCCACCAGTACAGAGGTACCCACCAGTACAGAGGTACACACCAGTACAGAGGTACTCACCAGTACAGAGGTACACACCAGTACAGAGGTACCCACCAGTACAGAGGTACCCACCAGTACAGAGGTACACACCAGTACAGAGGTAGTCACCAGTACAGAGGTAGTCACCAGTACAGAGGTACTCACCAGTACAGAGGTACACACCAGTACAGAGGTACTCACCAGTACAGAGGTACCCACCAGTACAGAGGTACCCACCAGTACAGAGGTACACACCAGTACAGAGGTAGTCACCAGTACAGAGATACTCACCAGTACAGAGGTACCCACCAGTACAGAGGTACCCACCAGTACAGAGGTACCCACCAGTACAGAGGTACCCACCAGTACAGAGGTAGTCACCAGTACAGAGGTAGTCACCAGTACAGAGGTACCCACCAGTACAGAGGTACCCACCAGTACAGAGGTACCCACCAGTACAGAGGTAGTCACCAGTACAGAGGTACACACCAGTACAGAGGTACCCACCAGTACAGAGGTACCCACCAGTACAGAGGTACCCACCAGTACAGAGGTACCCACCAGTACAGAGGTACCCACCAGTACAGAGGTACCCACCTGTACAGAGGTACACACCAGTACAGAGGTACTCACCAGTACAGAGGTACCCACCAGTACAGAGGTACCCACCAGTACAGAGGTACCCACCAGTACAGAGGTACCCACCAGTACAGAGGTACCCACCAGTACAGAGGTACCCACCAGTACAGAGGTACCCACCAGTACAGAGGTACCCACCAGTACAGAGGTACACACCAGTACAGAGGTACCCACCAGTACAGAGGTAGTCACCAGTACAGAGGTAGTCACCAGTACAGAGGTACCCACCAGTACAGAGGTACCCACCAGTACAGAGGTACCCACCAGTACAGAGGTACTCACCAGTACAGAGGTACTCACTAGTACAGAGGTACCCACCAGTACAGAGGTACCCACCAGTACAGAGGTACTCACCAGTACAGAGGTACTCACCAGTACAGAGGTACTCACTAGTACAGAGGTACCCACCAGTACAGAGGTACCCACCAGTACAGAGGTACTCACTAGTACAGAGGTACCCACCAGTACAGAGGTACCCACCAGTACAGAGGTACCCACCAGTACAGAGGTACCCACCAGTACAGAGGTACACACCAGTACAGAGGTACCCACCAGTACAGAGGTAGTCACCAGTACAGAGGTAGTCACCAGTACAGAGGTACCCACCAGTACAGAGGTACCCACCAGTACAGAGGTACCCACCAGTACAGAGGTACTCACCAGTACAGAGGTACTCACTAGTACAGAGGTACCCACCAGTACAGAGGTACCCACCAGTACAGAGGTACTCACCAGTACAGAGGTACTCACCAGTACAGAGGTACTCACTAGTACAGAGGTACCCACCAGTACAGAGGTACCCACCAGTACAGAGGTACTCACTAGTACAGAGGTACCCACCAGTACAGAGGTACACACCAGTACAGAGGTACCCACCAGTACAGAGGTAGTCACCAGTACAGAGGTACTCACTAGTACAGAGATACTCACCAGTACAGAGGTACCCACCAGTACAGAGGTAGTCACCAGTACAGAGGTACCCACCAGTACAGAGGTACCCACCAGTACAGAGGTACCCACCAGTACAGAGGTACTCACCAGTACAGAGGTACTCACTAGTACAGAGGTACTCACCAGTACAGAGGTACTCACCAGTACAGAGGTACCCACCAGTACAGAGGTACCCACCAGTACAGAGGGAGTAAGACAAGGGTAAAGCGGTCTGGCCACTGTCAACAAAACATAGTCAATGTAAAGACGATGCAATATCGACAATAGAAAAAAGTTTGGCAACTATGTAATTCATTTTCTTGCTTTTCCATATGGAATCTCATCAACTAGACATTGCCAATCATCGCAATGCATCGCCACGGCCATTACCTCCATTGACAATGCACAGATGCAAAATCACATCGGCTGGAAATATCAAACATGTCTGATGTTCATCGCTACCCTTACCGATGCAATTTTTACATTGCCCACTCATCACAAGTCATGACTGGCTATTGCCGAAGGTAAAGCAATAACAAGTTGCTGCAAAGACGATGCAATGAATTTCACAAAAATCTTATAGACTACCTCAGCACCAACACATCGCCTACGATTTTGTTGACAGTGGCCGGTCCGTTGTATTCCACAGGTTGTTCTCTTGTGAGCCACCCTTGATTGTTAGCCATACTACTCCATACTACCCACCATGGGTCCATCTGTTGTTGTACCACTGCTCACCACATGGGTCCTGGGCGGGTAGTCTGGTGGGGCAAGCCTTGCATGAGTCTTTATGAATTATATTGACTGGACGGATGGGGGGTGGGGTAGGGTGTAGGGTACAGTAGGGGGTATGGGGCTGAGGGTGGTGGGTGCAGGGTACAGTCGGGGGGGTGGGGGTGGAGTGAGGGTAAGCTAGGGTACTGAGGGTGTAGTGAGGGGTAGTGAGGGTGAAGACGGGTAGAGAGCGTGATTCCACACATTCACACTAGGTGGAGCTGTTGTGGCGGAAGTTTATATAATATTTATATCACGTGATCAGCAGCAGACATCAAAGATGGTGGCAGATCACGTGGTATGTGACATGGTATGTGGGGGGGGGGGGGGGGGGGGGTAGGAGTGGGGGGGGGGGTGTTATGGAGGGGGGGTAGGAGTGGCGGTTGGTGGGGTCATGGTGGGAGGTAGGAGTGGGGGGGGGGGGGTGTCATGGTGGGGGGTAGGAGTGGGGGTGGGGGTGTCATGATGGGGATAGGAGTGGGGGGGTGGGGTGTTATGGAGGGGGGTAGGAGTGGCGGTTGGTGGGGTCATGGTGGGAGGTAGGAGTGGGGGTGGGGTGGGGTGGGGGTGGGGTGTCATGGTGGGGGGTAGGAGTGGGGGTGGGGGTGGGGGTGTCATGATGGGGATAGGAGTGGGGGGTTGGGGTGTTATGGAGGGGGGTAGGAGTGGGGGTTGGTGGGGTCATGGTGGGAGGTAGGAGTGGGGGTGGGGTGGGGTGGGGTGGGGCGTCATGGTGGGGGGTAGGAGTGGGGGTGGGGGTGTTATAATGGGGGTAGGAGTGGGGGGGTGGGGTGTTATGGTGGGGGATAGGTGGGAGGGTGGGGGGGCTGTCATGGTGGGGGGTAGGAGTCGGGGTGGGGGTTGTCATGGTGGGGGGTAGGTGGGGGTGGGGGGTGTCATGGTGGGGGGGTAGATGGGGGGGTGGGGGAGGGATCATGATGGGGGGTAGGAGTGGGGGTGGGGGTGTCATGGTGGGGGTAGGTGGGGGGAATCATGATGGGGGTAGGAGTGGGGGTAGGTGGGAGGGTGGGGGGTCATGGTGGGGGGTAGGTGGGAGGGGGTGTCATGGTGGGGGGTAGGTGGGAGGGTGGGGGGTAGGAGTGGGGGTAGGTGGGAGGGTGGGGGGTCATGGTGGGGGGTAGGTGGGAGGGGGTGTCATGGTGGGGGGTAGGTGGGAGGGGGTGTCATGGTGGGGGGTAGGTGGGAGGGGGTGTCATGGTAGGGGGTAGGAGTGGGGGTGGAGGGGTCATGATGGGGGGTAGGTGGGTTGGGGGGTTCATTGTAGGGCTGGGAGTGGGAGGGGGTAGGAGGGTAAGGTGTAGGGCTGGGAGTGGGAGGGGGTAGGAGGGTAAGGTGTAGGGCTGGGAGTGGGAGGGGGTAGGAGGGTAAGGTGTAGGGCTGGGAGTGGGAGGGGGTAGGAGGGTAAGGTGTAGGGCTGGGAGTGGGAGGGGGTAGGAGGGTAAGGTGTAGGGCTGGGAGTGGGAGGGGGTAGGAGGGTAAGGTGTAGGGCTGGGAGTGGGAGGGGGTAGGAGGGTAAGGTGTAGGGCTAATGTACAATTGATGCACTGAAATGGGTTTAAAGCAGTTCCCCGCCAGGTAATGACAATATATTGGTTGACAATAGAAAGAGATGAATCTTGTTTTTAATTTGTTTTCAAAGATGTCTGCCCTAACATGGAGAGGTGGTGGTGCAGGAAGGTGGTAGTATACCGTGAGGTGTATATTTACTGTAATCTATCTTCAGTTTGTCTTCTTATTATATTATGTTTTAAACTATTCTTTTAGGATCTTTAAGCCCATAATCCTAAGATTAAACACTGTTATCATATGTGTTCCATATCAAGCCAATCTGGTGAATACAAGATTCCCAGCTTCTGTAATTGGACTAAACAGAGGTAGTTTTAAAACCTGTTGCAAAATGATCTGTGTTCATTAATTCATGTTTAGGCGGCGTGGTCAGCCATGCGCCGTGTGCTGGTGTACCTGAGCTATGTGTACCTGAGCTATGTGTACACAGCGTGTGACACGTTCCCCGCGTGTGCCGCCACATAACCACATACTGCCACTACTACAGCCTCTACACTACATAGTAAAACATATCTACTATAATCATTGCTTTACAACTTCATCATAAAACTGGAAATAACTGTTTTGAAATGACAGAAAATATGTCTGTGACATGAATATCTAAGAATCAGGATTTCAGACAGAATCTAAGATTAAGGTAATGTGTGAAATCTGTGGAGAATGTATAGTAATTAGTTCTTGCCCTAATTGTTCAAGGTTACAAACTGTATGACTACAGTGGAACCCCTCTATAGAGACCACCCTTGGGACTGAACGAGTTGTGGTCTCATAGCGAGGTTGGTCTCATTAGAGGGGCTAATCTAATAAGGGGAAAGCAATTCAGGACTGGGAAACAGGTCTTAATAGAGAGGTGGTCACTACAGAGGGGTGGTCTGTATAGAGGGGCAGTGTTTGTAGAGGGGTGGTCACTACAGAGGGGCAGTGTTTGTAGAGGGGCAGTGTTTGTAGAGGGGTGGTCTGTATAGAGGGGCAGTGTTTGTAGAGGGGTGGTCTTTATAGAAGGGCAGTGTTTGTAGAGGGGTGGTCTCTATAGAAGGGTGGTGTTTGTAGAGGGGTGGTCTCTATAGAAGGGCAGTGTTTGTAGAGGGGTGGTCTGTATAGAGGGGTGGTATGTATAGAGGGGTGGTCTGTATAGAGGGGTGGTCACTACAGAGGGGTGGTCTGTATAGAGGGGCAGTGTTTGTAGAGAGGCGGTCTCTATAGAAGGGTGGTGTTTGTAGAGGGGCGGTCTGTATAGAGGGGCAGTGTTTGTAGAGGGGCAGTGTTTGTAGAGAGGTGGTCTCTATAGAAGGGTGGTGTTTGTAGAGGGGTGGTCTCTATAGAAGGGTGGTGTTTGTAGAGGGGTGGTCTCTATAGAAGGGTGGTGTTTGTAGAGGGGCGGTCTCTATAGAGGGGCAGTGTTTGTAGAGAGGTGGTCACTACAGAGGGGTGGTCTCTATAGAAGGGCAGTGTTTGTAGAGGGGCGGTCACTACAGAAGGGCGGTCTCTATAGAGGGGCAGTGTTTGTAGAGGGGTGGTCACTACAGAGGGGCGGTCTCTATAGAGGGGCAATGTTTGTAGAGGGGTGGTCACTACAGAGGGGCGGTCTCTATAGAGGGGCAGTGTTTGTAGAGGGGTGGTCACTACAGAGGGGTGGTCTCTATAGAGGGGCAGTGTTTGTAGAGGGGTGGTCACTACAGAGGGGTGGTCTCTATAGAAGGGCAGTGTTTGTAGAGGGGTGGTCACTACAGAGGGGTGGTCTCTATAGAAGGGCAGTGTTTGTAAAGGGGTGGTCACTACAGAGGGGTGATCTCTATAGAGGGGCAGTGTTTGTAGAGGGGTGGTCACTACAGAGGGGTGATCTCTATAGAGGGGCAGTGTTTGTAGAGGGGTGGTCACTACAGAGGGGCGGTCTCTATAGAGGGGCAGTGTTTGTAGAGGGGTGGTCACTACAGAGGGGCAGTGGTTGTAGAGGGGTGGTCTGTATAGAGGGGCAGTGTTTGTAGAGGGGCGGTCTGTATAGAGGGGCAGTGTTTGTAGAGGGGTGGTCTGTATAGAGGGGCAGTGTTTGTAGAGGGGCGGTCTGTATAGAGGGGTGGTCTGTATAGAGGGGTGGTCTGTATAGGGGGGTGGTCCCTAAAGAGAGGTGGTTTCTATAGAGAGGTGGTCTCTATAGAAGGGTGGTGTTTGTAGAGGGGCGGTCTGTATAGAGGGGCAGTGTTTGTAGAGGGGTGGTCTGTATAGAGGGGCAGTGTTTGTAGAGGGGTGGTCTGTATAGAGGGGTGGTCTGTATAGAGGGGTGGTCTGTATAGGGGGGTGGTCCCTAAAGAGAGGTGGTTTCTATAGAGAGGTGGTCTCTATAGAGGGGTGGTCTGTATAGAGGGGTGATCTCTATAGAGGGGTGGTCTGTATAGAGGGGTGGTCTGTATGAGGGGTGGTCTGTATAGAGGGTTGGTCTGTATAGAGAGGTGGTCTGTATAGAGGGGTGGTCTGTATAGTTGGGTGGTCTGTATAGAGAGGTGGTATGTATAGAGAGGTGGTCTGTATAGAGGGGTGGTCTTTATAGAGGCGTGGTCTGTATAGAGGGGTGGTGTCTATAGAGGCGTGGTCTGTATAGAGGGGTGGTCTGTATAGAGGGCTGGTCTGTATAGAGGGGTGGTCTCTATAGCGAGGTGGTCTCTATACAGGGGTGGTCTGTATGTGAGGTTCCACTGTAGTCCTGTAGTTTGAGGACTGCAGGGATAAGGCTCAGTCCTCACATAGTCAAGTCATATCTTATGTGTCACTATTGAGACATTTTCACTCAATAAAATCTGTTCAAAGAAAGAAAAAGATTGACACGTCGCAAAATAAGACAGTTTTCCGATGACTTCCAACAAGAAGCCTTGCACATCTTTGGGTTGTTTAGCAATAATACATGTACCAGAAAACAAATAATACATGTAGGCGATCAGTTTTCAAGACGTTATTTAAATACTCATAAATAATGATAGTGAGTTACCATCAGTAGGTAGTGCTAAGTTTGTCCATGCAAACCAAACATATAGAAATATTTATTAGATATCCCTATGTTTACCATCATTCGAATCGGCTAGATCTCACCATTTCAAATATCATACCTCAAAAGCCATTTTGTTTTTTAAATTCTTTTATTTTCTGTTCCTGCAGTCTGAGCTGTTACAATTCTAAACATAAGTAGAAAAACAAATAATAATAACAATTTAAAATTCTTTGAGTTGAACATAATATAGGTCTTTTTAACTTGGACTCTCTTTTTAACCACATTCACATATCTTCTCCTGTGATTTAAATATGCATTGTATTTAAATATTTGTATTCAGCAAGTGACGAATACACTATATCTCAGTCGTTGTCTTACACATTTTCTATCTTTCGCTTTTGATCACAAGATCTATTTTTTTTGACTTGTGACTGATTTATCCGTGCCACATGAGATATGTAGAGGGCTGCTAAGCACGAATACTCAAGGTTTATATTACAACATGATTAAATACAAGATTAAATACAAACTCTTGACTTCTAATCAGGATCAGATTACTCAACATATTCAAGTGTTGCTTCAAGTTAATTAATTGTGAGTTATTATTAGAGAGTTTCAGCAGCAGAGCACAATACGTGGTGATTACATCACGTAGGTACGCCCCCGCATGCACCTCCTCTCAGCCCCCGCATGCGTCTCCTCTCATGTACGCCTGCATTATCTAAAGCTGCTCTCTCAGCTAAAGTCTGCTAAAAACTAAACATTCTCTAGATTTCCTTTCATTCATTCCCAATCCATCTAAACATCATTGACCGAAATTTTGGAGGATTCTGTGAGGTTGTTTTTGCTCAATGGCTTCTAAATCGTCTCCTAAAACATCTTATTATATGCACATTCCATATGAGAGGTGCAATAAGTGGGGTGTATATGAGAGGTGCTATAAGTGGGGTGCCATATGAGAGGTGCAATAAATAGGGTGCTATATGACAGGTGCAATAAGTGGGGTGCTATATGAGAGGTGCAATAAGTGGGGTCCATATGAGAGGTGCTATAAGTGGGTGCTATATGAGAGGTGCAATAAGTGGGGTGCTATATGAGAGGTGCAATAAGTGGGGTCCATATGAGAGGTGCAATAAGTGGGTGCTATATGAGAGGTGCAATAAGTGGGGTGCTATATGAGAGGTGCAATAAGTGGGGTGCTATATGAGAGGTGCAATAAGTGGGTGCTATATGAGAGGTGCTATAAGTGGGGTGCTATATGAGAGGTGCAATAAGTGGGGTCCATATGAGAGGTGCAATAAGTGGGGTCCATATGAGAGGTGCAATAAGTGGGTGCTATATGAGAGGTGCAATAAGTGGGGTGCTATATGAGAGGTGCAATAAGTGGGGTCCATATGAGAGGTGCAATAAGTGGGTGCTATATGAGAGGTGCAATAAGTGGGTCCATATGAGAGGTGCAATAAGTGGGGTCCATATGAGAGGTGCAATAAGTGGGGTGCTATATGAGAGGTGCAATAAGTGGGTGCTATACAAATATTCATACAGTATGTGTACTACATGAACTACTTCGTTCCCAAGTCAGCTACTTTTTTCAGATTTACACATGATACATTTGTGATTACAAATGAAGTTTTATGCCGAGGAATTATTAGGGATGGGATTCAGGAGGGTCCGGTAAAAACAAATAAATAGAGAGAATGGAAATTGAAAATTTATTGGACAAGATTTGTACTTATGCGGACGAATCAAGTCCAATGAAATGTCAATTATTGTGTTCCATTCTCTCTATTTATTTGTTTTTGCCAAACCCGCCTGAATCCCATGCTATGATGAATTCACCTATTATCGCTCATTTAGGTAAGATCGTCTTTCTCATAATAGCTGAGAATCCAGCTTTATGGTAAAGATTGCATGACCTTTCTTCAGAATGTAAGAACGTTAGAAACCTATTCATCGTATGTACAGCTTACAGTAAAGGTGGATAATAAAGATGTGGAGCATAATACCATCAGCACCAGAATCAAATACCAAAATGTCAACACTATCGTCACATGAAACATATATCAATGAAATGACATTCATACTACATACTGAGCACCAAAACATTGCTAAAAATGCTATGTGCTGATCTATACAAGAGGACAAGTAGAGCGGCGCCATATTGTTTCTGCCTGACTTCTGTATAAGATTCTTACCTATGCGGAGGCACCCTAGTAATGGTAATAGTTCATGAATTGATTATTTGTCTTTCTTTATCCCTTTTTCCTGAATCAACATTTTATATATATGTAAATGTGAAAATGGAAATAAAGTTATTACATACATACATAGTAGTAGGGGACTTTAATAGAGTTTGAGTTTTGGGGCCTGGGTATGGGAACGTTTCACTGTGAGGACTACCTGGTGTTTGACATGGGCCTAGTGGCCAGGCTATGTAGGCCCAGTTCTTGGGCCCTTTTATACATGATTCCAAGGAGTTATATGGGTCAGATTTTCAAAAAATATACAATTCACCTTCATCAATCCTCTCAAATAACCCAAATGAACCCAAATGAAGTCCAGTTCTGTATTGTTATAGCAGAGTACAAATTTACAACATATGAGCAGAATATAAGACAACAATAAGTTTGAAATAATAAGTTTGAAATAACAAATCTACATGGTGCTGGGTATGACCATAAAGTGCCTTTCTGTCTCTTTTGTCTGTCTCTCTCTCCCTACTTCTCTATCTCTATTTCCTGGGTAGGACCATGAAGTGCCTTTCTCTCTCTTTTGTCTGTCTCTCTCTCCTTCTTCTCTATCTCTAATTCCTGGGTAAGACCATAAACTCATATCACAGCTCTCCCGCCCTTGATATAACCATCTTAAATGTGTTGATGCAACCAATCTCACTCACTCACTCACTAACAAATCTACAAAATATTCATCATGTTCAGGTTAATTTAGCCAAATGTACTAATGTGTATTGCAGCCAATTGTACATGCTCTGGCGGCTGGATTGTGCTGACATAATTAAACATAATTGTTTACACGATATCAAATATCTTTGTACCTTTGTAACATTTGCTGCATATGATAATTGTGTTAGGGCATGATATGCGGTTTAACAAAGATCACAGAGACTGTGTTTAACATTAAGTTATACGGTCCCTCCCAACTTCTCCCAACTTCTCCCAACTTCTCCCAACTTCTCCCAACTTCTCTAATTATTCAATAATTGGACGCTTTCATGTGACGTCACACACACAGCCTCGTTCTGACAAACATTATACTGTGAAGGTTTTGGTTGCTGTGGAAACGCTTTGTGAATATTACATTAATTGCAGAGATTGACATAATTACATGAGAATGTTGATTGACAGAAGACAAAGTTAACATGATTAGTGTGGTTTCCTTGGTTACCTCCTGATGTATGCTTTAATCATAACTAATTGTGAAGACGGAGATGATTGTCAGTCCTGTTATGCAGCTAAAGCCGGAGGTACATTTAGCTGTTTTTACTATCTTAAGAGGACTGCAGACGTGGGTGGAAGGATCTGACCAGTGTGTTGATGCACCAGTGTCATCATTAGGCAGGAGATGTCCTTAGCCTGCCCAGTGGGGACAGGCTTTAAGCTGGAGATGTCCTTAGCCTGCCCAGTGGAGACAGGCTTTATGCAGGAGATGTCCTTAGCCTGCCCAGTGGAGACTGGCTTTATGTTGGGATGTCCTTACCCTGCCCAGTGGAGACAGGCTTTATGCTGGAGATGTCCTTAGCCTGCCCAGTGGAGACTGGCTTTATGCAGGAGATGTCCCTAGCCTGCCCAGTGGAGACTGGCTTTATGTTTGGATGTCCTTAGCCTGCCCAGTGGAGTCAGGCTTTATGTTGGGATGTCCTGGGTCTGCCCAGTGGAGACTGGCTTTAAGCAGGAGATGTTTGAATCATGTTATGCACAAAACCAGGAGGAAGAAGTGGCCGCAGACATGCGCACAGGACAGTCATTTAATATGCTGGAGATGTCCTTAGCCTGCCCAGTGGAGACAGGCTTTATGCTGAAGATGTCCTTAGCCTGCCCAGTGGAGACAGGCTTTATGCTGAAGATGTCCTGCCCAGTGGAGACAGGCTTTAACCTGGAGATGTCCTTAGCCTGCCCAGTGGGGACAGGCTTAATGCTGGAGATGTCCTTAGCCTGCCCAGTGGAGACAGGCTTTATGCTGGAGATGTCGTTAGCCTGCCCAGTGGAGACAGGCTTTATGCTGGTGATGTCCTTACCCTGCCCAGTGGAGACAGGCTTTATGTTGGGATGTCCTTACCCTGCCCAGTGGAGACAGGCTTTATGCTGGAGATGTCCTTACCCTGCCCAGTGGAGACGGGCTTTATGCTGGAGATGTCCTTAGCCTGCCCAGTGAAGACAGGCTTTATGTTGGAGATGTCCTTAGCCTGCCCAGTGGAGACAGGCTTTATGTTGGAGATGTCCTTAGCCTGCCCAGTGAAGACAGGCTTTATGTTGGAGATGTCCTTAGCCTGCCCAGTGGAGACAGGCTTTATGTTGGGATGTCCTGGGTCTGCCCAGTGGAGACTGGCTTTAAGCTGGAGATGTTTGAATCATGTTATGCTGAAAACCAGGAGGAAGTGGCCACAGACATGCACACAGGACAGTCATTTAATACGCTGGTGGGGGGACAGGTGGCGTGGCACGTTTTTACACAAGGAAAAACATAGAAGCGAGGCTAGCGAGGCTGGTATTTCACAAAGTTTGGTTTTTAGGGGGAAAGTTGAGTGATTTCTGAGTCTGGCACTAACCGCCACGGGGAGTGGGGGGGGGGGGGGGGGGAGTGGAGGGAAGCAAGGGTAATGTTGAAGGGACGAGAGTGAGGGGATTTGGGAGGAGTGAGGAAGGGAAAGCAAGGATTAAAGAGAAGAGCTAACTCATCAGAGATATATGGGTGAAATCGCCAGAAAATGTACAATTCGTCTTATCAAATTGTATCAAATTACCCAAATTTAAGACAAAAATGTATCTCAAAATGCCGTTTAGCCTGACCGAATAGTGGAATTTACCTAGTATTGACCAAATTGCAGCCTAATTTAGCAGAATTTACTAAATGTGTAGAGCTGCCAATTGTACATTTTCTGAAAATCTCACCCATACACAGGTGGTAACATTGGAGACAGAGAAACATGTGTAAAAGTTAAGTTTACTACTTTACTTATAACCACTTATACATATATAATGTACAATGGAGGCTGGCGGAGGGCAATAGATGGGTCAGGGTAGTATCACATTTCACGATGAAATCTACTTTGTAACATTAGACGAGGTTTCGATGGAAGTTTAACCCACAGATAGCAAGTGTCCAGCCTGGTGCCGGACACTTGCTGTACAACACATGGCTGTTCTACACGTGGCAACAGGTGTGAACATCACTCAACAAGTTAAAAACTGGTTCATTTGAAATCATTTATATAAGAGCTGGTGTTAGATGTGGGTCAGATTTTCAGAAAATGGCAGCTGTACAAATTTAGTAAATTCTGCTAAATTAGACCGCAATTTGGCCAACCCTAGTTAAATCCGAGTATATTCGGCATTGTATTGATTCTAGGAAGCTGTTTGGTAAGGTTGGACTGTATTTTGAACTTCATTCTCGTCTGAAATTTGGGTTATTTGAGAGAATTGGTGAAGTTAAATTGTACATTTTCTGAAAATCTGACCCATGTATGCGCTAAATGTCACAATGCTAGTCACTAGATCTAAGTCTCGCTACTTCTACAGAACGCTATTGTCCCTCCACCATTCTCTGTAATAATTGGTTGATATTTGCTTCCCATGATGCAGTGGGTGCCTAATGGGATTTACATATGTGGCTCCCCCACGTGGAAATGACGTACACTATACGTCTACCTGGTCGTAATGTAATGAAGCACTTTATATAGTATAAGACCTTTATAACACTGTAACACTTTATATAGTCTAAGACCTTTATAACACTGTAACACTTTATATAGTCTAAGACCTTTATAACACTGTAACACTTTATATAGTGTAAGACCTTTATAACACTGTAACACTTTATATAGTGTATAAGACCTTTATAACACTGTAACACTTTAAATAGTCTATAAGACCTTTATAACACTGTAACACTTTATATAGTGTATAAGACCTTTATAACACTGTAACACTTTATATAGTGTATAAGACCTTTATAACACTGTAACACTTTATATAGTGTATAAGACCTTATAACACACTAACACTTTATATAGTGTAAGACCTTTATAACACACTAACACTTTATATAGTCTAAGACCTTTATAACACTGTAACACTTTATATAGTCTAAGACCTTTATAACACTGTAACACTTTATATAGTGTATAAGACCTTTATAACACTGTAACACTTTATATAGTCTAAGACCTTTATAACACTGTAACACTTTATATAGTCTAAGACCTTTATAACACTGTAACACTTTATATAGTCTAAGACCTTTATAACACTGTAACACTTTATATAGTGTATAAGACCTTTATAACACTGTAACACTTCATATAGTCTAAGACCTTTATAACACTGTAACACTTTATATAGTGTATAAGACCTTTATAACACTGTAACACTTTATATAGTCTAAGACCTTTATAACACTGTAACACTTTATATAGTCTAAGACCTTTATAACACTGTAACACTTTATATAGTGTATAAGACCTTTATAACACTGTAACACTTTATATAGTCTAAGACCTTTATAACACTGTAACACTTTATATAGTGTAAGACCTTCATAACACTGTAACACTTTATATAGTCTAAGACCTTTATAACACTGTAACACTTTATATAGTGTATAAGACCTTTATAACACTGTAACACTTTATATAGTCTAAGACCTTTATAACACTGTAACACTTTATATAGTCTAAGACCTTTATAACACTGTAACACTTTATATAGTGTAAGACCTTTATAACACTGTAACACTTTATATAGTCTAAGACCTTTATAACACTGTAACACTTTATATAGTCTAAGACCTTTATAACACTGTAACACTTTATATAGTCTAAGACCTTTATAACACTGTAACACTTTATATAGTCTAAGACCTTTATAACACTGTAACACTTTATATAGTCTAAGACCTTTATAACACTGTAACACTTTATATAGTCTAAGACCTTTATAACACTGTAACACTTTATATAGTGTAAGACCTTTATAACACTGTAACACTTTATATAGTGTAAGACCTTTATAACACTGTAACACTTTATATAGTCTAAGACCTTTATAACACTGTAACACTTTATATAGTCTAAGACCTTTATAACACTGTAACACTTTATATAGTGTATAAGACCTTTATAACACTGTAACACTTTATATAGTGTATAAGACCTTTATAACACTGTAACACTTTATATAGTCTATAAGACCTTTATAACACTGTAACACTTTATATAGTGTATAAGACCTTTATAACACTGGAACACCTTATATAGTGTATAAGACCTTTATAACACTGTAACACTTTATATAGTCTATAAGACCTTTATAACACTGTAACACTTTAAATAGTCTATAAGACCTTTATAACACTGTAACACTTTATATAGTGTATAAGACCTTTATAACACTGGAACACCTTATATAGTGTATAAGACCTTTATAACACTGTAACACTTTATATAGTCTATAAGACCTTTATAACACTGTAACACTTTAAATAGTCTATAAGACCTTTATAACACTGTAACACTTTATATAGTGTATAAGACCTTTATAACACTGTAACACTTTAAATAGTCTATAAGACCTTTATAACACTGGAACACTTTATATAGTGTATAAGACCTTTATAACACTGTAACACTTTATATAGTCTATAAGACCTTTATAACACTGTAACACTTTAAATAGTCTATAAGACCTTTATAACACTGTAACACTTTATATAGTGTATAAGACCTTTATAACACTGTAACACTTTATATAGTCTAAGACCTTTATAACACTGTAACACTTTAAATAGTCTATAAGACCTTTATAACACTGTAACACTTTATATAGTGTATAAGACCTTTATAACACTGTAACACTTTATATAGTGTATAAGACCTTTATAACACTGTAACACTTTATATAGTGTATAAGACCTTTATAACACTCTCTATCTCTTGCCCTTTAATAAAGGCAGAAATTCCATCTGTATATATGACGTGATGTGTAACAGGTAAATGAGTCACAAGTCACCAAACAGTCCAGAGTTTGTCCTGAAAGAACTATCAGCGGGGGGAAGCTTTCCTCCACCCTAATCCCTAACACAAACATGTATCAATTAGTCCCCGAATGCAAGTGGTGTCAGTATCAATCAGCATTTCCACTCATCTTTAAACTTTTTTTTAAATTGTAATACATACTAACTAAATCATTTTTGGAAGTATTCTCCTAGCTATAAGAACTATTCTCATCTTTATTTCATCAATGTGTGACGACTATGAGGAAAGATATTAAAGCTTTGTATTTGTGATGTGACTGTGAGTGGGTGAATTCTTATATAAGGGAGAGAGAGGCTGGGTATTAAGAGAGGGAGAGAAGAGAGATAGGGGGATGCTCAATAATGAAACACATGGTTTTGGTTAGGTGTGACAGTGCACTCGGCCGTGGTGCTGTAATGCCCTGTTATAGCAATAATACCCAAGGTTTTGGATAGTCTGGGTGCTCTATGGCCTGGTGGACAATTCGAGGGGCGTTAGCCCAGAGAATTTCGTCTGAGGGCTATTAAGAAAAAAAGATTCACCGACCTCGAGACCTTTTTTTTACCAGTTCTTTCGAGGTCTATAACCCCCGGAAGTTGCCGGAAGTGATTGCCATGGTCTATTGTGAAAAAATACACCCCAGAATCTGACCAAACCTGGTCTAATATACATAATACCATTCGCCGAATGGTATTACATAATCGGCCCTACAGGGCCAGAAAATCCCAGTTCTGGCCTATACTGCAAACATGATGTTTTCCCACAACAGACCTTGCTCACAATGTTCATGTTTGGGATGCACAGCGCTGTTAATCGCATGATTATGTTTACCAATTGCCACAACTGTGTATTGAATATATCTAACCTGTGGAAATATAAATACAAATAAAAATAGAAACAAATTGAGTCATCAATTTTAATTTTACCAGTAACCTTAGTAAACAACATATTGATTGCCATGACAGCCTCACGTAAATCACTAGTGAAATACGCACTATGTATAAATAACTCTAGATACATTGTTTTCTGAGCAATGGATGTATAATAAAAAGTTTAATACTTTGCCAGTTAGAGACCATTATGCTTGATCTTTCCGTTTAACATGATGATATCTCTAATACTTTATTTCTGTAGGTGTTGATATAAATAACACCTTGGTATGACTGTGCTAATTATCAACAACATGTTCACCCTGAATACAAGGGTTAATGCAAACACAAACCTGTGACTCATTTAAAACATCCAACAATAAGTGGCTCATTAAGAACTAATTATTTCCTTCATTAAATTGGTTTAACAAGTAAAACTACTTATATCACACTCTTAACAGCTTATAATCTGCCTGATCTCCTCTTCACAAATATTAAATGTCTATTTAGGGAGAATTTAGGCCCATTTACTGTGACAATTGCCTCTGACGGCGTCGGTCGTTACATTTGGATGCCAGGGTCATCAGCATAACAATGCTAACGTGTATGCCTACCCAGTCTTTATATGATCAGTAAACATTATACATGAACATGATCCTATCTAAAGAAGCTTAATCATTGAGAACAACATTCACATCAACTGTCTAGGTGGACAAAGTGATTCCCAAGATGAATCTCTCATAAATCAAGCCCCTCAGCGCCTACAACCTGATCTACCGGAAGTATTTGTGTCAGAAATTTGCCAAATTGGCCCAAGATACCCGTTGATACACTTTATCCAGGCGGCACCATAGGTGTTATACATTACATGTCAGGTGTAACATAGGTGTTATACATTACATGGCAGGTGTAACATAGGTGTTATACATTACATGGCAGGTGTAACATAGGTGCATTACATGGCAGGTGTAACATAGGTGTTATGCATTACATGGCAGGTGGCAATTGTAACATAGGTGTTATGCATTACATGGCAGGTGTAACATAGGTGTTATACATTACATGGCAGGTGGCAATTGTAACATAGGTGTTATGCATTACATGTCAGGTGTAACATAGGTGCATTACATGGCAGGTGTAACATAGGTGCATTACATGGCAGGTGTAACATAGGTGCATTACATGGCAGGTGTAACATAGGTGCATTACATGGCAGGTGTAACATAGGTGTTATACATTACATGGCAGGTGTAACATAGGTGCATTACATGGCAGGTGTAACATAGGTGTTATACATTACATGGCGGGTGGCAATTGTAACATAGGTGTTATGCATTACATGGCAGGTGTAACATAGGTGTTATACATTACATGGTAGGTGTAACATAGGTGTTATACATTACATGGCAGGTGTAACATAGATGTTATACATTACATGGCAGGTGTAACATAGGTGTTATGCATTACATGGCAGGTGTAACATAGGTGTCATACATTACATGGCAGGTGTAACATAGGTGTCATACATTACATGGCAGGTGTAACATAGGTGTCATACATTACATGGCAGGTGTAACATAGGTGTTATGCATTACATGGCAGGTGTAACATAGGTGTTATACATTACATGGCAGGTGGCAATTGTAACATAGGTGTTATGCATTACATGTCAGGTGTAACATAGGTGCATTACATGGCAGGTGTAACATAGGTGCATTACATGGCAGGTGTAACATAGGTGTTATGCATTACATGGCAGGTGGCAATTGTAACATAGGTGTTATGCATTACATGGCAGGTGTAACATAGGTGTTATACATTACATGGTAGGTGTAACATAGGTGTTATACATTACATGGCAGGTGTAACATAGATGTTATACATTACATGGCAGGTGTAACATAGGTGTTATGCATTACATGGCAGGTGTAACATAGGTGTCATACATTACATGGCAGGTGTAACATAGGTGTCATACATTACATGGCAGGTGTAACATAGGTGTCATACATTACATGGCAGGTGTAACATAGGTGTCATACATTACATGGCAGGTGTAACATAGGTGTCATACATTACATGGCAGGTGTAACATAGGTGTCATACATTACATGGCAGGTGTAACATAGGTGTTATACATGGCAGGTGTAACATAGATGTTATACATTACATGGCAGGTGTAACATAGGTGTTATACATTACATGGCAGGTGGCAATAGCCACCGCTACTACAGTTGCTCTACAGTGTTTAACCTCCTTCAAGAAGGCAGTGATTGCCCCAGTGTGGTTACACACCCTGGGGCTAATGTGAGGCAGAAGTTTCATGCTTACCCTGGTTTATATAGACCAGGCATAAACAAGGCCAGATTCACCCCGCGGGGGGCAGGATTTGTCTATAGTGTTCCTGGGACAGAAACTATGAACCGCTAGTGTTCCTGGGACAGAAACTATGAACCGCTAGTGTTCCTGGGACAGAAACTATGCACCGCTCGTGACCCTAGGACAGAAACTATGCACCACTAGTGTCCCTGGGACAGAAACTATGCAATACTAGTGTCCCTGGGACAGAAACTATGCAGCACTAGTGTCCCTGGGACAGAAACTATGCACCACTAGTGTCCCTGGGACAGACACTATGCAGCACTAGTGTCCCTGGGACAGACACTATGCAGCGCTAGTGTCCCTGGGACAGAAACTATGCAGGACTAGTGTCCCTGGGACAGAAACTATGCAATACTAGTGTCCCTGGGACAGAAACTATGCAGCACTAGTGTCCCTGGGACAGAAACTATGCAATACTAGTGTCCCTGGACAGAAACTATGCAGTACTAGTGTCCCTGGGACAGAAACTATGCACCACTAGTGTCCCTGGGACAGAAACTATGCAATACTAGTGTCCCTGGGACAGAAACTATGCAATACTAGTGTCCCTGGGACAGAAACTATGCAAGACTAGTGTCCCTGGGACAGAAACTATGCAGTGCTAGTGTCCCAGGGACAGAAACTATGCACCACTAGTGTCCCTGGGACAGAAACTATGCAGGACTAGTGTCCCTGGGACAGAAACTATGCAGTGCTAGTGTCCCAGGGACAGAAACTATGCAGGACTAGTGTCCCTGGGACAGAAACTATGCACCACTAGTGTCCCTGGGACAGAAACTATGCAGGACTAGTGTCCCTGGGACAGAAACTATGCAGTGCTAGTGTCCCAGGGACAGAAACTATGCAGGACTAGTGTCCCTGGGACAGAAACTATGCACCACTAGTGTCCCTGGGACAGAAACTATGCAGTACTAGTGTCCCTGGGACAGAAACTATGCAGGACTAGTGTCCATGGGACAGAAACTATGCAGCGCTAGTGTCCCTGGTGCAGAAACTATGCAGTACTAGTGTCCCTGGGACAGAAACTATGTAGGACTAGTGTCCCTGGGACAGAAACTATGCAGTGCTAGTGTCCCTGGGACAGAAACTATGCAGGACTAGTGTCCCTGGACAGAAACTATGCAGTGCTAGTGTCCCTGGGACAGAAACTATGCAGGACTAGTGTCCCTGGACAGAAACTATGCAGCGCTAGTGTCCCTGGGACAGAAACTATGCAGCACTAGTATCCCTGGGACAGAAACTATGCAGGGCTAGTATCCCTGGGACAGAAACTATGCAGGGCTAGTGTCCCTGGGACAGAAACTATGCAGGACTAGTGTCCCTGGGACAGAAACTATGCACCGCTAGTGTCCCTGGGACAGAAACTATGCAGCGCTAGTGTCCCTGGGACAGAAACTATGCAGGACTAGTGTCCCTGGGACAGAAACTATGCAGGACTAGTGTCCCTGGGACAGAAACTATGCAGCGCTAGTGTCCCTGGGACAGAAACTATGCAGCGCTAGTCTCCCTGGGACAGAAACTATGAACCGCTAGTGTCCCTGGGACAGAAACTATGCAGGACTAGTGTCCCTGGGACAGAAACTATGCAGGACTAGTGTCCCTGGACAGAAACTATGCAGCACTAGTGTCCCTGGACAGAAACTATGCACCGCTAGTGTCCCTGGGACAGAAACTATGCACCGCTAGTGTCCCTGGGACAGAAACTATGCACCGCTAGTGTCCCTGGGACAGAAACTATGCAGGACTAGTGTCCCTGGACAGAAACTATGCAGCACTAGTGTCCCTGGGACAGAAACTATGCAGCACTAGTGTCCCTGGGACAGAAACTATGCACCGCTAGTGTCCCTGGGACAGAAACTATGCAGGACTAGTGTCCCTGGACAGAAACTATGCAGCACTAGTGTCCCTGGAACAGAAACTATGCACCGCTAGTGTCCCTAGGACAGAAACTATGCACCGCTAGTGTCCCTGGACAGAAACTATGCAGGACTAGTGTCCCTGGACAGAAACTATGCAGCACTAGTGTCCCTGGACAGAAACTATGCAGCACTAGTGTCCCTGGGACAGAAACTATGCAGTACTAGTGTCCCTGGACAGAAACTATGCAGGACTAGTGTCCCTGGACAGAAACTATGCAGGACTAGTGTCCCTGGACAGAAACTATGCAGCACTAGTGTCCCTGGACAGAAACTATGCAGCACTAGTGTCCCTGGACAGAAACTATGCAGCACTAGTGTCCCTGGACAGAAACTATGCAGTACTAGTGTCCCTGGGACAGAAACTATGCAGCGCTAGTGTCCCTGGGACAGAAACTATGCGTCGCTAGTGTCCCTGGGACAGAAACTATGCACCGCTAGTGTCCCTGGGACAGAAACTATGCAGGACTAGTGTCCCTGGGACAGAAACTATGCAGGACTAGTGTCCCTGGGACAGAAACTATGCAGTACTAGTGTCCCTGGGACAGAAACTATGCACCGCTAGTGTCCCTGGGACAGAAACTATGCACCGCTAGTGTCCCTGGGACAGAAACTATGCAGTACTAGTGTCCCTGGGACAGAAACTATGCAGTACTAGTGTCCCTGGGACAGAAACTATGCAGGACTAGTGTCCCTGGGACAGAAACTATGCAGGACTAGTGTCCCTGGGACAGAAACTATGCAGTACTAGTGTCCCTGGGACAGAAACTATGCAGTACTAGTGTCCCTCATCCACTCTTCATCCATCCTGCCTACACAGTATCATGATACAAACCCCCTATTGTGACAGTGTCACTATACAAACCCCCTATTGTGACAGTGTCTCTACAAACCCCCTATTGTGACAGTGTCACTATACAAACCCCCTATTGTGACAGTGTCTCTACAAACCCCCTATTGTGACAGTGTCTATACAAACCCCCTATTGTGACAGTGTCTCTACAAACCCCCTATTGTGACAGTGTCTCTAGAAACCCCCTATTGTGACAGTGTCTATACAAACCCCCTATTGTAACAGTGTCTGTACAAACCCCCTATTGTGACAGTGTCTCTACAAACCCCCTATTGTGACAGTGTCTATACAAACCCCCTATTGTGACAGTGTCTATACAAACCCCCTATTGTGACAGTGTCTGTACAAACCCCCTATTGTGACAGTGTCTATACAAACCCCCTATTGTGACAGTGTCTATACAAACCCCCTATTGTGACAGTGTCTATACAAACCCCCTATTGTGACAGTGTCTGTACAAACCCCCTATTGTAACAGTGTCTATACAAACCCCCTATTGTAACAGTGTCTATACAAACCCCCTATTGTGACAGTGTCTATACAAACCCCCTATTGTGACAGTGTCTATACAAACCCCCTATTGTGACAGTGTCTCTACAAACCCCCTATTGTGACAGTGTCACTACAAACCCCCTATTGTGACAGTATCTCTACAAACCCCCTATTGTAACAGTGTCTATACAAACCCCCTATTGGGACAGTGTCTGTACAAACCCCCTATTGTGACAGTGTCTATACAAACCCCCTATTGTGACAGTGTCTATACAAACCCCCTATTGTGACAGTGTCACTATACAAACCCCCTATTGTGACAGTGTCTATACAAACCCCCTATTGTGACAGTGTTACTACAAACCCCCTATTGTGACAGACTATTGTCAGTAAAAACCTGCCATTCATGTCATTCACTGAGCATGTTACCCAGTGTACCTCAGTCAACATGGCTGCCGTTTACTCAGAGGCGGGTATTTCTATTACTTGAGATAAAACCATTGTGTAAACACCCGACATCACGGCCGCCATCTCTACATCTCTACAACCATCCACTCCCTTCCTCCCAGTCCCTTATATACCCCATCCACCCTTCCTCCCAGTCCCTTATATACCCCATCCACCCTTCCTCCCAGTCCCTTATATACCCCATCCACCCTTCCTCCCAGTCCCTTATATACCCCATCCACCCTTCCTCCCAGTCCCTTATATACCCCATCCACCCTTCATCCCAGTCCCTTATATACCCCATCCACCCTTCCTCCCAGTCCCTTATATACCCCATCCACCCTTCCTCCCAGTCCCTTATATACCCCATCCACCCTTCCTCCCAGTCCCTTATATACCCCATCCACTCTTCATCCATCCTGACTACCCTCTGTATCTTTCCACCCTTCCTGTGTGCACCCCTTTTACTTTCTGCACCCTCTTCTAACCCGCTTTTTCCCCCCTTCCACCCTCTGCTTGCATCTATACCTACCTTGTAACCCTCCACCCTCCACCACTTTAACCCACTGCTTCCCTGCCCCTCAATGACTATTTCACTTTAGAACTTGTTCTTTGCACCAGAACCTATTAACCCTGTGCATTGCCTTTTTCCTCATATCACCTCCCCACCCCCCTCCCACGTCCCCCTCCCTCCTTATGCTACAATATTGCCCTCTTCCTTAATAGCTCTCTCCTCCTTCTCTCTCCTCCCTCTCTCTCCCTCTCTTGTCTCTTCCTCCCTCCTCTCTCTCCCCTGTCTCTCCTCTCCCTCGCACTCTCCCCCACACTCTCTCCTCTCTCTCTCATCTCTCTCTCATCTCTCCTCTCTCTCCTCTCTTCCTCTCTCTCTTTTCTCCCTCTCCCTCCCTCTCTCTCCTCTCTCTCTACTCTCCCCCTCTCTACTCTCCCTCTCTCCCTCTCTCTCTCTACTCACCCCTCTCTCCCTTCTCCCTCTCTCTCTTCCTCTATCTCTCCTCTCTCTCCTCTCTCTCCCTTCTCCCTCTCTCTCCTCTCTCCTCTCTCCCTCTACTTTCGCTCTCTCTACCCCTCTCTCTCTCCCGCTCTATCCTCCCTCTATACTCTCCCTTTATTCTCTCCCTCTCTACTCTCCCCCTCTCTACTCTCCCTCTCTCTCCTCCCTCTCAACTCTGCCTCTCCCTGTTACTTTCAGAACCAACAATTCCCGCCCCAGAACAAGAAAGTCACAAACTACTTCCGGTTCAGTGGCGCCCCCTGCTGGCCCCTCCCTGCGTCTACATCGATACCATTGACCAATGGCATGCCCTGAATCAATCATGTTGTAAAATTGACAAGCCCAAATTGTCTAATTTTAAGTTAAAGTTGTCTCATTCAGCCAGACATTCGTCGCGCCCCTACCGGCCAGAAGGCTACCCACACTTTCTTACCGCCACAACGCTCGCGGATTTCTTATCATCCCAAAGTCCAAAGGTACAGGTGAGGTCCAGGTCTGACCGTTATCTCAAAGTCAATCACGTGGGAAAGGAGGGGAGGGGCTGACCGCCAGGTCAAGGGAGGGGAGGGAATACTGATTAAAGAGTGGGAGGGAGAGGGGAGGGGAGATAACCCCGTGACCTGGTCACCACCCAAAGAGATTGGTCAGAGTGGCAGTGGTCACTCTGAGCCTCGTTTTTAATAAGTGTCTGTCATTGTTATCCTGTGGCTGATTGGATCTCTAATGTAACCTGTCAATTAATTGGACCAACGAGACCAAAGCCAATCAGCGCAGGACCAGTGTATTTCGTCCTAATCTGTCTAGTATAAAAATAAAGGAAAGATGGAAATCGGTCTCTTCCGAGGCTGGTACTGATTTGAAGCATACATCTCTGTGTGTTGCGTTGATTAATTTCTCGCCCAACTACTGACCCTGAATTATTACGAAGAATGACCCGCATTTCTTCATTGGCGACCATGATTAGGGGCTAGTTAGTTGGTCAGATCGGTATCCGACCTTAGAAGCAAGCAAAAGGAGTCAGGTGAGTGTGCCTTTTTCAAAACTGCCATTGTATTTATGGGTGTTGTATGTTTGGGACTCTGAGCTGGGCTTTTATTGGAAGGTGCATTAGCCGATCACACAAGTATTATCTTACTTTATCCTGTAGAGATAGTATTTTAGACATGCCACCGGCGGAAAGAATTGAGTATGTGGAAGAGTTCCCACAATACCTCGAAGCTGAGGATATTTTCCTAGAGGAGATATTCAATGATGGTTATCCACCGATCGCAGAACCTGAGGATTGGAACGACTGCGTAGGCACCTCTGAAAGTGTGATTCAGTTCAGCAGTGAACAGCTAGAAACTATGTCTTACCATTGGGATAAAATGTAATGAGTAAGAATAGGGACTAAAGAGATCAAAATTTTTGTTTTTGGAAATACCTGCACAAAAATTGTTACGTTGGATCTAGGCAAAAATTAATATTCCAAATTCTCTATATAGAAATAGAATATTCCAAATCAAGCAGGTAATAGTAATTCATCTTTACACATAATCAGCTAAGTCAAGTACCTCCAAAATGGCGTTGACAACACCCATTAACTGGGATATCACCGCCGAAGAGGTAAATGCACTCAATGATGCTGATCGTAAAGCACACTATGCGTCAATAGAAGTAGTTAGAAGGCGTATGGAGAGACATGCAACCTTGCTGGGTCCTAACGATGGGACCAACAAAGAATCACTCAGAGAGTGGTTAGAGGGGTTGGACAGAGTTAGAATCACAGTAGGGGCACATGATAACATAGCCATAGAAGCAGTTATATTGTTAGCGCAGGGATCATTAGCACGTTCCATCGAATCTTATGTAGAAGCACGGGGAGATGAACGCACATGGGAGGGTGTAAAACAGGAAATAATTCGCTTGTTTATGGGAGAAGAGGAGACCACTCAACTTAGAGAGAAGTTGAAGGGGATCCATCAACTCCCATACGAAGACATACGAATTTATGGCCGTAAATACCTGGAAACAGCTATGAGGGCTTATGAACCAGGCATTTTGGCCTTGCCTGTAATTCAGTCACAATTAGCTCGAGATTTTATAAAAGGGCTCACCGATAGACAGGTACGGTGCGAGGTATTCTCAACAAGACCAGAGACTTTGGGGGAAGCAATTGACCTGGCGACAACGGCAGCGTATACCCATACGTTAGCCGATGCTCCAGCTAGAGGTGAAAGGAGAGAGGAACCTATGGAAATAGGCGCCTTACTCCCAAAACTTCGGACGCCAACCCAAACTCTGACTCCACCGACCCCTACTGGGGAGACCAATATTGAAACAAAAGCTGTGATGGACGAATTAAAAACATTAAGAAATATGGTAGAACTCTTAGGGAGGGAAAGATCTCAACCTTCATCGGTAACAGTTCATGCACCACCAGTTCAGAACCAGACTCAGTTTCCCTTTGTGCAACCATCCTATTTGCCTGCATTTCCGCCTTATAGCGCTCCAAACCCTGCCCCGGTTGCCAATTCTAATCAGGTAGAGTCACAACAGGGTCAGAAAAGGAAGGGAGGGGCACAGAAAGGGGGAAAAAGGTTTAGAGGTAAGAATACTTGCTATGAATGTGGATTAGAGGGACATTTTGCTAGAGAATGCCCTACTCGATTCGCACAAATGAGAGCGGCTGTACGGCCAGACATGGAAGAAGTAATGGATAACAAAATGCAACCCGTTATAGCGGCTATACAAGCATTGACTCCCAGAGTTCCCACAAACCCCTTTGTTCTCCCTTCGGGGGAATAAATTCGCCGGATAAGCGGTTTCGTGTGGCCCTTCCTGTGGCGGGAAGGAAAGCACAAGCACTTATCGACACCGGCGCCACTAGAAGTTTAGTTAAGTATGATTTGTGGAAACATTTCAATAAGGTAAACCACCGACCGTTAATTTTGGAACAAGGTGAACAATTACGGTCACTGAGTGGTCACGCTTTGCAGTCAGAAGGCAGGGCGATAATTAAGGCTGGGGGTAGTCATCTTCCTGTATACGTTGTTAAAAACCTCCAACACGATCTCCTACTAGGGGACGATGCTCTGGACATTTTGGATTCAGTAATCTGGCACAGAAAAAGAATCATACGTCTAGGAGGTAGAGAATATAAAAGTCAAACGGTAGAAGAAGAAATAGATTCTGAATTTGCTTCCCTCAAAACAGAGGAAGAAATCTGGGAAGAAAGATACCCAGAAGTTTTTGGCAAAAATGGTAAATTAGGCATAGTAAGAGATGTATACATGGAGATTGACACGGGGAATGCCCGCCCTATTAATCAGAGACCTTATCGCCTTCCCTTAAACAAAAAGCTGATAGTAGATAAGGAGATTGACGAAATGCTTGAGTTAGGTGTGATTGAACCAAGCTCGTCACCATGGGCTAGTCCCATAACTTTAGTACCTAAGAAAGATGGGGAAACCAGGTTCTGTTCAGATTTTAGAAAATTAAATTCTGTCACCAAGAAAGATGCCCACCCCCTACCAAATATACAAGATATCTTTGATAGTCTAACAGGAGCAGCGATCTTTTCCACTCTAGATCTCAAATCTGGGTATTGGCAAGTCCAAATGCACCCTGAAAGCATAGAGAAAACGGCCTTTGTCTGCCATAGAGGTTTATTTCAATGGCGTAGAATGCCTTTCGGATTAACTAATGCCCCGGCTGTGTTTCAAAGGGCAATGAACCGGATATTCGCCGAATATATTGGGAAATTTCTTGGTATATTCATCGATGACCTGGTGATTTATTCTAAAACACGGGAGGAGCACGAAAAACATCTCAAAATCATTTTTGACACTTTATCCGAACATGGTATTACCATCAAAAAGAGTAAATGTAAATTCTTTCAAGACAAGGTTGATCTTCTGGGCTTTCAGGTGTCTAAACAAGGGATAAATTCCCATCCGGACAAAGTCAAAGCCATTCGAGAAATGCTCCCGCCTGACAGTGTGTCCGCCATTAGATCTTTTCTAGGTTGTTGTGGATATTATCGTCAGTGTATTCCTGACTATGCAAGAATTGTAACACCTTTGGTGGCGTTAACAAAGAAACATGCTAGATTTAAATGGGGTCCTGAACAACAAGAAGCGTTCGAAACATTAAAAGACGTTCTTACTTCAGACCAAATCATGGCTCATCCACAACCTGGAAAAGCTTATAAGCTCTATACAGATGCCTGTCAGTACGCAGTGGGATCCATACTCGTCCAGTCTGACGAGAATGGAGTGGAAAGACCAGTTCAGTATATTTCAAAACAACTCTCAGGTCCCCAACTCAAATGGGCGACTATAGAAAAGGAGGCTTTTGCCATTATTTATGCTCTAACTAAACTTAGACCATATCTATATGGCAGTGATTTTACCATCTATACTGACCATAAACCCCTCAAATCGCTCTTTCTTGGTGAGGTTAAAAATACAAAAATTCAGCGTTGGGCTGTTTTAATAGCAGAATACGGTGCCCCCATCGAATATAGACAAGGTAAGAACAATGTACGGGCTGATATGTTATCTCGCATAAAGACTCATGAAACTTATGACCAGGGGGAGGGGAACGCTCTCAGTAATTTTGAAGTAGGTGCCCTCGAGGAAACAGAGGAAATCCCCTGGGAGTTTGATCAGCTTGAGCGAGAACAAGTCAGAACAGAGCAGCAACAGATGGCTGAGTATCAGTTGGGCCTAGAGGAGGTGGACGATTACACACTAATCAACGGATTATTGTTTACAATCATGTCCCCACCCAATAAACCAGCTTATCCTAGATTGGTGTTGCCGCAATCAGCTCGTTACAGAGTGATAAGAAGAGCACACACTGAAGTGGGCCATCAGGGAATGAGAAAAACCCTTGATAGGATATTAGAGGCCTACAAGTGGCCTACTATGAGGAAAGATACCCTCCGTGTGTTGAGTAATTGTGATAAGTGTGCAGTAAATCGTGCAGGTCAAGATAAGGTTGCTCCCACAGCTATGCCTATAGCAAGGTACCCAGGTCAGATAGTGGGAATGGATTTATGTGGTCCTTTTCCTGTTTCAGACAATGGGAATCGTTATATTATAGTTGTAATTGATCATTGTAGTGGATGGGCGGAAGTTAAACCTATTGATAGAAAAACTGGGAAAAATATAGCTGACTATCTGGCAAATGAATATGTACCCCGGTACGGGCCCCCAGAGGTAATCATTACTGACAGGGGTCTAGAATTCATGAATCAACAAGTCGAAGGTTATTTAAGATCCATTGGGACGCAAGTCAGACATACTTCTGGCTGGCACCCCCAAACTAACGGTAAGACGGAGAGGTTTAACAAAAGCTTTAAGAATATCCTAAAAAAATTCATCAATGCGCGACCAGCAGAGTGGGAGAATCAACTCGGACCCACACTTTGGGCCCATAGAGTCTCCACCTCTTCAGTCACGAATTTCACTCCCTATTTTCTCACCTTTGGTCGTCAACCCCCGGTCCCCTTTGTTAAGATCTTCCCTGGGCCGGATGGTACAGAACCCCAAGTGTTAAGTGAACGATTACAAGCCCTCACAGATGCTTTCCGGGTGGCTGCAGAAAATACTGAAGCCAGCCGTAAGTATAATTATGAGAGGCTTAGAGCTCGGGCAAATGCTGGTGACTTACGTGTAGGTGACTCAGTAGTTGTATTAGCAGGCGCCAGAGCGCCCCTAGATCCTAGATGGGATCATGGGTATACAGTCCTAGGTGTAAGGGGAGCTGTAGTGATCGTAAGAGACCCACAAGGTCAGAGAAAACTAATAAATCGGGAGAGAATAAAATTGGTATCTGGGGATATTGCTTGGGATACAGTTAGGAATAGGCAAAACAGGGCAGGCCAAGGCAGGCGCAATCGGGCGAGAATACGGGCTCGGGCAGTGAGGCCACTCCCCCCTGAACCTCCTGGGCAAAATCTAAATGTTGACCCCAATGCTTTAATACATGAACCTTTGCTTCCACCTGTGAATCAAGTCTATCTCCAGGCGGAAGATCCAGCTGTAGGTGGCGCTGCGGACGTGGAAATGGTACCGGAAGTCGAGGAAGAATTCTATTCAGCCGACGAAGATATGGGTAGTGACGTGGACCAACCAGAGGTTCCGGATCCGCCCCGTCGTCCTCCTTATAATGCTGACCAGAACCAAGCCTTGGTCATTCCACCACCGGCTCCAGCACCGTTCACACCACCTCAGATGAGGTACAGGACTCCTGCAAACATAGAAGAGACTCCAGTTAACCCAACTGGAAGAGCAACACCTAGGACTCCAAGTACTCCTCTACCACCTCCTCAGATACGCACCAGGTCTCAGACAAGGGCCTTGATAGCAGCTCCGCGGATTGTGCTCCCACCAGACAATCCTCAGCGTCATTTACATAGGCGTTTCCATGCCAAGCGGAGAGTGCCTGCTAGCCCTAGAGAGCCCAGTCCACTGAAGGAGAGCGAGCCTAAACCTGGAAAGAGAGCAAAAAGAACATCAGCTTCTACTGACCAAGTACCGGACACGCAGGCAACCTCAGCACCAGATGCACAAGATGGCGGTGGGGACAGTGACTAAGGGGTTACTGTTGCTCACCTGTTACCTCATTTGCAGCCAAGCAGACATCTTCGAGGAAGAAGGTGTGCTGGTATACTCGGCTGGGGAGGTAAGGGCCCTCACAGCAACATGGACTGCATTAATGTTCCTCCAGCCCCCTGCTCCTCCGCCTATGGAGTCGTGGCTCCACATCCTTGAAGCTAAGATGGAAGGACTACACGAGCAGCAAGTGGTAGGAATCACCGACCTCAGAACATGGCGGCTTCATGTTCAATTCATCAAGGATCATCTACCCACTCCACCAGTTCGCACGAAGCGAGCTCTACTAGGAGTGGTAGGAATGATCAGCCGATCTCTCTTCGGTACAGCTACCACAGACCAGATCGACGAGCTCCGAGCGGCAGTGGAGGCATCGCAGGCAGGCCTCAGTGTGATGTCTCACTTCCAGTCAGAGATGGTTTCTGTGGTAAACCAGACCCGTCTGTTCCTACGAGAGAATCGAGTCGACATCCAAAACCTGCAAGAGATAAGCCAAAATCTGACTGACCAGGTATCTGAAATTGTTCATCATTTAAATGGTTTTTCTAGAGATATTCATCGTATGCATATGAGAAGAGAGGTTGATCAGGCCCTAAGCCAAGTTGACCGCATTATGCTGGTATATTATAGGCAAATTGATTTATTCCATCGCCAGAGAACACACCTAGAGCACGGGTACTTGACTGATGAAATATTACCTGAAGTACATTTAAATGAGATTCTTCACCAATTGAGTGAGAGGGGACACCAACCAATAGACGATGTTCGTTGGTACTACAGAAGTGTACAAGTTCAAATCATATCTGAGTCAGACGAGCAATTAGTTTATCAGGTGGTCATCCCTGCAGTTTCGGCTACTAAGTATTTACACTATAAACTAAGGTATTTTCCTACCCCTTATGGGCCATCCTACCTCAAAATCATCAAGGGCATCGCTGAATTAGCGATGGACAGTGTCTCTAGTGGTGCCTCTTTTGTTCCTAACCACTGCATGGGATACAGCCCAGCTGTATGTTCCTCTGCGTTGGAGAACCTAAAACCAACATGTGAAACAGAAATAATTTTAGGCAAAGGTCCAGTAAAGTGTCAGATAGAGATTAAGAAGCGTGGCAATGTCAGTAACGAAATATTCAGAGATTTTGAACAACTGTCATCGGTTATCCTTGCAGTATACTTTCCAGTCGAGACTGTATTAAGGTGTATCAGTAAGAAACCTATAAGAAATGTTTTTACCAAACACACACGGGTCACAGTAAACAGTGGCTGCGTCTTATATAGTAAAGATTGGAGGGTGCGCAGCATCGAGCAACATAATTCCACGATCAGAATTCCACCCCCCAAAGCCCTGTCCCTACCCTCTCTCAACTTAACCTATAGAAAGTTCGAAGACTATCCTGAGCTGAAGCAACAACTCCAGTTCAACAGCAGAATCGACGTCCCCCTAATTTCTCTGACCGATATTCCCCTTCCTCCTACGGTGCAACCTTTTTCCTTCTCCGCATCCACCACATGGGGATTCGCGACCCTCATGCTCACCCTAGCAATCGTGATTGGATTGATAGGAGTGGTGGTGTATGTGAAGAGGAAGAGAGACGGCTCTTGCCTCCCTCTCTTAGGTAAACGTCCTAACCAGAGTCTAGATAGACTACCCAGTAAACCTTCTGCCCCTCTTCCCTCCTTCCCCAATGTCTTTTCTAATTTATACCCATCCCAACAGCAACCCGCTGAAGAGATTCCACTGCAAGATTCTGAACCCCAGTCCCTTGGCGGTACTGACGATCTCGAAAACCCGGAGACCCAACCCCTCCAAACTGACCCCTTATCCTCCTTTAGACAGAATACACCCCCAAAACCCCCTCGATCGATGGATATGAAGCAAAGATCTGCAGTACCCCGTGGAGTAGTGTGTTAAAACAACGACTCAGATGAATATGTGGTGTGAGATAAAATTAAGCCGATATAATGTTAGTCTTAAGTGCAAATGTGAGCAGATTCTGATTTTAAAATGTTTTGTAGTGCTAATTTAATTGGAATCTAATGGTAATAATTACAAAGGAGGTGTTGTCACGAAAGCTGTTTAGTTTACTCTAAAGCAGGCCTAGTGCTGGACTGTGGACAAAGTCCTCACCCCTTTCGTAGAATTTAATTAATTGGTCTAGTCACCAATTCCTACCTAGTAAGTACGCCCGGTGTTAGCTTGCAGTGGGACGCACTCTTCTGCTCAAGTTAGGGTGAGAAAGCTAGCTGTTATGTGAAGGAATAAGCCACCACTTGAGAGAGGACGATGAAGGACCCGTTCTCTGAAAGTAGGGTGAAGCAAAATGGGAGGTTGTCACGTTGTTGATGGAGTAGTGATACCACGGAGACCAGCCTAGGAACGGTCGGTAGTCACTAGACCGATGTGCACACCTCAGCGGGCCATTTTTGGGTCGAGAGAAGGGCTGAAAATATAAAAGAATCTTGTCAGTCTTCTAGACCAGAGGAGCCAGGCTCCCAAAGGAAATGTATAAGTATGTACCAGTGTCGCCACCTTGAGGATGTTCACGGCGACAGGTACCTAGAAAGTGTATAAGATACATGCTGCCACCTTACGGACGTTAAGTAGTGATAGGCAGCCCAAGAACGAGTAAAAGTATAAGGCAATATTCAAAGACTGCGTGAAAATGCCTGAGACGTTTCTACGGGGAGAACCCATAGACCAGCAAAGCCGAGATATTGATGAACAATACATTAAACTCAAAAGACAGTGCGGTAATACGCCACCTAGTGAAAACTCTTAAGAGACTGTGTTTACGAATTATCCGAGGCGGGTTCGCCGTACCTCAGTAATAATTTTTACGCTAAGGCATTGTAAAATCTTTAGCTATTATTTTGATTTAGGGGAGTGATTTCTTTCTCTCTACTTCTCTAGATTGTCCTATTTTTGCATTTTTCAATTGTATAAACATGTATGTACTTACGGGAGAAAGGGAGCCTCGATCCACATAGGGATGGCCGCTGTGAATTCGTCCGGCGGGCCAAAGGTTAAAAATCCCGTAGATAAAAATACTGGATCGAGGTGCCCCAACGTAAATAAAGGTCTCTCATGTGGAATTAGATATCGGGCATCAAACTCCCAAATCTAATGAAGCAAGAGGGTAGAATTTGACTGGGGATGGCAATGGATTCGTGAGTGGAAGAAAAGTGATGCCCACTTATGGTTCTAGGTCGGGGGTTCCGGTTCGGCAGAACTCGGTCAGCCAAGGGGGTCGCCGCTCGGTGATACTCGGGGTTGCTCGGGGGTTGTCGGCCGGAAACTAAAATGAGGGTTGCGTCGATGTGTTGTCTGCTCCTAGAGTGGTTCGGAGAACTATGTTGTACACAGTTCTCCGAACCAAATGAGATTGGGACGTATGTAAAATTGACAAGCCCAAATTGTCTAATTTTAAGTTAAAGTTGTCTCATTCAGCCAGACATTCGTCGCGCCCCTACCGGCCAGAAGGCTACCCACACTTTCTTACCGCCACAACGCTCGCGGATTTCTTATCATCCCAAAGTCCAAAGGTACAGGTGAGGTCCAGGTCTGACCGTTATCTCAAAGTCAATCACGTGGGAAAGGAGGGGAGGGGCTGACCGCCAGGTCAAGGGAGGGGAGGGAATACTGATTAAAGAGTGGGAGGGAGAGGGGAGGGGAGATAACCCCGTGACCTGGTCACCACCCAAAGAGATTGGTCAGAGTGGCAGTGGTCACTCTGAGCCTCGTTTTTAATAAGTGTCTGTCATTGTTATCCTGTGGCTGATTGGATCTCTAATGTAACCTGTCAATTAATTGGACCAACGAGACCAAAGCCAATCAGCGCAGGACCAGTGTATTTCGTCCTAATCTGTCTAGTATAAAAATAAAGGAAAGATGGAAATCGGTCTCTTCCGAGGCTGGTACTGATTTGAAGCATACATCTCTGTGTGTTGCGTTGATTAATTTCTCGCCCAACTACTGACCCTGAATTATTACGAAGAATGACCCGCATTTCTTCAATGTGACCACTGCAGTCAATATTATTTTGAAAATATTGACCTTGGTTTGCTGGTTTGCCGCTAGGGCGGGCCACAGGCGGTATTTCTACTGTATTGATCCCTAGCGGTGGATCCAGAACTATTATTGGTGGTTGGGGAATGTGGGCAGTGGTAGGGAGAGAGTGAAGAATAAGGAGAGAGAGAGGAAAGGGAGGGCAGGGAGAGAGGAGAATAAGGAGAGAGAGAGAGGGCAGAGAGGGCAGAGAGAGGAGAGAGAGCTGAAATATAGGAGAGAGAGAAGAGAGGGCAAGAGAGAGAGACAGTGGAGAGAGAGGAGGTCGAGAGGGAGGAGAGAGAGAGGGAGAAAGAAGATAGATGAGAGAGAGGAGAGAGGAGATGAAGGGGGAAAGAGAGAGAGGAGAGAGACAGAAGAGAGACAGGAGAGAGAAAGGGAGATAGAGATAGAGAGAAGAGAAGGGAGAGAAAGGAAAGAAAGCAGAAAGAGTAGAGAGGAGAGAAAAGAGGAGAGATATGGGGTAAAGAGGGAGGAAAGAGAGAGGAGAGAGGAGGGAGCAAAAGAGATTTTTTTTATTATGTTTTGTATTCAGGATGTTTATACAGCAAGGTCAAAGATAAGAGTGAGCAAGTATGAAATGCAAGAGATCGTACAGTGATATAATATAATGACATGGGCTCACGGGGTTTATTCAACTGGGAATAACCATGGTTTCCGCCCACTGCTGTGTCTAACTAATAGGAAATTTGGGAGTAAAGGAAAAGGAGAGGGTGAGGTGGGGAGAGGGTGAGGTGGGGACAGGGGGAGGTGGGGAGAGGGGGAGGTGAGGAGAGGAGAGAGGGCAGAGGGAAGAGAGAAACGGGGAAAGGTGACGGGGATTAGGGAGCGAATTGAGAGAAAGATAATGAAGAAGAGGACAGAAATGAGAGAGGGAGGTGGAGCAGCAGACTGAAGAAGGAGGGGCAGAAAGGGAGGAGGTTGATGAGGGAAAGAGAGAGGAATTCTATTTGTATACATTAATATTCCACATTCGTCCAATACGGCACGAGGCCACGAGGCCCTGGTTCCTCTCAATCTCCTCCATAGGGTAGGAGCTAAAGGGGGTGGGTGGAGATGGAGGGAGGGTGTGTGTGGGGGGGGGGGGAGGACTGTGGGGGGGGGAGGGATCAATGGCGTGTGGCGCGGGGCATGACGGGACGTGTAAAAGCAAGATAAAACCTGGTGGAGAGAAGATGCTGCGGGAATTACCCGCTCGAACTTAGGACCCCACGTGGTTCCTTGCTCAGTAAATAACCATGGTTATAACCGAATAACCATGGTTATAAGGGAGTGCGAACAGTGGGGGAACCCTCAGGTATCAGGCCTTCATGAACAACTCAAGTGTAATTCTCTCCTCCAATAATAAATATGTTTACGAGCAATAGTCAGTTCTATTATTGAACGACTTATTGAGTTTTTATTGAGTCTGGTACTGTGAGCCCTGGTTCTAGGGGAACCCCCGTGGTTATATGCATGGTTATACATGAGCTGCGATGTTCCCCTACTGCAGGGGTCTGTAAGGGAGGTTGGGAAGTGGATATGCTCCAGATATTGGTCGAGTGGAAATATGACTCTGGGCTTGAGACTATAAAACACAAGCTGCGGTACAAGAACATGAAGCACGTACAGCACTTACATACGTAGCCGTATACGTGCCACTTACATACGTAGCCGTATACGTGGCACTTAGAGCCGTACACGGTATATGCGTGGGTACTAAAGGCAAGACATTGCCGCACTAGACATTGTCTGTCGTCCAACACTCAATATTGGTCATTCTATCCCACCATGCACTGCAGCACACGTGACGGTTGCTAGGGACAGGGACGCGTTGCTAGGCAACTGTCAAAGCATATGTCAGTATTAGATGTCATCCTACATAGGGTGGTGAGAGAGGGGGGGGGGGTAGAGGAGGGGGGCTGGGGGTGGAGGGGGCAGGGGGGCGTGGTGTAAACCCAATATGATATAGTATCTATGATATAATATTCAAAATCCCATTATTCAGCAAACTATTGGAAACCAGAACATAATCAAACAAACAAAATTCCAATTATTCACAGATGACACCATAATGCATGCTTCAGACACACCCTGGAAGCAACACCACCGCTACAACAGGATCTAAATACCATGATTTACTGGTGTAAGATCAATAAAATCTCATTAAACCTGGAGAAATCAAAGATTCAGACATTTTTGAAAGCAAAACATGAGGTGGAAGAGAATGTATTGCGCCTGGATGTGACCCCAATGGAACATGTCCAAGTATACAAACACTTGGGTGTAGAGACAGAAACCTTACATTTAAATCATTAATAAATATAAAGAATTATAAATCTTAGCAAATCTCTAAATGAAGAGGTTGAATCATCAAAGAGACGTTGCTTCTGATTTATAAAGTGTTGGTTTTATTACCGTTAATAGACCAAACTTTGATTTATAAAGTATTGGTTTTATTACCGTTTATTACCGTTTATTACCGTTTATTATCGTTAATAGACCAAACTTCTCACGACTCACACACAACAAACAGCACAACCCTCAAATAATTCAAAATAAAATACTGCGCAGAATATATTCAAATATGATATTATAAACCTGAAATTTTTGTAAATGAAAAATTGATTTATTTTATATTATTTACGGGAGGTCGTTGGAAGAACTGCATATGCAGATGTCCTAACCCAATTCCTGAATTTTATTGTAATCTGTATACCGAACATAGTATTGCAAATGTAAATGTATTCTGAATAAAAGTATTATATAAATATATAAACAAATGTGTTCAATTTATTGTAATCTAAGTTTTAGCAACGTACTAGCTTCATTAAAGACGACTGTTGACCTGTTCGTTGCTCAGGTTCACTGGAGGCTACAGGAGGCAGACCAAGCCAGACCTCCCACAGTCCGGGAAGCTCTTTCCTTGTCGGAAATAACAGTTAATCTTAACACGGGCTTCCATCCAGGGCTAATGTCGATAAGATCGTTATTGAGAGGAATATACTGAGTTTAAAACATAGAAGAAGATTCACCTGGAAGAACTCCTTAGAGAGACATGTAGGCATCCTATTCTGAAATGATGTAATGTGATGATTCAGAATAAAAATACGATATATATTATATATAGAAGAAGATTACATATACTGCAGGCCACGGTCGAGCCAGATCCAGGACGCAGTGACTATAGAAATATAAACACAAGGCAGACTATCCCTGAAACAAATTATATCAAAAATGAGATCAGTATTTCCTTGATTAGCTAAAGAAGATTTATTACAATCAAATGTTATTAATAAGGGAAATCTACTCATGCTGTTCTGAGAATCATCAGTAAGAAAACAACTACTGAGCTTGATATTTATACACTATATGAATGTATTAGTAATGTAATTGTTACGTAAGGTTACTATAGCAGTGCACCACCTTCGTCCATGACGACTGCAGGTTCGTTCACTGCAGAACGTTAATGTAAAACGAACAGAAAGCTTGCAAACTTCCCTTAGCTGGAGAAATGCTTTCTGACAGCGACAAGAGCGACAATAAGAGTTTGTAATCTAATGTGTTATATTAAGATCCTTGTTGATAAGTGTGCTGAGGAGCTGCCTATTGGACACACAGTGTGACGTGCCAATGGATGTCAAATTGACTTTATTATTTTTTTTTGTTTTGACACATTTTATTCAGGTATTTAGAGACGGCATATGCCATTGCAAGTTTCACGGCTCGGGCTATTCCCGGTCTTCCTCCGCCACCTGAATTTTCACTAATACATATTGACATTGTTCTAGGTGTGGAAGCTTTAGGCCCTACATTAGGTTACAATTCAGTTCAGTTCATGTGTGGAAGCTTTACATTAGGTTACAATTCAGTTCATTACATGTGTGGAAGCTTTACATTAGGTTACAATTCAGTTCAGTTCATGTGTGGAAGCTTTACATTAGGTTACAATTCAGTTCAGTTCATGTGTGGAAGCTTTACATTAGGTTACAATTCAGTTCATTACATGTGTGGAAGCTTTACATTAGGTTACAATTCAGTTCATTTCATGTGTGGAAGCTTTACATTAGGTTACAATTCAGTTCATTACATGTGTGGAAGCTTTACATTAGGTTACAATTCAGTTCATTCCATGTGTGGAAGCTTTACATTAGGTTACAATTCAGTTCATCTCATGTGTGGAAGCTTTACATTAGGTTACAATTCAGTTCATTACATGTGTGGAAGCTTTACATTAGGTTACAATTCAGTTCATTACATGTGTGGAAGCTTTACATTAGGTTACAATTCAGTTCATTACATGTGTGGAAGCTTTACATTAGGTTACAATTCAGTTCATTACATGTGTGGAAGCTTTACATTAGGTTACAATTCAGTTCATCTCATGTGTGGAAGCTTTACATTAGGTTACAATTCAGTTCATTACATGTGTGGAAGCTTTACATTAGGTTACAATTCAGTTCATTACATGTGTGGAAGCTTTACATTAGGTTACAATTCAGTTCATTACATGTGTGGAAGCTTTACATTAGGTTACAATTCAGTCCATTACATGTGTGGAAGCTTTACATTAGGTTACAATTCAGTTCATTACATGTGTGGAAGCTTTACATTAGGTTACAATTCAGTTCATTACATGTGTGGAAGCTTTACATTAGGTTACAATTCAGTTCATTACATGTGTGGAAGCTTTACATTAGGTTACAATTCAGTTCATTACATGTGTGGAAGCTTTACATTAGGTTACAATTCAGTTCATTTCATGTGTGGAAGTGAATTAATAATGATGAGATGAGATGGATTAATGAGGTGAAAAATGTGTTATTTAGCTTTTAGATACTTTAGATACTTTATGATGATTCAAAGCCAGAAATAAAGATTTGTATTTCAATATTTGTCTATGTTAGACGCATTAATACAGCTATAACTCTCTAATATAAAGGTCTATGCTAGACGCATTAATACAGCTATAACTCTCTAATATTAAGTAACATGCAAACAATTCAGGTTACGGAGGAAGACAGGGATTACCCGAGACTTTTAACAACTTTGCCGTATGCCGCTTATCTTCCTGAATAATAACTTGCGTAAAAAAAGAAAATATAATAAATGTGTGAAGTCGCCAGAACATGTACAATTCCCCCTCACTAGTCCCCTCAAAAAACAAATTTCAGACGAAAATAAAGTTCAAAACTCAGTTCAACATAACCAAACAGATTGTTGGAATCAACCCAATACCATATACTCGAATTTACCTAGTATTAACCAAATTGCAGCCTAATTTAGCAGAATTTACTAAATGTGTACAGCTGCCAATTGTACATTTTCTGAAAATCTGACCCAAATAGTGAATGGAACTCGGCGCTAGTAATTACCTATTTATGGGACTCAATCTCATGCACTATATATGTGATGTGTTTCAGGAAAATGAGTCATAAGTCGCAAAAAATAGATTTTGAGATACTATTATATTTGAACAGATAAGATCAAGCTGATTCCAACGATAGTAAACTGTCTAATAATCCAATAAGTATTTCTAGATTTTAAGTTTGATATTTTCGTTTTTGAAAAAAAGAGTTTCCAATATTTATGGGGGTCAATAAACAGTAAAGTAACTAAATGTAGTCCATATGAGGACCTTTAAAACGAAAGGATATATTACATTGATTGTCCTGAAATTTCATAAATCGATTGATATAACTACAAGTGATAAACCCTAAAAAAAATAGAACATTCCAATTATGCGATTTTGTGATAAAAACACTTTGAAAAATATCAATTTTGCGACTTATGACTCATTTTCCTGAAACACATCACATATGAGTCAGATTTTCAGAAAATGTACAATTCACCTTCACCAATCCTCTCAAATAACCCAAATTTCAGACGAAAATAAAGTTCAAAATATAGTTCAACCTAACCAAACAGATTGCTAGAATCAACCCAATACCATATACTCGAATTTACCTAGTATTAACCAAATTGCAGCCTAATTTAGCAGAATTTACTAAATGTGTACAGCTGCCAATTGTACTTTTTCTGAAAATCTGACCCGTATACAGTTACTAACACATACTGCCATTCCCTCTAATGATGTGTACAGTTTAATGATGAAGTGAACCGTTAACACTTGGCCCCACTTAACGTGTAAATGTTAGTGTTATTTAGGCGCGTGGCCACGACTATGTAACGTGTTATTCACCTTAGCTTTAGTCAACACGTTATTTAACGCCTCCCCCCCGCCCTCCCCCCCCCCCCCCCGCGCCCACTACAGGCTATTCCTGCTGCATACCTCACTCCCCCCACCACAGGCTATTCCAGCCACATACCTCACTCCCACTGCACAGACCTTGGTCTACCGCACTATGCCTCCACCTGCGTCACTCTACGGCCGTCTACGTACACATACGTACACGTACACGTGTCTTACACCACAATACTGAGGTAGCATTATATCTGGGCTACGGTTCTTAACCAGAGATATTCAAATAAATATCATTTTTCGCGATTTGTGACTCATTTTTCGGAGACACATCATATTTGATGGTGTTACTTTTATTTAGTCGTTAATAAAAAGACGTACGTCAGTGGGGCCATCTCCCGGAGAGGCGAGTATCTCAAGCCCCACATTGGATACATTATGATAGGAGGAACAATCCGCCATTAGTTCAACCATCTAATGATGGCCCCTATCACATAGCTTCACATGTTGTCTTTATAAGTAATATCTTCTCTAAGTTGTCAAGATGGCACCGCATATGGGTCAGAATTTCAGAAAATGTACAATTGGCAGCTCTACACATATAGGAAATTCTGCTAAATTTGGCTAAAAAATACTGATGAATACTGAGCATATCTGTGTATATTGGTATCACATTGATTTAAAGTATCAGTTCTGTTATGTTAAACTGCATTTTGAAGCTTATTTCTGTCGTAAATGTGGGTTATTTGAGAGAATTGGTGAAGGCGAACTGTACATTTTCTGAAAATCTGACCCATACACCAGCTTAATTAAGGTGTTATATAAAGGTGGACGTTTAAGTCCTGTCCATAGTCACTTCCATCCAACCGATGGAGTAACTAGGGACTAAACGTGAGCACACGGGCTCTACTCTATAGTGTTATAGGGGGTTTGTACGTGTCACTGCGCATGTCTATTACAGTGCATGCTGGGATGGGTTCAGTTCAATTCTGATGTACTAATATTTACCATAGCAACATGTTTAACGAGAAATGCAAAGCGCTTTTAACTGATCTCTGAAAACCAATTCCACGAGAGCGAAGATGAGGTTTGGTGCCACGGCTATTTACATGATATTTACATGATATCATGTCAAGTATTCCATGATGAACATGTTAACTATGGCTTTCACACTGACACACATAACACATAACTAGAGTAGATATAAACGTTCTATAATAACAATGGTTGATTAGGTCCTTGTCTATATAGCAATCATTCAGTCATTGCCTGTGCTATGTGGTACAGGGTAATAGATACGTAATTACTGCCCTGAGTGTGGGGTACAGGGTAAAGGGTGGTCTCCACTGGCTGCGGTAAGCTCTGCCGTAAGCCTTGCGATGGTTTGTGCTGTTCCTGTAGGTGGAGAGGAATGACAAGGTCCTTGCCCACATGGTCAGTGAATGATGAAGGCAGGACCTCGCCACTCCTCAACAACACAGCACCATCACAAGGCTTACGGCAGAGCTTACTGCAGAGCTTACCGCAGAGCTTACCGCAGAGCTTACCGCAGCCAGTGGAGACCAGCCTTTAAACACATGTAATTACTGCCCTGAGTGTGTGGTAATATAGCACGGACGGGTTCAGGCCATAAATGATCTGGTTATATTTCATAATACAGAGTCAACTACAATATAATAAATACAGGCTGACTAACGAGTTGCTTGAAGGATTGTGAATATTGCACGAATTGCTTTATTTACGATATAACGATGTATATTTTGTAGAAATATTCCGTTATCAAAGTGCGACCTTATATGATGCTTTATCTCATTTTTGTTGTGTGTAGGCCTGCTTTACAACTCTATGATACTTTATTTTAACGCCAATGCGTATATTATATAATACATTCCTGAATAGGATGTCTGGTGCACTGCATACATCAGTCTATGGCGTTAGTAATGAAGGTTTATATATAAAACCTGAAGTACCTGAGACATAGGTTTACAGTTTCTGCTATAAGCAGTTGTTATAAAGACGGACCTGGTCCACTGCTGGACCTCGGCACTATACACCAAACTAAAGTTTCTCTATTCGGATTTGTATAGTTAGGGCATGTTTTTGATGAATATCTGAGATTTCATAATTTGGGCCTTTTGGCGGTAGGTTTTGATGTCAAGTCGGGAGGTCGGGAGGAATTGTCAATTTGCCTGAAAAATCGGGAGATCTCCCGCCAAGTCGGGAGGCTTGGCACCTCTGTAATAATAGTTGCAACATGATGATGATGTAGCGGTGGGTGTAACTTTAGGGGGAGGCGTGAGTGAGCAGTACCCGTATGTAGCTAGTCACTGAGTGGCAGTAATGAGCGATATTAGAGTAAAACATATAAACACAGCGCCACCAGCGGCGCTAATCACACCAAGTGTGTATACACAGCCCTGGTGGTGTGTAGGGGAACTAGTGTGTAGCACGTGGTGCATCACATGGTGTGATCACGTGGGGGGGGGGAATCACTGGGAGCTGCAGCTGCTGCAGGTTCAGTGTTACACGGGGATGTACGGGAGCAGTTATAGACGGGGATGTACGGGAGCAGTTAGACACAGCGGTGAGGCACTCATGGAGAGACTTAACCAGTAGTACTTGTCACATTAGGACAACTTTACCAGGTGGGTGTCTACCTTTAACACTCTCACTGTTTGACTCAATGAACCTCTCTCCCTTCTCTCTCACTGTTCCATGAACCTCTCTCCCTTCTCTCTCTCTCACTCTTCCATGAACCTCTCTCCCCCTTCTCTCTCACTCTTCCATGAACCTCTCTCCCCCTTCTCTCTCACTGTTCCATGAACCTCTCTCCCCCTTCTCTCTCTCACTGTTCCATGAGCCTCTCCCCCTTCTCTCTCTCACTGTTCCATGAACCTCTCTCCCTTCTCTCTCTCACTGTTCCATGAACCTCTCTCCCCCTTCTCTCTCACTGTTCCATGAACCTCTCCCCCTTCTCTCTCTCACTGTTCCATGAACCTCTCTCCCCCTTCTCTCTCTCACTGTTCCATGAACTTCTCTCCCTTCTCTCTCTCACTGTTCCATGAACCTCTCCCCCTTCTCTCTCTCACTGTTCCATGAACCTCTCTCCCCCTTCTCTCTCACTGTTCTATGAACCTCTCTCCCCCTTCTCTCTCTCACTGTTCCATGAACCTCTCCCCCTTCTCTCTCTCACTGTTCCATGAACCTCTCTCCCCCTTCTCTCTCTCACTGTTCCATGAACCTCTCCCCCTTCTCTCTCACTGTTCCATGAACCTCTCCCCCTTCTCTCTCTCACTGTTCCATGAACCTCTCTCCCCCTTCTCTCTCTCACTGTTCCATGAACTTCTCTCCCTTCTCTCTCTCACTGTTCCATGAACCTCTCCCCCTTCTCTCTCTCACTGTTCCATGAACCTCTCCCCCTTCTCTCTCACTGTTCCATGAACCTCTCTCCCCCTTCTCTCTCTCACTGTTCCATGAACCTCTCCCCCTTCTCTCTCTCACTGTTCCATGAACCTCTCTCCCCCTTCTCTCTCTCACTGTTCCATGAACCTCTCTCCCCCTTCTCTCTCTCACTGTTCCATGAACCTCTCCCCCTTCTCTCTCTCACTGTTCCATGAACCTCTCCCCCTTCTCTCTCACTGTTCCATTAACCTCTCTCCCTTCTCTCTCTCACTGTTCCATGAACCTCTCTCCCCCTTCTCTCTCACTGTTCCATGAACCTCTCTCCCCCTTCTCTCTCACTGTTCCATGAACCTCTCCCCCTTCTCTCTCTCACTGTTCCATGAACCTCTCCCCCTTCTCTCTCTCACTGTTCCATGAACCTCTCTCCCCCTTCTCTGTCTCACTGTTCCATGATCCTCTCCCCCTTCTCTCTCACTGTTCCATGAACCTCTCCCCCTTCTCTCTCTCACTGTTCCATGAACCTCTCTCCCCCTTCTCTCTCACAGTTCCATGAACCTCTCCCCCTTCTCTCTCTCACTGTTCCATGAACCTCTCTCCCTTCTCTCTCACTGTTCCATGAACCTCTCTCCCCCTTCTCTCTCACTGTTCCATGAACCTCTCTCCCCCTTCTCTCTCACTGTTCCATGAACCTCTCTCCCTTCTCTCTCTCACTGTTCCATGAACCTCTCCCCCTTCTCTCTCACTGTTCCATGAACCTCTCCCCCTTCTCTCTCACTGTTCCATGAACCTCTCCCCCTTCTCTCTCACTGTTCCATGAACCTCTCTCCCCATTCTCTCTCTCACTGTTCCATGAACCTCTCCCCCTTCTCTCTCTCACTGTTCCATGAACCGCTCCCCCTTCTCTCTCTCACTGTTCCATGAACCTCTCCCCCTTCTCTTTCACTGTTCCATGAACCTCTCCCCCTTCTCTCTCACTGTTCCATGAACCTCTCTCCCTTCTCTCTCACTGTTCCATGAACCTCTCTCCCTTCTCTCTCTCAATGTTCCATGAACCTCTCCCCCCTTCTCTCTCTCTCACTGTTCCATGAACCTCTCTCCCCTCTCTCTCACTGTTCCATGAACCTCTCTCCCTTCTCTCTCTCACTGTTCCATGAACCTCTCTCCCCCTTCTCTCTCTCACTGTTCCATGAACCTTTCTCCCCCTTCTCTCTCACTGTTCCATGAACCTCTCTCCCTTCTCTCTCACTGTTCCATGAACCTCTCTCCCCCTTCTCTCTCTCACTGTTCCATGAACCTCTCTCCCTTCTCTCTCTCAATGTTCCATGAACCTCTCCCCCCTTCTCACTCTCTCACTGTTCCATGAACCTCTCTCCCCTCTCTCTCACTGTTCCATGAACCTCTCTCCCTTCTCTCTCACTCTTCCATGAAACTCTCTCCCCCTTCTCTCTCACTGTTCCATGAACCTCTCTCCCCCTTCTCTCTCTCACTGTTCCATGAACCTCTCTCCCCCTTCTCTCTCACTGTTCCATGAACCTCTCTCCCTTCTCTCTCTCAATGTTCCATGAACCTCTCCCCCCCTTCTCTCTCTCTCACTGTTCCATGAACCTCTCTCCCCTCTCTCTCACTGTTCCATGAACTTCTCTCCCTTCTCTCTCTCACTGTTCCATGAACCTCTCCCCCTTCTCTCTCTCACTGTTCCATGAACCTCTCCCCCTTCTCTCTCTCACTGTTCCATGAACCTCTCCCCCTTCTCTCTCTCACTGTTCCATGAACCCCTCTCCCCCCCTTCTCTCTCACTGTTCCATAAACCTCTCCCCCTTCTCTCTCTCACTGTTCCATGAACCTCTCTCCCTTCTCTCTCTCACTGTTCCATGAACCTCTCTCCCCCTTCTCTCTCTCACTGTTCCATGAACCCCTCTCCCCCCCTTCTCTCTCACTGTTCCATAAACCTCTCCCCCTTCTCTCTCTCACTGTTCAGTGAACCTCTCCCCCTTCTCTTTCACTGTTCCATGAACCTCTCCCCCTTCTCTCTCACTGTTCCATGAACCTCTCTCCCTTCTCTCTCACTGTTCCATGAATCTCTCTCCCTTCTCTCTCTCAATGTTCCATGAACCTCTCCCCCCCTTCTCTCTCTCTCACTGTTCCATGAACCTCTCTCCCCTCTCTCTCACTGTTCCATGAACCTCTCTCCCTTCTCTCTCTCACTGTTCCATGAACCTCTCTCCCCCTTCTCTCTCTCACTGTTCCATGAACCTCTCTCCCCCTTCTCTCTCACTGTTCCATGAACCTCTCTCCCCCTTCTCTCTCTCACTGTTCCATGAACCTCTCTCCCCCTTCTCTCTCTCACTGTTCCATGAACCTCTCTCCCCCTTCTCTCTCTCACTGTTCCATGAACCTCTCTCCCCCTTCTCTCTCTCACTGTTCCATGAACCTCTCCCCCTTCTCTCTCTCACTGTTCCATGAACCTCTCTCCCCCTTCTCTCTCAGTGTTCCATGAACCTCTCTCCCCCTTCTCTCTCTCACTGTTCCATGAACCTCTCTCCCTTCTCTCTCTCACTGTTCCATGAACCTCTCCCCCCCTTCTCTCTCTCACTGTTCCATGAACCTCTCCCCCTTCTCTCTCTCACTGTTCCATGAACCTCTCTCCCCCTTCTCTCCCACTGTTCCATGAACCTCTCTACCCCTTCTCTCTCTCACTGTTCCATGAACCTCTCTCCCTTCTCTCTCACTGTTCCATGAACCTCTCTCCCTTCTCTCTCTCAATGTTCCATGAACCTCTCCCCCCCTTCTCTCTCTCTCACTGTTCCATGAACCTCTCTCCCCTCTCTCTCACTGTTCCATGAACCTCTCTCCCTTCTCTCTCTCACTGTTCCATGAACCTCTCTCCCCCTTCTCTCTCTCACTGTTCCATGAACCTCTCCCCCTTCTCTCTCTCACTGTTCCATGAACCTCTCTCCCCCTTCTCTCTCACTGTTCCATGAACCTCTCTCCCCCTTCTCTTTCACTGTTCCATGAACCTCTCCCCCTTCTCTCTCTCTCACTGTTCCATGAACCTCTCCCCCTTCTCTCTCACTGTTCCATGAACCTCTCTCCCTTCTCTCTCTCAATGTTCCATGAACCTCTCCCCCCCTTCTCTCTCTCACTGTTCCATGAACCTCTCTCCCCTCTCTCTCACTGTTCCATGAACCTCTCTCCCTTCTCTCTCTCACTGTTCCATGAACCTCTCTCCCCCTTCTCTCTCTCACTGTTCCATGAACCTTTCTCCCCCTTCTCTCTCACTGTTCCATGAACCTCTCTCCCCTCTCTCTCACTGTTCCATGAACCTCTCTCCCCCTTCTCTCTCTCACTGTTCCATGAACCTCTCTCCCCCTTCTCTCTCTCACTGTTCCATGAACCTCTCTCCCCTTCTCTCTCTCACTGTTCCATGAACCTCTCTCCCCCTTCTCTCTCACTGTTCCATGAACCTCTCTCCCCCTTCTCTCTTTCACTGTTCCATGAACCTCTCTCCCCTTCTCTCTCTCACTGTTCCATGAACCTCTCCCCCTTCTCTCTCTCACTGTTCCATGAACCTCTCTCCCTTCTCTCTCTCACTGTTCCATGAACCTCTCTCCCCCTTCACTCTCACTCTTCCATGAACCTCTCTCCCCCTTCTCTCTCTCTCACTGTTCCATGAACCTTTCTCCCCCTTCTCTCTCACTGTTCCATGAACCTCTCTCCCTTCTCTCTCACTGTTCCATGAACCTCTCTCCCCCTTCTCTCTCTCACTGTTCCATGAACCTCTCTCCCCCTTCTCTCTCACTGTTCCATGAACCTCTCCCCCTTCTCTCTCTCACTGTTCCATGAACCTCTCCCCCTTCTCTCTCTCACTGTTCCATGAACCTCTCTCCCCCTTCTCTCTCACTGTTCCATGAACCTCTCCCCCTTCTCTCTCTCACTGTTCCATGAACCTCTCTCCCCCTTCTCTCTCTCACTGTTCCATGAACCTCTCTCCCCCTTCTCTCTCACTGTTCCATGAACCTCTCCCCCTTCTCTCTCTCACTGTTCCATGAACCTCTCTCCCCCTTCTCTCTCACTGTTCCATGAACCTCTCTCCCTTCTCTCTCTCACTGTTCCATGAACCTCTCTCCCCCTTCTCTCTCTCACTGTTCCATGAACCTCTCTCCCCCTTCTCTCTCAGTGTTCCATGAACCTCTCTCCCCCTTCTCTCTCTCACTGTTCCATGAACCTCTCCCCCTTCTCTCTCTCACTGTTCCATGAACCTCTCTACCCCTTCTCTCTCACTGTTCCATGAACCTCTCTCCCCCTTCTCTCTCTCACTCGTCCATGAACCTCTCCCCCTTCTCTCTCTCACTGTTCCATGAACCTCTCCCCCTTCTCTCTCTCACTGTTCCATGAACCTCTCTCCCTTCTCTCTCTCTCACTGTTCCATGAACCTCTCTCCCCCTTCTCTCTCACTGTTCCATGAACCTCTCTCCCCCTTCTCTCTCTCACTGTTCCATGAACCTCTCTCCCCCTTCTCTCTCACTGTTCCATGAACCTCTCTCCCCCTTCTCTCTCTCACTGTTCCATGAACCTCTCTCCCCCTTCTCTCTCACTGTTCCATGAACCTCTCTCCCTTCTCTCTCTCAATGTTCCATGAACCTCTCTCCCCCTTCTCTCTCTCACTGTTCCATGAACTTCTCTCCCTTCTCTCTCTCACTGTTCCATGAACCTCTCTCCCTTCTCTCTCACTGTTCCATGAACCTCTCTCCCTTCTCTCTCTCAATGTTCCATGAACCTCTCCCCCCTTCTCTCTCTCTCACTGTTCCATGAACCTCTCTCCCCTCTCTCTCACTGTTCCATGAACCTCTCTCCCTTCTCTCTCTCACTGTTCCATGAACCTCTCTCCCCCTTCTCTCTCTCACTGTTCCATGAACCTTTCTCCCCTTTCTCTCTCACTGTTCCATGAACCTCTCTCCCTTCTCTCTCACTGTTCCATGAACCTCTCTCCCCCTTCTCTCTCTCACTGTTCCATGAACCTCTCTCCCTTCTCTCTCTCAATGTTCCATGAACCTCTCCCCCCTTCTCACTCTCTCACTGTTCCATGAACCTCTCTCCCCTCTCTCTCACTGTTCCATGAACCTCTCTCCCTTCTCTCTCACTCTTCCATGAAACTCTCTCCCCCTTCTCTCTCACTGTTCCATGAACCTCTCTCCCCCTTCTCTCTCTCACTGTTCCATGAACCTCTCTCCCCCTTCTCTCTCACTGTTCCATGAACCTCTCTCCCTTCTCTCTCTCAATGTTCCATGAACCTCTCCCCCCCTTCTCTCTCTCTCACTGTTCCATGAACCTCTCTCCCCTCTCTCTCACTGTTCCATGAACTTCTCTCCCTTCTCTCTCTCACTGTTCCATGAACCTCTCCCCCTTCTCTCTCTCACTGTTCCATGAACCTCTCCCCCTTCTCTCTCTCACTGTTCCATGAACCTCTCTCCCCTCTCTCTCACTGTTCCATGAACCTCTCCCCCTTCTCTCTCTCACTGTTCCATGAACCTCTACCCCTTCTCTCTCTCACTGTTCCATGAACCTCTCTCCCTTCTCTCTCACTGTTCCATTAACCTCTCCCCCTTCTCTCTCTCACTGTTCCATGAACCGCTCCCCCTTCTCTCTCTCACTGTTCCATGAACCTCTCCCCCTTCTCTCTCACTGTTCCATGAACCTCTCTCCCCCTTCTCTCTCTCACTGTTCCATGAACCTCTCCCCCTTCTCTCTCTCACTGTTCCATGAACCCCTCTCCCCCCCTTCTCTCTCACTGTTCCATAAACCTCTCCCCCTTCTCTCTCTCACTGTTCCATGAACCTCTCTCCCTTCTCTCTCTCACTGTTCCATGAACCTCTCTCCCCCTTCTCTCTCTCACTGTTCCATGAACCCCTCTCCCCCCCTTCTCTCTCACTGTTCCATAAACCTCTCCCCCTTCTCTCTCTCACTGTTCAGTGAACCTCTCCCCCTTCTCTTTCACTGTTCCATGAACCTCTCCCCCTTCTCTCTCACTGTTCCATGAACCTCTCTCCCTTCTCTCTCACTGTTCCATGAACCTCTCTCCCTTCTCTCTCTCAATGTTCCATGAACCTCTCCCCCCCTTCTCTCTCTCTCACTGTTCCATGAACCTCTCTCCCCTCTCTCTCACTGTTCCATGAACCTCTCTCCCTTCTCTCTCTCACTGTTCCATGAACCTCTCTCCCCCTTCTCTCTCTCACTGTTCCATGAACCTCTCTCCCCCTTCTCTCTCTCACTGTTCCATGAACCTCTCTCCCCCTTCTCTCTCTCACTGTTCCATGAACCTCTCTCCCCCTTCTCTCTCTCACTGTTCCATGAACCTTTCTCCCCCTTCTCTCTCACTGTTCCATGAACCTCTCTCCCTTCTCTCTCACTGTTCCATGAACCTCTCTCCCCCTTCTCTCTCTCACTGTTCCATGAACCTCTCTCCCCCTTCTCTCTCACTGTTCCATGAACCTCTCCCCCTTCTCTCTCTCACTGTTCCATGAACCTCTCTCCCCCTTCTCTCTCAGTGTTCCATGAACCTCTCTCCCCCTTCTCTCTCTCACTGTTCCATGAACCTCTCTCCCTTCTCTCTCTCACTGTTCCATGAACCTCTCCCCCCCTTCTCTCTCTCACTGTTCCATGAACCTCTCCCCCTTCTCTCTCTCACTGTTCCATGAACCTCTCTCCCCCTTCTCTCCCACTGTTCCATGAACCTCTCTCCCTTCTCTCTCTCTCACTGTTCCATGAACCTCTCTCCCTTCTCTCTCACTCTTCCATGAACCTCTCTCCCCCTTCTCTCTCTCACTGTTCGATGAACCTCTCCCCCTTCTCTCTCTCACTGTTCCATGAACCTCTCTCCCTTCTCTCTCACTCTTCCATGAACCTCTCTCCCCCTTCTCTCTCTCACTGTTCCATGAACCTCTCTCCCTTCTCTCTCTCACTCTTCCATGAACCTGTCCCCCTTCTCTCTCTCACTGTTCCATGAACCTCTCTCCCTTCTCTCTCACTGTTCCATGAACCTCTCTCCCTTCTCTCTCTCACTGTTCCATGAACCTCCCTCCCTTCTCTCTCACTGTTCCATGAACCTCTCTCCCCCTTCTCTCTCTCACTGTTCCATGAACCTCTCTCCCTTCTCTCTCTCTCACTGTTCCATGAACCTCTCTCCCTTCTCTCTCACTCTTCCATGAACCTCTCTCCCCCTTCTCTCTCTCACTGTTCGATGAACCTCTCCCCCTTCTCTCTCTCACTGTTCCATGAACCTCTCTCCCTTCTCTCTCACTCTTCCATGAACCTCTCTCCCCCTTCTCTCTCTCACTGTTCCATGAACCTCTCTCCCTTCTCTCTCTCACTCTTCCATGAACCTGTCCCCCTTCTCTCTCTCACTGTTCCATGAACCTCTCTCTCCCTTCTCTCTCTCACTGTTCCATGAACCTCTCCCCCTTCTCTCTCTCACTGTTCCATGAACCTCTCTACCCCTTCTCTCTCTCACTGTTCCATGAACCTCTCTCTCCCTTCTCTCTCTCACTGTTCCATGAACCTCTCCCCCTTCTCTCTCTCACTGTTCCATGAACCTCTCTCCCCCTTCTCTCTCACTGTTCCATGAAACTCTCTCCCCCTTCTCTCTCACTGTTCCATGAACCTCTCTCCCCCTTCTCTCTCTCACTGTTCCATGAACCTCTCTACCCCTTCTCTCTCTCACTGTTCCATGAACCTCTCTCCCCCTTCTCTCTCTCACTGTTCCATGAACCTCTCTCCCCCCCTTCTCTCTCTCACTGTTCCATGAACCTCTCTCCCCCCCTTCTCTCTCTCACTGTTCCATGAACCTCTCTCCCCCTTCTCTTTCTCACTGTTCCATGAACCTCTCTCCCCCTTCTCTCTCTCACTGTTCCATGAACCTCTCTCCCTTCTCTCTCTCACTCTTCCATGAACCTCTCTCCCCTCTCTCTCACTGTTCCATGAACCTCTCTCCCACTTCTCTCTCTCACTGTTCCATGAACCTCTCCCCCTTCTCTCTCTCACTGTTCCATGAACCTCTCCCCCTTCTCTCTCTCACTGTTCCATGAACCTCTCTCCCCCTTCTCTCTCACTGTTCCATGAACCTCTCTCTCTTCTCTCTCTCACTGTTCCATGATCCTCTCTCTCCCTTCTCTCTCTCACTGTTCCATGAACCTCTCCCCCTTCTCTCTCTCACTGTTCCATGAACCTCTCTCCCCCTTCTCTCTCTCACTGTTCCATGAACCTCTCCCCCTTCTCTCTCACTGTTCCATGAACCTCTCTCCCTTCTCTCTCTCACTGTTCCATGAACCTCTCCCCCTTCTCTCTCTCACTGTTCCATGAACCTCTCCCCCTTCTCTCTCTCACTGTTCCATGAACCTCTCTCCCCCTTCTCTCTCTCACTGTTCCATGAACCTCTCTCCCTTCTCTCTCTCACTGTTCCATGAACCTCTCTCCCTTCTCTCTCTCACTGTTCCATGAACCTCTCTCCCTTCTCTCTCTCTGTTCCATGAACCTCTCCCCCCCTTCTCTCTCTCACTGTTCCATGAATTTCTCTCCCCCTTCTCTCTCACTGTTCCATGAACCTCTCTCCCCCTTCTCTCTCTCACTGTTCCATGAACCTCTCTCCCCCTTCTCTCTCACTGTTCCATGAACCTCTCTCCCCTCTCTCTCACTGTTCCATGAACCTCTCTCCCTTCTCTCTCTCACTGTTCCATGAACCTCTCTCCCTTCTCTCTCTCACTGTTCCATGAACCTCTCTCCCTTCTCTCTCTCTGTTCCATGAACCTCTCCCCCCCTTCTCTCTCTCACTGTTCCATGAATTTCTCTCCCCCTTCTCTCTCTCACTGTTCCTTGAACCTCTCTCCCCCTTCTCTCTCTCACTGTTCCATGAACCTCTCTCCCCCTTCTCTCTCACTGTTCCATGAACCTCTCTCCCCTCTCTCTCACTGTTCCATGAACCTCTCTCCCTTCTCTCTCTCACTGTTCCATCAACCTCTCTCTCCCTTCTCTCTCTCACTGTTCCATTAACCTCTCCCCCTTCTCTCTCTCTGTTTTGCCTCTATGGACTTCTCTTGAACTTCTCGCACTGTTCTGAGTTAATGAACTTCTCTCCTGAACTTCTTTCTCATTGTTTACGTTTTCTTTGCATGTATCTCCTCTCTCCCTTCCCTCCACTCACTATTTCTTTTCTCTCTGGCCTTATCTCTCCCTGGTCTTTATGTTGTCTATATATATCCTGTCTCGTCTTTTTTTCCTTTTCTTCTCTCTCCATCTTCTCCCTCCTCTCTCTTTCCCCTTCCTTCCGCTCCCTCTCTCTTTGACCCTCTCTCTCTGTTCTGTTTTTCCTCTAGCTAAACCCTCTCTCCTCTCCCCTCTCTCGTTCTTGCATCTTTCTCACCACCATCCCCTCTCCTCCACTTTCCACCATTTCCTCCCTTTCTCTCTATCATCTCTCTCCCCCTTTATTTCTGTCCTCTCTGTCCTTACTGTCTCTCCCTTTCTACGTACCATCTGCCTCCCTCTCTTCCCTTCCCTCTCTCTCCCTCTCTCTCCCTCTCTCTCCCTCTCTCTCCCTCGCTCTCCCTCTTTTCCTCTCTCTCCCTCTCATCTCTCTCTCCAGTCTCTTCCTCCCTTTCCTTCCCTCTCTCTCATTGTCTTCCCTTCCCTCTCTCTCCCTCTCTTCCCCTCGCTCTCTCTCTGTCCTCTCTCTGTCCTCTCTCTTTCCCTCTTCTCTGTCTCCCTCTCCTCTCTCTTCTCTCCCTCCCTCTCTCTTCTTTCCCTTTCTCTCCTCTCTCTCTCCAGCCTCTCCCTCCCCTCCCTCCCCTTGCTCCCTCTCTCTCTTCTCTCCCCTCTCTCTCCCCCCCTCTCTCTTCTTTCCCTCTCTCTCCTCTGTCTCTCTCCACTCTCTCCCTCCCCTTTCTCTCCCCTCTCTCTCTTCTCTCCCCTTTCTCTTCCCCTCCCTCTGTTTTTTTCTCTTGTCGTTCCATCTCTCTTCTTTTTCTCTCCTCTATCCCCCTCTTTCTTCTTTCTCCTCTCTCTCTCTTTCACTTCTGTCCCTCTCTATTCCACCTCTCTCCACGTGCCTCCTCTCTCTCCGTCTCTCTCCCTTTTCCTTCCCCAATGGACTCTTCACCTCTCCCCCCTCTTCCACCCCATCCCCGCCCCTTCCCCCTTACCTCTTCCTCCCTCAGTTCCCCCCTTCCCCCCCCCCCCTTCCCCGCCTTCCCCGCCTTCCCCCCCCCCTTCCCTCAGTTCCCCCCTCCCCCCCTTCCCCCGGTTCCCCCCCCATTACCCCCTCCTGATCCCTACATCCGTTACAATGACTTTTCTCCGTACTTTTTCCTGCTGCTGCCGGTGCAATGAAAGGCTGCGCCCCGCCATACGTCTAGAGACAAGTGTCTTGCTCCATTACTCCTTCATTCAACCAACACAAAGCCTGCATGTGTATAATAACGCCTGACATTAACAACCAACAGCTTTTGTAGCTCATAAATACACAGCTTTCATACACCTGTCAATCATGTAATGAAGCAGACTTTATGTAAGTTGGAGAAAGTTGTAACTTAAGCTTGAGACATGGGTCCGGCCGGGACATGTGTACACTGTCTAGAATCAACATTTATATTTGAGAAGATCTTTTACAGGTTTTATGCTGTTTTCACTACGTTTGTTGTCACCATTTGATCATTTGAGATATGTACAAATAAAGTGAATAATTAATGTCACATTCTGGCAGGACATTTTATTAGAACAAGGTTACTTGTGGGTCAGTACAAGGTCACTTGTGGGTCAGTACAAGGTCACCTGTAGGTCAGTACAGGGTCACTTGTGGGTTAGTACAAGGTCACTTGTGGGTCAGTACAAGGTCACTTGTGGGTCAGTGTAGGGTCACTTGTGGGTCAGTCAAAGGTCACCTGTAGGTCAGTACAAGGTTAGCACAGGGGCACTTGTGGGTCAGTACAAGGTCACTTGTGGGTCAGTACAAGATCACCTGTAGGTCAGTACAGGGTCACTTGTGGGTCAGTACAAGGTCACCTGTAGGTCAGTACAGGGTCACTTGTGGGTCAGTACAAGGTCACTTGTGGGTCAGTACAGGGTCACTTGTGGGTTAGTACAAGGGTAGCACAGGGGCACTTGTAGGTCAGTACAAGATCACCTGTAGGTCAGTACAGGGTCACTTGTGGGTCAGTACAAGGTCACCTGTAGGTCAGTACAAGGTCCCTTGTGGGTCAGTACAAGGTCACTTGTGGGTCAGTACAAGATCACTTGTTGGTCAGTACAGGGTCACTTGTAGGTCAGTACAAGGTTAGCACAGGGGCACTTGTAGGTCAGTACAAGGTCACTTGTGGGTCAGTACAGGGTCACTTGTGGGTCAGTACAAGGTCACTTGAGGATCAGTACAAGGTCACTTGTGGGTCAGTACAGGGTTAATCATGAGTCATTACATGGTCACAACAAGGTCAAACAAGGTAGAGCCTGTTATAGTAAGTAGTGGTAGTTGTAAATTTAGTTGTACAAAAAGTAAAACTCAATTTAAACTGAGCAGATTTAAAAGAACTCAAGAATGTGAGAGTCACAAACTCAAGTCGAGGAGCAGTGAGTAAGTGGCAGAGAGTCTAGTGGAGCAGCAGAACAGAGCTTCAGCTCTTCCTGTAAAGACAGGATTCCCTCTGTCAGCAGATCACCCCATGCAAGGACATCTGCTCAGTGGAAATGGAGCTTTACTCTCAGTATACAACAGTTGTATTACAGTGTAGGCTACAGTGGTACAGAACAGTGGATTTGGAGCGTTACTCTCAGTATACAACAGTTGTATTACAGTGTTGGCTACAGTGGTACAGAACAGTGGAACTGGAGCTTTACTCTCAGTATACAACAGTTGAAATACAGTGTGGGCTGCAGTGGTACAGAACAGTGGACCTGGAGCTTTACTCCCAGTATACAACAGTTGAAATACAGTGTGGGCTGCAGTGGTACAGAACAGTGGAACTGGAGCGTTACTCTCAGTATACAACAGTTGTATTACAGTGTTGGCTGCAGTGGTACAGAACAGTGCACCTGGAGCTTTACTCCCAGTATACAACAGTTGTAATACAGTGTTGGCTGCAGTGGTACAGAACAGTGGACCTGGAGCTTTACTCGCAGTATACAACAGTTGTAATACAGTGTTGGCTGCAGTGGTACAGAACAGTGGAACTGGAGCTTTACTCTCAGTGCTGCAGTGGTACAGAACTGAGCCTGTAGTATTGCCTTAAGTACACAGCAGTGAGGAAACAACAATTCTTATATTTAGTCTCAGAATCCTCCGCCAGGGTAAAAATCAATATGGCGGACTTGTGTATGTAATACTCTACCACTAGATGTCTCTGATGTAAAGTGTGGGATAGAGTCCACCTAGTGGTGACCTTTGTAATCATCTGTGTGTATGTCATTTGATGGAAGAACTACAAGGTCGTTCGACAAGGTCAGGTAATGTTATACATCGACGTCAGTGACGTTAGAAGACGTCATGTATAATACATCATTACAGCTGGGAGTGGAAAGGGTAAAAGTTGTGGGTGGGTGGCGTTAGAGCGGGTATGGATCAATGGTGCAAGATCCAGGTACAATATCGGGGCAGGGGGAAACGGAAGTTGGATACCGGAAGTAGGTGATGGAATAATGTGTGGGGGCTGAAGGGAAACATCATTTGTGAATATTTTTTAGTCATTTGTGACAAAATACATCTGTTGACCCCACCCTTCCCACGTTGTACCCCACCCCCACCCAGCAGCCCTCACCACCACTAAGACATCCATCATGTCGTCCCCCACAAGTCGTCCCATAGTTACAGCTCATCATCTCATGGTATCTTATCTACCGCCCTATGATCTACTGCACATCTCTCACCCTGCTCCACCTTATCCTGTCTCTATAGCCCTCCCTACTGCTCTCCCTCTCTCCTCTCTCCCCTCTCTCCCTCTTTCTCCTCTCTCTCCTCTCTCTCCTCTCTCTCCCCTCTCTCCCTCTTTCTCCTCTCTCTCCTCTCTCTCCTCTCTCTCCTCTCTCTCCTCTCTCTCCTCTCTCTGACCCCTACTACCCCCATCACTGACCCCTACTACCCCCATCACTGACCCCTACTACCACCATCACTGACCCCTACTACCCCCATCACTGACCCCTACTACCCCCATAACTGACCCCTACTACCCCCATCACTGACCCCTACTACCCCCATCACTGACCCCTACTACCACCATCACTGACCCCTACTACCCCCATCACTGACCCCTACTACCACCATCACTGACCCCTACTACCACCATCACTGACCCCTACTACCCCCATCACTGACCCCTACTACCCCCATCACTGACCCCTACTACCACCATCACTGACCCCTACTACCCCCATCACTGACCCCTACTACCCCCATCACTGACCCCTACTACCCCCATCACTGACCCCTACTACCCCCATCACTGACCCCTACTACCCCCATCACTGACCCCTACTACCACCATCACTGACCCCTACTACCCCCATCACTGACCCCTACTACCACCATCACTGACCCCTACTACCACCATCACTGACCCCTACTACCCCCATCACTGACCCCTACTACCCCCATCACTGACCCCTACTACCACCATCACTGACCCCTACTACCCCCATCACTGACCCCTACTACCCCCATCACTGACCCCTACTACCCCCATCACTGACCCCTACTACCACCATCACTGACCCCTACTACCCCCATCACTGACCCCTACTACCACCATCACTGACCCCTACTACCCCCATCACTGACCCCTACTACCACCATCACTGACCCCTACTACCCCCATCACTGACCCCTACTACCCCCATCACTGACCCCTACTACCACCATCACTGACCCCTACTACCACCATCAATTACGCTAAGAGGTGTGTCAATACGTTCCCAACGTATGTCTATTTCACGCTAAAATAATGGACAATTATCATTTCATTTTTATGTACAAATGAGCGGGAGGTGTTTTTCTTTGTATACAGGTGTAACACACTACTCACATTCATGAAATTGTGTGGTTTTTTTGCCCTCTGAAAACACCTCTCCACCACTAAAACTTATAGAATTCTGCCATTACATACGGCCCACCCTATCGTGAGAAACTAGCGTTTACGTTTAACGTTGAAAGAATGCTCATATTATTGTTCAATGCGACCTGCACACCCATTACCATTCTGCCCTCATGGTCCCGCGTTCACACTAACATTGGCTGCAGTTCTATATATTAAGCTTAATTAGGGTCGCATTGCACTGACTCGGCCGCAGGAACGTTAATCAAATATGATTTGCGCACACCGGGTTATGGTGTTGTTTCTTTTTGTTTTTTTTTTGTTTTGGACAGCTGGTTGATTTCCTACCGTACATATATGGTACATGATTGGATTTAAGAGATGTTCAGTAGGACGATACACAATACTAGAATATGTCAGATCATGGTGTCATTAGTGACGTCATAACATATGCTGACGTCAGAGATATTAGTGTAATAGGGTATTAGGTAAAACGATATGATTGGTTGTTAAGAGTCATGTGACACTGTTATAAAGACTAAGAATACGTGATAATTGGATATTTAGTCTTCAATTTCATAAAATTGTTCTAATTTCGCCCGGTAATGACGCAACAGTAGCTGTAACCATGGAGATACGGGCGTGGTTACGCTATTGCGTGACACAAGGCGTGGATATGGGTGGATATGGGTGGATATGGGTGGATATGGGTGGATATGGGTGGATATGGGTGGATATAGGTGGATATGGGTTGTGATATTGTAACGTGACACCTGAATATGCTGATGAAGCACTTTATTACTCAGTTTAAGATTACTCAGTATTGGTTCCTCTTCAGCCGATAGGGGGCTGCACCATGCAGTGGTTCTCTAAGCGGCACCAGGGGGCGTAGGATGAACAAATGAAACACGTGGATATATTTAATACACTGTCGGGAAGTTTGGTTCATGTATTCATGCAACTAACAGCGCTAAGCACCTCACACATGAGGATATTCCAACATAGAGATCTTGTGAATAACCCACTGTCAGAAATACAGTCTAGGTCCAAAGTTGAGAGAGTCCCTTCAAGGGAAGAAAAAGCCTCTCGCCTCAAACCACAAAGTGCCATTATAATTCCATTAAGACCGCAAAGTGCCATTATATTCCCATTAAAACGCCTAGTAATAGGCGAGGAAACCGTAGGCATCCAATGACTGAGATACCATTATTATCTGAGGGTTTGGACCTAGAGTGAATATTAACTGTGCGACTTGTGATATGTCTGTAATACACTATGTAGATGGAATGTACCGTAGTAGAAGGTATTTATGGTTCAGGTCGCCTAGAAATTTACATGAATCTTGACTTTGAGGTTCTATTACAGAAACTGTACTAAACTCTAAGCAATTCTCAACGTCCAGTGATAGTGGCATAGAAGTACCTATAGCCGCATTGCCATGCATGACAGACATTAGCTTGCTAGTCAGGCATTACTATTCATATGCTCCGCCTCCTCAGCACATATTCTTAAAGGGTTTTTTTGCAGGAATAACGTTCTTAGATTCAAGTCATAATTAACCAACACTTCGGTGTGGCCTCAATTATTCTATGAAGGAAACGGGAGGTCTAAATGTATATTTCTCAGACTTGTTAGGTTTTATACTAATTTACTGTTAAATTTGCCACCAATGTGACAGCAATTGTACATGTAAGATGTTATTACGTCATGGCCAGTCTGTATGTTCATATCAATATTACCTCACTGTGAGAGGTAATATGCCTGTGAGAGGTAATATAACTGTGTGAGGTAATATGACTGTGAGAGGTAATATAACTGTGAGAGGTAATATAACTGTGTGAGGTAATATGCCTGTGAGAGGTAATATGGCTGTGAGAGGTAATATGCCTGTAAGAGGTAATATAACTGTGAGATGTAATATGCCTGTGAGAGGTAATATGCCTGTGAGAGGTAATATAACTGTGAGATGTAATATGCCTGTGAGAGGTAATATGCCTGTGAGAGGTAATATGTTTGTGAGAGGTTATATGCCTGTGAGAGGTAATATAACTGTGAGAGGTAATATGGCTGTGAGAGGTAATATGCCTGTAAGAGGTAATATAACTGTGAGAGGTAATATGCCTGTGAGAGGTAATATGTTTGTGAGAGGTAATATAACTGTGAGATGTAATATGCCTGTGAGATGTAATATAACTGTGAGATGTAATATAACTGTGAGAGGTAATATAACTGTGAGAGGTAATATAACTGTGAGAGGTAATATGCCTGTGAGAGGTAATATGACTGTGAGATGTAATATAACTGTGAGAGGTAATATAACTGTGAGAGGTAATATAACTGTGAGATGTAATATGCCTGTGAGAGGTAATATGCCTGTGAGAGGTAATATGCCTGTGAGAGGTAATATAACTGTGAGAGGTAATATAACTGTGAGAGGTAATATGCCTGTGAGAGGTAATATAACTGTGAGAGGTAATATGCCTGTGAGAGGTAATATGCCTGTGTGAGGTAATATGACTGTGTGAGGTAATATGACTGTGTGGTAATATAACTGTGAGAGGTAATATAACTGTGAGAGGTAATATGCCTGTAAGAGGTAATATAACTGTGAGAGGTAATATGCCTGTGAGAGGTAATATGCCTGTGTGAGGTAATATGACTGTGTGAGGTAATATGACTGTGTGAGGTAATATAACTGTGAGAGGTAATATAACTGTGAGAGGTAATATGCCTGTGAGAGGTAATATAACTGTGAGAGGTAATATAACTGTGGGAGGTAAAATGCCTGTGAGAGGTAATATGACTGTGTGAGGTTATATGACTGTGTGAGGTAATATGCCTGTGTGAGGTAATATGACTGTGTGAGGTAATATAACTGTGAGAGGTAATATGCCTGTGAGAGGTAATATGTTTGTGAGAGGTTATATGCCTGTGAGAGGTAATATAACTGTGAGAGGTAATATGGCTGTGAGAGGTAATATGCCTGTAAGAGGTAATATAACTGTGAGAGGTAATATGCCTGTGAGAGGTAATATGTTTGTGAGAGGTAATATAACTGTGAGATGTAATATGCCTGTGAGAGGTGCATATCACAGCATTATATGACAATGCAAGTATTTCATATCATAGTAATCCATCTGGAGCTCTGACATTGATCCAACTCAATTCCCTTGTTCTATAATTGTGCCGTTATGTTGGCCAGGGACAATAAGTCTTACCAATGCAACTTGAGTATTTTACTTTACTAGTAATTGTCCACACAAAAGTATTGCAAAATGTTTTTCAGGAATAAAAATATCAAAATTAAAATATGGAAATACGTGTCACATGTACTAATGTTCACCATCTTTGGAATCTCACTTGATCTCATCTTTTTAAATATAAAGTTATATAAATTCCACTTTATAATCTTCCTGGTCCATAGTTACCATACACAACAGAATAATAATATTAATATTTTAACGAATAATCCTCATCACAAGATCTCTACATTAGTCATCAGTATATAATAAACAAAGAATGTCTGAGCTTATCCTTAATTCCCTTTTATTCCTCATCACAACACATCCACTCTACCCATAATGCACTGCTCCTAGAGTCAATATGGCCGCTATTCCAGCCTCGTTATGACTGACAAAATGAATAAATTAAACTTTGTCCGACTTCTGTGGTTTGCTCTAACAAGCCGCACAAAGGTCAGCCATTGTAGCCCTGGAATTATGGGTAATGTTGCTATGGTAACCAGATAACTGGAGACACCTGACGGACAGAAAATAAACTCGAGTGTCACATGACATTTATCTATTTATAGCATGATTAATGTTCAGTATGGCGGCGGGTAAAGATGAAGAGAAATAAATGTTTGTGAATGATCTGGTGGGCGGTAACACGGCTAACGAGGGCAAGAAAGTGGGGTAGAAAATTAGTCATATAAATGTGATGTGTTTCAGGAAAATTAGTCATAAGTCGCAAAAAATAGATTTTGAGATATCATCATATTTGAAAAGATGAGATCAAGCCGATTCCAATGATAGTAAACAGTCTAATAATCTCATAAGTATTTCTAGATTTTAAGTTTGATATTTTCGTTTTTGAAAAAAAAAAAAATCAATATTTCTTGGGGTCACTAAACAGTAAAGTAACTAAATGTAGTCCATATGAGGACCTTTAAAACAAAAGGATATATTACATAGATTATCCTGAAATTTGATACATCGATTGATATAGGTATAAGTGATAAACTCTGAAAGAATCAGAACAGTCCAATCATGTGATCTTGTGAAAAAAACACTGAAAAATATCAATTTTGCGACTTATGACTCATTTTCCTGAAACACATCACAAATATGAAGCTTTCTGTGACTGAAGCAGAAAATAGCTTTATAATGATGTGATGCATGTGGACATAGAAAACCAAATCATGACAGGAACTCAAATATTCTTTATTAGTTGCTGCTTTTCACAAGATTGTATGATACATGTGTACCATGTGACCTCCTATACTTGGAGCAAGTGAATAGCATTGGTATGCAATACGACTAATCACATGGCACCACTGTCTCACGTCATTGATATCATGTACATATGTAATAAATGCTAATATTTCACCATTTCTACTTACAGGTGAGTTTCCATGGCAACCCGAGAGATGATGAGGTCAGAGTTTCTCTAATAAGATAATATGACATACAGGGTGAATATAACATTAATCACTTAATCAGGTCTGGTGCTATAACCAGGCAGAGTTACTATAATAAGATAATACGACATACAAGGTTTATATAACATTGATCACTTAATCAGGTCTGGTGCTATAACCAGGCAGAGTTACTATAATAAGATAATACGACATACAGGGTGAATATAACATTAATCACTTAATCAGGTCTGGTGCTATAACCAGGCAGAGTTACTATAATAAGATAATACGACATACAGGGTGAATATAACATTGATCACTTAATCAGGTCTGGTGCTATAACCAGGCAGAGTTACTATAATAAGATAATACGACATACAGGGTGAATATAACATTAATCACTTAATCAGGTCTGGTGCTATAACCAGGCAGAGTTACTATAATAAGATAATACGACATACAGGGTGAATATAACATTGATCACTTAATCAGGTCTGGTGCTATAACCAGGCAGAGTTACTATAATAAGATAATACGACATACAGGGTGAATATAACATTAATCACTTAATCAGGTCTGGTGCTATAACCAGGCAGAGTTACTATAATAAGATAATACGACATACAGGGTGAATATAACATTAATCACTTAATCAGGTCTGGTGCTATAACCAGGCAGAGTTACTATAATAAGATAATACGACATACAGGGTGAATATAACATTAATCACTTAATCAGGTCTGGTGCTATAACCAGGCAGAGTTACTATAATAAGATAATACGACATACAGGGTGAATATAACATTAATCACTTAATCAGGTCTGGTGCTATAACCACACCAATGCACCACACAATGCACCAGCAGCCCGTCAATGCACCAAGCAGTGCACCACCAGCCCCTCAATGCACCAAACAGTGCACCAGCCCCTCAATGCATCAAACAGTGCACCAGCAGCTTCTCAATGCACCAAACAGTGCACCACCAGCTCCCCAATGCACCAAACAGTGCACCAGCAGCCCCTCAATGCACCAAACAGTGCACCAGCAGCCCCTCAATGCACCAAACAGTGCACCAGCAGCCCCTCAATGCACCAAACAGTGCACCAGCAGCCCCTCAATGCACCACACAGTGCACCAGCAGCCCCTCAATGCACCACACAGTGCACCAGCAGCCCCTCAATGCACCACACAGTGCACCAGCAGCCCCTCAATGCACCAAACAGTGCACCAGCAGCCTCTCAATGCACCAAACAGTGCACCAGCAGCCCCTCAATGCACCACACAGTGCACCAGCAGCCTCTCAATGCACCACACAATGCACCAGCAGCTTCTCAATGCACCAAACAGTGCACCAGCAGCTCCCCAATGTCAGTCAATAACCCTATAGCCTCACAGGTTGCTAACAGTAGAATAGGATTGAAGTCCCTAGAACTATTAAACTAATAACTTTAGTTATCAAATTGGAGCCAAGGAAATACAAATTCAATATAATGATATCCATATGATTATATGCCTAAATAACCCCAGGATTGTGTGCTAGCAGTGCACCAGTAGCCGCTTCAATATTAATCCCAACATCCCACCTAACAGACACAATTAAATACCCATATTATTATCATCCAAAGTCTCCTATTGTTTCACCATGACGTGCTTACAACTCCCCTATTCTACTATATTCCCCATCTGGCCTGTCTGCAAGATCTTGATCTGTTTCCATGGAAACGCAATATAGATGTAGACAGATATTTGGTAAATACTAAAATAAAGCATGGGGCGGCCGCTGGCTTTCTCTAAATTATCTCCAAATACTAAACTAAACATGAATGGACAGCTAGCTTAGTTTGGTCTGTGCTCCATCTAGTGGAAAAATAGCAAACTAGAGCGGGACTTAGCCTGTCTTGTCATGCCTAGTTTAGTAGTTAGTGGATGACATGGACTACGCAGATAAATTGTGAAGTGTTTGATAAACCTCAGATTTAATAAGGAGCCGCTAGGGACCCCGCCTTATTTCATAGCGAGGCTAGAACAAGGTCTCCCTACAGTAAATACAATATCCACCTGCAGATATATCCCATCATGCCCACTCCAGGGGCATTGTGGGAAACACATTATGGACGCCCTGACCGGAAGTTGTGACATTATAAAGCTAGATGGCGCTTGAGCAAGTGTAGGGGGCGCCACCAGGCTAGCAAATCCTCCAATCAGGAAGAAGATGGGTGTCACGTGGGCATTGGTCTCCAAGGAGATGCAAGGAGAGGATGGAGACATAGTACATTTAATCTGCACCAGGGGGAGATAAAGAACAACTGAAATACAAAAACAAATCTTCCTCTCCCCGTTTATCGCCCAGTGGAGGCTGCCATGATTAGCCCTCCAAGTGCTGACACCTACAGGCAGGGCGGGGCACCAATAAAAACGTCACGCCTGATGTGAATACGTCACTAGGACGTCCGGGCGACGTTTGTAAACGTCAGAGAGCGTTTATGTAAACGTCAGAAAGGTTGCGGTAATGACGTGAGCAGGAACAGCTGTGACGTATATACCGGCTGGTTACTAAGGGAACATGACGTGGAGCATTTAGACACGTCACCCACAGTTAGAGGGGAAGGGGAGGGGGAGGAGGAGGAGGAGGAGGAGGAGGAGGTGGAGGAGGTGGAGGTGGAGGAGGAGGTGGAGGGGGAGGAGGAGGAGGAGATGGAGGAGGTGGAGGAGGTGGAGGGGGAGGAGGAGGAGGAGATGGAGGAGGAGGAGGAGGTGGAGGAGGTGGAGGAGGTGGAGGAGGTGGAGGAGGTGGTGGAGGAGGGGGAGGTGGAGGAGGAGGTGGAGGGGGAGGAGGAGGAGGAGATGGAGGAGGAGGTGAAGGGGGAGGAGGAGATGGAGGAGGAGGTGGAGGTGGAGGTGGAGGAGGTGGAGGTGGAGGAGGTGGAGGTGGAGGAGGTGGAGGTGGAGGAGGTGGAGGTGGCGGAGGAGGAGGTGGAGGAGGTGGAGGTGGAGGAGGAGGTGGAGGAGGTGGAGGAGGTGGAGGTGGAGGATGAGGAGGTGGAGGTGGAGGTGGAGGTGGAGGAGGTGGAGGTGGAGGTGGAGGTGGAGGTGGAGGAGGAGGTGGAGGAGGTGGAGGAGGAGGTGGAGGAGGTGGAGGAGGTGGTGGTGGAGGAGGAGGTGGAGGTGGAGGTGGTGGAGGAGGTGGAGGAGGTGGAGGAGGTGGTGGTGGAGGAGGAGGTGGAGGTGGAGGTGGTGGAGG